>JAVYIG010002961.1:0-170000 GCA_035222895.1 Strongylocentrotus droebachiensis | reverse complement strand
TATTTCGAAACTATATGGCATAACAATATTTTCAGCAGTTAAACTATCAATGTTTTCAAATTGTAATTGGTTCTGCTAGTTTAATAATGTCAGCATTTAGAAAATATACGAAATTTTCTGAACGTTTGCCTCAAGAGCATATAAAATATATACTTGTAACAAAGATAGACATTGACTCATATCTAGCTTATTCAGTCAAACTTTTTCGTGTATATTCTTATAGAAGAAATTTTGAGTTTTGCTCGGAAGTTAAGAAAATAAACAAGAATACGAGGAATACTGATGCTCCATCGACGAAGAAATTGTTTTACATCTGTTCACCCTTGGGCTCTGTCTA
The DNA here is from genome assembly GCA_035222895.1 of Strongylocentrotus droebachiensis. Lineage (NCBI taxonomy): Eukaryota > Metazoa > Echinodermata > Echinoidea > Camarodonta > Strongylocentrotidae > Strongylocentrotus > Strongylocentrotus droebachiensis. The sequence continues at coordinate 169,663 of JAVYIG010002961.1, read as the reverse complement.
GTAAACCTTTAACAAAAGATGTTGTATTGCCCTGCGGCGACCGACCCCAAAATCTTGAAATCTACGGTCGGCTTTTTCTTTCTTTTTTTTAATCGTTTTTTAGAGAAAGAAATATTAAAAGCATTCAAAACGGAGAAATATCAGCCCAAAGTGGGACCGACCGACCCATGTTTGGGCACCTAAAGGGCAATAAAACATCTCTTTTTTAGGCCTTATGATGATGTTTAACTATGAACAAAATATTATTGTTATGCATCAAGATATGCCCATCCTTTCCCCATAAAATGCGCCAATGGGGACACAAATAATAACGTCACAAAGAAAAAAGAAGGAAGCAAGTACGAAAAAGCGCGTTTGGGAGGAGGTATGACGTAGTAATACGTCATAAAGAAAACCAAAGGAAGACAGAGAAGGAAAGTACAGGAGAGAGGACGTTAATAAACACGTCCGTGAAGGAGAAAGAAAACATATAAGACTGGGAGAGAGAGAGAGAGAGAGAGAGAGAGAGAGAGAGATAGATAGAGAAAGAGAGAGAAAGAGAAAGAGAGAGAGAGAGAGAAAGAGATAGAGAGAGAGAGAAGAAAGAGAAAGCCAAGATATACTCATACTTATGATAGTATACGTATACTGTGTATTTCACTGCTTTGTTATATAATGTATACATAAAATTGTATGCACATTGTGGGCTTTACATTCAACATTAAACTAACGTCCGAATAAGTGGTCAACATATTGATCATAATATTGAATCACTTTTTCTTTCTTTCTTCTTTCATGCACTTTCCATCCCTCTCTCGTGCCTTCTTCTTATTCTCCTCTATTTCTCTCCATCCCACTCCCTATTTTTTTGAGGAAATTCGCTCCAATTTCTTTATACTTTATCTACCTCTGTGTCTCTTTGTCTATTTCTTCTGTAATCATGTTAAGATACACGCGAGACGAGCAATATTTTGTTCTTCTATCTTGTATCTGTCTTATAAAAACAAATCGTGAATTTCTTTGTATACTTATTATAGCGTCCAGGGACCACAAAATTAATTTTTCAAAAGGAAGGCATTGCCATATGGCACTTGATAGAAATAAGAGGCAACAACTAACACAAGTGTAAGAGACAGTGGAAGAGGTTTTAAAACATAATATACTTTTAACTGATTTCTTTAAGCCATTGAAAATGATCGTTTTACTGGACACGAGTGGCAGATCATAAACTATAATATTTGCTATAGCGAGCAAACAAGAAAAGAATGGCAGATGTCAACTGTTGTCTTGTTTTAAAAAAAAATAGTATTTTTATCACTTATGGGTTGATTAGTGTTGTTACACTTAGAAAGAAATTCGTTTTGATATATCTATATTTTACGAGTATTAGGCTTCATTAATTAAAAGACAAGATACATATTATTAACATGTTCATTGAGCAATTTTTATTCTTTTGATTTAAAAATAAATACAATTTATGCCTTAGTGTACCCAAATATATTTTGTGACCGAGCGGTAAATTGTCCAAGAAATCAGACATTTGGCCCGCTTGTAAGCATTAATGCATTTTGTGTTGTAGAAACTGAAACATTCCCTTCTGATCTCTGTTAAAACGAATCTCTGTAGGGATTGTTAAACAATTAATATGTCAATGATTTTTTTTTTAATTGCCTACAGATGCATAACAAATTCAAACTATTTTCATAGATGAAAAGGAGCATTTATGAGAAGGGAAAGTGGGCTCTTTATTAATGGGGGCACTTATCATAAGGAAAAGGGGCACTTATTAAAAAGGAAAGGGGGCAAATGTGAAAATATAAGGTGCGCTTATCCGAGTTTAAAAGGGGTAGTTATTAAAAGGGGAACGGGCACTTTTTACAAAGCAAAATGGGAACTTGTCAAAGCAAAAGAGGGAACCTCTCGGATTTGAATAGGGCAATTATCAGAGGTGAAGGGGGCGCTTATCAAAAGTAAAAGGGGGCACTTCTCGTACCTGAAAAGGAGAACTTACTAGAGATTAAAAAAGGCACTTATGAGAATGGAAAATGGACACTTATCGCAAAGGAAAATGGGAATTTGTCAAAGGAAAAGGGGTACATGAAAAAAAAAGGGGGCAATTTTCAGAGGTGGAAAGGAGGAAGGGGCAATTAAAAAAAATAATAGGGGCAATTGTCAAAGTAATAGGGGCACTTTTTCTTCGTAAAAGGGGGCACTTTTCCTATGTAAAGTAAAAGGGGCAGGTTTGTGGTACTTGAAACAGTGGGGGGGGGGCACTCCCCTCTGCCCCCGGGAGCGCCGCCTCCTAGGGGCTCTATCATATCGCGGGCGGGAGAAGGTTTACTTGAAAGGGGTACTTCAAAAATAAGCGAATTAGTTTTTGATTAAAGCTGTACGAAATGAATCGCTGTTGTCAGCGCCCCTTCACAATCACGCGCAGTGTCCTCTGATAGTTTCCAGCATTCTGGCCAGGCGCGTACGCAGGGGGGTGGGGGGGGGGGTTAACCCCCCCCCTTCACTTTTGTTATGTGTGTGATTTGGAGGAAGAAAAAAATAATAATTAAAAAAAAAAAATTATGCTAATAGATGACGTAAAAAGGGTGACCTTACCCCCCCCCCCCCCCCCTCAACGGAACAAAATGATAATCAGTCAAATTATCTGGCCCTGTAAAACTCCGATCTTTCCTACTGATCATCTTGTCAAACACATAAAGTGCAAAAGTTTCACATTTCATTTAGAATTATAGAACAATATCACGCAATTTAAATTTTGTTTTGTAAGGACATTTGTAAGGACTTTGTCTGTTTGGGTGGATTACAAATGACTTGAACGTGTAGTGTATTTCATACACATAGCGTTGGAAAACAATGATCATTATTCTAATGTTTTTATAGTTCACCTGAGACTTTGTTATTCTGGTTGCTATTGCTATATCACAATATTGAAAGGAAAGAGGATGATTGATGTTATTAATAACAAAAATAAACACTCAATACAAATATTTTGAAGTAGATTTACGTCACGTTAGACAAGTGGTTCAAGCTTTTTGTGTGGCGGGTGACCAAAAGGTCACAGAGTGAAACCACTTAAAGGATGAATAAAACATTATTGACATCGCTGGATTGAACTGATCTTGATTTTTCCGAAATAAATTCCGATCTCATAAGCGTTGCTCATTATATTATCTAAATTCTAAATATTAACTAAATCCAACTCATGCCACTTGTGTTTTCTCTCCTTCTCACTCCTCAGCCATCCTCTTCCACTACTACTACTTCTACTACTACTACTACTACTACTACTACTACTACTACTACTACTACTACTACTACTACTTCTACTACTACTACTACTACTACTACTACTACTATGACTACTCCCAGTGGCGTAGACAGGTTCGTACACCTGGGGGGGGGGGGGGATGACAATTAATCTTGTGGTTATCTTGTGGTTTCCAAACCACAAGATAACCACTAAATACTTGTAAGATTTTCTTTTTTTTACCGTCTGAATTGGCTTTCACCGTGTGAATGCGGCTAATAACAATAAACACAATTACAATAATGATGAGGATTATTATTATCATCATCATAATTATTATTATTATTAATATTATAATTGTTATCATTATTATTATTACTATTATTATCATCATTATGACTTATTAAGTAAGCAAATGTCATTCCCCAAAACATGGGGGGGGATGATTGTACATTGTGGATGCATCCCCCTCATCCCCCCGTTGTCTACGCCCCTGACTACTCCTCCTAGTGGAGTGAATTTCTCTTAATAACATCGACTACTTCTACTACTATTAATATTCCTACTACATCTCTCTCTCTCTCTCTCTCTCTCTCTCTCTCTCTCTCTCTCTCTCTCTCTCTCTCCTCCTCCTCCTCCTCCTCCTCCTCCTCCTCCTCCTCCTCCTCCTCCTCCTTTCTCTTCCCCTACTCCTACAATACTCCTAACCCTACTCATAGGGCCTATTACTACTACTATACTACTACTACTACTACTACTACTACTCCTCCTCCTAGTGGAGTGAATTTGTTTTTGTTGTAGATGTTTGGGCTACCTCACCAAAAAGATTCAATGAATAACATTGGTGCGTTGTTTCTAGTGATCCAACTCGTTTGAAAGAAAGTAAAATGGAGCTCGATATTTTTCCGATTTCAAAATGCCCTACACGAGCTTTCTTATCTCACACAACCATTCGCGATTTACGCCCTCTGTCGGTTAAATCATTATACCCTTTTAGATGCAATAATTCTTGGACGACTGCATCAACATGTTCCGATCGGTTCATAGCCGTTTGGTCTACCACTACAATGTAGTTGGTCTACTACCCAATTGGTCTATTCCCATGTGGTCTATAATTAGCTAGTCTACTATCCACATGTTCCAAATATCATTTTATCTTCTTATCATTTGGTCTAATGACCATTTAGGCTAATAGTCATTTAGTCTAATTCCCAGTTTGTCCAATGCCCATTACATCTACCATCCATAAGGTCTTATAACCATTTGATGATTATTATTACAATAATGATTAAATGATTATGAGACCATGTGGATAGTAGACGGACTGGCTGTAGACCATATGGGAATAGACAAACTGGTTGTAGGCCAAACAGCAGTTCACCTTCCGATCTTGTGTTACATCAAGCTTAAAAAATAGAAATAGCAGTTACATAGATGTCCCTTATATATCTATTTTTAGCATCAAGGTCGCATTTAAAAAATATTACCCTGTCAAAAAAAAAGATTAAAACAAGATAGAATATGCTGCATAATATTTTATGTAAGGTGATGTAGCCTACTATATATATATACAGTAGGCTTGTGGTTGAACCATATCAGAGGGGAGGATTGGGTAGTCCTGAAATGGACTGTTTGGTAATCATTCTTCTGTAGTCCTAAAAAAGACTGTGGTAGTCCTAAAAGAACTGGTGTAATCTTTCTGAGCTTGTAGTTCTAAAACAAAATATAATTAAATTGTCAAAAGTCATATAAGCGAAACGTTAACTTGAAACTACTGAACAATGGGCAGTTGTTTCTTAATCTGTAGTGTCGTGATTTATATTTGAACTTAATCCATTCCCCAATTTACTACTGTATAGCAACTGCCGACTTACCTTTTCCTTTTTCTTTCCTTTCTCGCCTGTAGCTAGCTTTCAGTTTACAGTGAAAGTATATATTTTTTTCTTTCTCCCCCCACTCGAGCTCTCCCTCTCTTTCCCACTCCCGCCCCCTCTCTTCATTTCTATATCCCACATTATTATCACTCTTATCTCCCCCTTTTGTACATAGTCTCTTCTCCCCACCCTTTTTTATTACTCAGTTAAACCATGTGTATAATCATATGGTTATTGTTTATAGTTATTTGTTTTAGTACTTAAGCGCCTTTGACGAACATTTCTTGTATTAATCTATTATATAACCAGGTTGTTCTTGTTGTTTATGTTATTGTTTTTGAGGGACCTGACCTCTACAAGCTAAGCTTTAATTAGGTCTCCTCGTCTTTTCTTCTTTTGTTTTCTCATGTAAATGCATTGTGTGAACTTGATTCTTATAAGTGTTCCTCTTATATACTTTGCATGTTATACATTTGTTAAATTGTATTACATTTATGTTGGAAGAAAGACAAATAAACTTGAACTTGAACTTGAACAAAAGCACTGAACGTAGTAATATCATTTATTATTCACTTTAATATGTTTCATCTTTCTCTGTTTATATAAAGCCATTATATAGGTTATTTTTACTACATGCCCTACAACATAGAATACTCAAAGAATTGTCGAAAGTACATACAAATTATACTCTACTACAAAGATATTGCAGATACGTTAAGAATGAGTAAGCAAGTCAATAATAATATCATGGCAAGCGAAATCAAATTAATTTTGTTTTTCTATTTTTCATTGCATATAAAGCAAAAACAAAAAAGGCAAATAGTAACATTGAATGAGGAATTTCACCTCAAATTAGCTAAACCTACAGGCAGGAACATATGAACTTATACTTTTGAACATGATTGTTTTTGTGTCATAACATACTATACTACTGATTACTAACTTAAGCATATATGCACCACTTTTTGGTCACTGAAGTGAAAAAAGGAGGTGGAAAATGGAGAACAGTTAACAGATATTAATACATAGTGGTGGATAGAAAAACAAGGAAAGAAAATGGAAACAGGAAGAAGCCAAGATACTAAAGAAATACCAATATAAAAATCCACTATGAAACTATGAAATCACATCATAATCAATATAAAACTGATATAAAAGCAAAATTGAGCTCAAATAAGCTTAGGTAAAGTACAAAATAATCTGTAAATTCTAGAAAGAAAGACTAAATCCCATATACCTCAATAAGAAGTGTGCAGAAATAGACTGGAACAAAAATCTATCATTAACACTATGAATATAAAAAAATGCTTTGAAAAGTATATAAAAATATATTCCTACAATACAAGTGTATAGAATATCTAATTTCCCACTATTATCATATAAATACACTACAAGTAAATATATCGCATGATTAAGTAAGGCACATACAGAATTAATACATTTGACGACTTCTATACAAAATTGATTATCTGAAAAGCGATTATATTATATTAGCTCACATTTTTAGTAAGTGAATATTAAGCTTTCATTATTATGCTCAATAATTTACATGTTTAAAAGGCAAAGTACAAGGTACATGTATTACAGTACAACAAGTTAGGTAGAACGTTAGATACTGTTTTATGAAGGACAACAATATGCGTAAAAACATAATATATTATTCAAATTGCAGAAATACAATCAAGCTAAACAAATGTGTGATTGAAGTACTGATTGCGAATGAATACAAAGAATGGTCACAAAAATGTCGTTCCCCCATCACAGTACAGAAGAGTTGTCCAAACAAGAAATATACAAATATATGTAAAGGGGAAGGTTAGTGGTAATACGGTAGAATAACAAGTACAAAAATATTTAGAATTGAACACATAATTTTGTTACATGTATTGAGTAGTGCTTCTGCTTAAAATTGGAAGAATACTGCAAAACAGCTGAAGAATACCAATAATATACCTTCTTCTAATGGCCATTCCTTCTTATAATGGTTGAACATAGCCCAAAACTTAAAATATACAACAAAACAACAAAATTGCTGTGATATACATCTCTTTTATGTCTGGATAACCATTGACCTTAGCTCAACATTATTGAATAGATTGCAATGAATTTTGATGTTCAGTGGTACCACATAAAATATTGAATAGTATGTTCTAAGACACAGTTTTTAAGATATCACCATCGCCAGTACATGAATCCTTTAATTTATCATTTCAGTAAATTGGCAATAACTTCTGGGTTTGTTTAAATCTAAATCTCAATAGACCATCTCACATGGGAAGTACAGAATAGAAAACTAGCTCATAAAGATAATACCTCATGAATCACTTTTAATAGTGGTAGCATAAGAAACACTGTCTGCCAATGTCACTTTTATACATTTAAATGGTATATTCTGGAACATAATAATCAGCCATTCAGAAACCTCTTTTATATTGTCTACAATGCTCATTATCACAAAAGTACAATTTATCACCAAAAATGTAGAGTTCTTCACATCAGAGTATAACTTGATTTGGTCTCAACAAGCAGACACGTTCTGCTATTCTGTGTATGTTTTCAAATTCAAAGCCTTTCAAAGTTGAAAGTGTATTATAAAGGCACTTACCACACCATACGCTAACCAACAGCATTTGAACATAATCATACAAATTTGAAATATATAAACATGTATGTAGATTCATTTCACATCTATTTTTTACTACTACAATACTGTTTTTAGCCAGTGAAAGTACTGATTATAATGACATAAACTAGAGATATAGATGTACTGAAATGGATTAGTTGTACACAAAATGCCTGTCTCACAGCAACATGCTTGTTAGAATATACGCTGAGGCCGCCAGCTACACTCAGCGTATATTCCTATAATTACAATTGGGTAACGAGAGAAAACTTCAAAACAAGAGATATAATAAATTGAAAATGGTGAAGGAACACAAAGGTCAATGAGTGAAGGGAGGGGTGGACGGTTTCATATAATCTGCTCTTTAAATTGCCTTCCCTTCTCCCTTTCTTTTCCTCTTTAGTTCCCCTTCCCCCTTCTTTTTCTAGTTCTCTCCCACTCCCTCCTTTCTTTTTCTTTAGTTCTCTCTCCCCTTTCCCTTTTCGTTTCCTCTTCACTTTTCTCTCCCCTTTTTCCTTTCTTTTCCTCCTCTGTTGTCCTCCCCCGCCCCTTTCTCCTTTCTTTTTCTCTTTCAATTGCAGGGTGGGCAAGCGGCCCTTTAAAATACCCCATGGTAGCTAGGCCACTGCTAAAGATACATGTATATACATAACGAGAGAAAAACTTCACAGAATTGCAATACATATTCTGAATACAATGCTAGCCCTGCCTAAAATCAGCACAGCAATTTAGAAAATAGACTTTGCTCCAGATTAAGCGTTATTTTACATGATTTTAAAGAGGATGGAAGGAAATGGTGAAGGGATTTAAATGGTACCAAAATCTTGCCAGAGCAATGTGGCACATCAACATTTAACCTTTTCACCACAGACAGTTGAATGGACTTGGACTTTTGTTGAAACAATGGTAGGGGTTAGTTGGCTACCAGTTATGGAAAACCCAATCAACTTTGACCTAACCTTGCTCATATCATTCTAAGGTAATTTCTTATTCATCAAAGAGACGTAGCTAGCAACTGCAGGGTTACCAAATGATCACAGCTTCATATCATCATCTTACTGCACTTTGATATTTGGAGAGGCTTCATCAGTTACACAACTGATCACCATGGAAACAAAGGTAGCATCTGGAAGATTACTGAAGAACGTAAAATTACAACTAGGTGTATTAAACTGCCTAAATATGGATTGACTCCATTTGTTAAAAACTTGGTCAATATCAAATCAAAGGTGCTGTAAAACCAGAAACTTCATGGCAAGAACCTTTAGCAAACTGCAAATATTCTGTGTTGTGATCCAATAATTTTGCAGAATGAAACTTTCGGAAATCTCAACCACCTGCAAAATTTGCGAGAGTTTCATGCACGCGAAAGTTTCTGGTTCTACAGAATGAGCTGGGAGTATAGCAACAATGATGGATCTTTACTGCATCTGGAGGGTGTTTCACAAAGCCTTTTTTCAATGACAAATGACAAAAATCTGTGACAAATCTGCTGATAACCAATCAGAAGCAAGGATTTCATGAGCTTATAACAACAACTGTCATTTGTCACTGATGACAAGTTTTGTGAAACGAGGCCCTGGTCTCATATATACATCTCTGTTCCTTCATCTTCTCCATCATCTGGGTTATTGGTAGAGATCCACCGTCCTATGGAGGATGCAAGGGCAGCTACCCATCTATCATGCAAAAGTGAGAAGAAAAAACACAGAATTACACTATAGCGAAGATTATAGCATTCTTTGACATAATTTTGTCTTGAGTTGTAAATAGATTGATAAAACACTGGAGAGTCTAAAAAATTCTTTTTGTTGGGAGTGTTACCTTTTTACCCTTCTTTATTTTTCGTGGATTCTGTATTTAGAAAACACAACTGGTTAATGATTCACATGATCATGAGGATTGATGATGATGACAATGTTGATGATGATAATGTAAGATTAAGTGGTGATGATGACAACTAGATAACCATGACTGTGGTGAAAATGTTGATAATTATGTGGATCACAAGGTCCGCGGTTCGAGTCCCACCGCAGCTCTAATGTCCTTTGGCAAGACATTGATCTACATTTGCCACTCTCCACCCAGGTGTTAAATGGGTACCCGGTAGGATGTGAAAGCTAATGTGCTTAGATTAGCAAGTGTGCGCTTGTAAAAATGCACCTGGCTGGAATGCTCCCCAGGTAGTGGAGAATGTTCATACATTGTGTGCGGGTAAGCCCGAATCCAACGACCGGGGTAATAATATATATATCTGTAAAGCGCTTTGAGAGGGCCTCCGGCCCTCAAAAGCACTATATAAGAACTAGCTTTTATTATTATTATTAATGATGATGAAAATGTTGGTGATGATCATGTTAATGACGATGTAGGATTTAGGAATGATGATAACAGATAATGAATATGATGAAATTGTTGATGTTGAAGGTGATGATGATGATGATGATGATGAAGGTGATGATGATGATGATGATGATGGTTGTGGTGGTGGTGGTGGTGGTGGTGGTGGTGGTGGTGATCGTGGTGGTGATGGTGGTGGTGGTGATGGTGGTGGTGGTGGTGGTGGTGGTGGTGGTGGTGGTGGTGGTGGTGGTGGTGATGATGGTGATGAGGGTGATGAGGGTGATGATGATGATGATGATGATGGTTGTAGTGGTGGTGGTGGTGATGGTGGTGGTGATGGTGGTGGTGGTGGTGGTGATGGTGGTGGTGGTGGTGGTGGTGGTGGTGGTGGTGGTGGTGGTGGTGGTGGTGATGATGGTGATGATGGTGATGACGATGATGATGAAGGTGAATGACTATGATCAATACAATCATGACATCAAGGTGAAAAATACTTATCCCCAGACACATCTATAAGTATCTCCCATTGCAAATAAACGAACTTGATGACTTCAAAATACCTTTTACGATCTGTGTCGTGATCTGCAAAGAAGTAGAACTCTCTCAGCTCTTCATCCGGTGGCTTGAGAATGAAGGCAAACTTCTTACCCTTCAGCTCTGTCTCCTGGATACTGTAACCATGGAGATGGACCACACCTAGAGATAAAAATGATTTACATTACTAAGAAAGATAAAACAGATGCGCTGATCATAGTATGGATAAAATGAAGTATCTCTGGATGATTTTGATTTTCACCATGCAAAATGTTTAAATGAATTTCATGACAAATTTAGGACAAAGTTAATATCCAATGTAACTCTCATTGCCATCATTTCTTTATTTGCAGTACAGGCTAACATCATACTAACAGGTAATGCAAGTTCTTTCCATCTGTTCTCTTGGAAATTCAGACTTTGATTTGGAAAGTCAAGAGTACTAATGGCCTAGACATCATTTTGACCAGGGTAATTCAACTTTCAATTCTATGACCACTGGACCTTTTTGTATACATATTTTAGGTGTTCCTTTCAGTAGATGTCTTTAATATCCTGTTTCATTTGGTAGGAAAAACTTTTTTTCAAACTAATATTCACTACTTCACTAAAAATCTACTCTTCATTGGCTAAAAAGCAATCTCATGCATGATCAGTGTTTTTAATAAAGACACAACATACCAAAACAGACAACATACATGTCCTGAAAGGCATCGTTTAACAATGTTAAATCTGAGATGCATGGCCCTACGTTTTATCAGTGTCTGTGATATGGTGTAATATTGAAGCCCTAAAAAAATTGTGCTTCAAAATGATCATGTAGTGCCTCAAAAAAGTAAAAATCTTTGAGAGACCGGTTTTACCATGCTCATTTCCACCAACAGAATGTAGTGTTTATGGTCCCCCATGATCCTCTTTTTCTTATGTTAATTGAAAACTGAGTTGATGAGATTACCACTTGTCCAGTGACCGTATAAACTAGTACAGATAAGGTTTGAGTCGAATCAGTTAAATAATTTCTACTTCAAGACAAAAAACAAACCTTGTGCATCCAGAGCATCCATCTCCTTGTAATAATAGAGACAGGCATCCTTCAGAACACAGAACCGTCTCCGAGCATTCTTCATCTTGCCGTTCCATTTCGTGAGGAACCCGTTGCATTCTGGGTCCTTGATTGACAGGGCTGGCAAACTCACGTTATGGGTGCTAATGTCCAGCCAGACGTCCGTCTTGTGGCTTGGGTTGGCCGCGTCGTTGATGGCCTTACCCCAGCTGGACAAAGAGATTTATGTTTGGAGAATGATATTTTGTCCGTGGTGTCCCATATAATAATAAATAATAATAATAGCTCACATTGATAATGCGCCTAATACTTTGTTTCTAGGCGCAGTACAGATTATTATCCCGGTCATCGGATTCAGGCTTACCCGCACACAATGTATGCACATTCTCCACTCCCTAGGGAGCTAAAAGGTGAGCTATTCATTCCAATCAAGTAACCCTTGGTGTGATTGTTTCATACCATTCACAAACTTTGTTGATGGCATTAATACCCAACTGATGGACAGACATTAATTTATTTTGAGAACATTTTACAAGTGATGTTCCAAACACAGAGATGGGTCATCAATTCTAGTCGAGTAACAATTAGTGTGATAATTTTATAGCACTTGTCTGCTGGAGAGCTAGAAGGATATTCAAATATATATGTAGAAGTATTTCAGTTAATTCCAGAGCTGCCAACCTTGGACGACCAAAAAAAGGAACCATGATGGCAAAAAAAAGGGATTTTAAGCAAAAAAAAGGAATTCATTGAAACAAAACTTACAACCATGCGGACAAACTTCCAATGCAGATATTTCCATTCCTCATGCTGTTTTTTTTCCCATATTAGGACCTATAGTTTATTTACAAGTAGGTATTTCGTTGTTGTAATTTTCTGTATTATCGGCGTTTCATTCTGTCTGAAAATATTTTTCTCTTCAAGTATGTTATAACAATAGTTTTCTATTGAATTTGTGATCAAAATAACATTTAAGGGCATTTGTTTGACGTGCGGTATGTAATACAAACAACCACCAAAAAAAAAAATTAATAATAATAATAATAAAACATTATTTAAGAATCGTATTTATGAAGAAAAAACGTAAAAACATAATTTGGAGGAAAAAATTGAGTAATTCTGGGAAAAATGGAATGGTTGGCATCTCTGTAATTCCCCTCTAGCTGACATCTGCCATATTAATTTACATAATTTGTTGAGTGCACAGAAAATCAATTGAACTTCTTTCTTTGAAATCAACTACCGGTACATTGTGTTTGTATTTTTAACCATAAAAACCACTCCAGCAACGACATCATAGGACATAAATTCAAGATACTTGCTTCAGGGGTTTTCCCTCTCTTGGCCAGATGATGAAATATGTAGAGGTGCAGTTGGTCTACCATTATAAATGTTTACTTCAGGTAAACATAACATGAAAACTTGATATAAACGTGTACACTCAACAGGACTGCTCACATAAAACAATTAGATGGAAATGAGATATCAAATATTAGCTTATCAAAACACAAAATTATCAACACAATTAGCACTCTGCCTATGGGAACTGGGTGATCCCTGTATTAATCCTATGTGGATTAGAGGATACAGTAGTCATTGGATTAAGATAAAGAATGAAGAAGAAAAAAGGCGGTATAACTAGGCTATAAAATCTGGCACCTCCAAGTTCAAAGCCCATTACTCTTATCACTGAGCCATTGCCCCTCCATCTATATTTAGCTGATTTTTGGGGGGCAAATTTGACAAAAACCAAAGGAAACACTCACCTGCTCCTCTCCTCCTCGTTGGCCGTGTAGAAGTAATATGTTCTGGCGCCCTCTTTGGTCAGTTTAAATGAGAATTGTTTGCCGGCATCCCTAGCCTTGGTTACTGTGTAGTTCTGCAGTACTATTGCTCCCTGGGGCAGTTTGTCCTGCATGGAAAATATATTAAAAGAGAGATAATGTACTTCATAATGATATATAGGGATGGAGTATAAACACTGGAAAGAACTATAATTATTGTCAGATAAGAGTCAGACGGACTAGTATACTTTGACATATAATTAACATCTTTCTAGCTCTCATAAGATTAGTCTAACCTCATGTTTCTGTTCAAACATTAGAACATAAATGAGCAATTCTGTGATTTGAATTCTAAATAAAAATTCTATCCAAGCATAATATGCATTGTCTGTGTCATTCAAGGTGAAATTCAAAGAAAATCACAAATATGTCAACTAATGTATCACTATAAACTGGTAATCTAACAGATGGCCATCGTACAAGTTATAGGTCAACTACATATCGGGTGATTTATAACAAATACAAATACAACCACCTCCATAGCAGCTGGGATATACCAGAGATTCGCCGGAAAAATAATGATGTTTTAATGACGTCACTATATGGACCAACACTGCCCAAGCAGACGACATCCCATAGAGAATGAACATAATTGCAAGCTATTATTTGTCAAATTATAATGAGTTTAGTGTATATAAATGTAATGGCATGTCGAACCATTCAAAAGGGGATATGACCCGATTCTGATAACTAAAATCTTTTGCTTGTAAATACACAGGATAGGGGGTAATTAACAATCAAAGAAACCAGACTTTCAAATTGAAAACCCCCTGGAATGATATTAAGGACGGCATTTGTTCCCTCTTGAAATGCTGAACATACCCCGGTGTGTGCAGCTGAATATACAATGGCGTCTTATTTTGTTTACAAGCGACAGATTCCTTTATTTTTGTATCGCTGCATTTGTCATCAAAATAAAACCATGCGCTGGGTTAAGAGTGAGGTAATAGATTATACATTTAGCCTGACGGTAGTGAAGTAAGAGAAAGAACTCAAGAAAAGATGAAAACACAGGCACTGAAAATGTGTGAGATATCATGGGGCATCGTCTGCTTGTGCTAGTCATGTCCATACTGCGATCTCACACATCTCAGCAGCGTTCGGAGAGCTCTTCATGTGCTATGCCGGGGCTGTATTTAAGCGTTTTGTAATTTATAATAATCATTACTTCGAATGTTTCCAAGCATTGAATTTTGATAACATTGTCGAATCAAAGTTTCAACTTTGCAATAATGTCTGCTGAGAAAAAAAAGGGCAGTGACTGTAAACGTGATAGGTGTTAGAGCTCTTCTGGCTCTTAGCAAAAGTAAATTAATCTGAAATTAGACTCACGTTTTCAGTCTTGTAGAAGTACAGGCAGTTGTCATGTTTTAGAACAAACCATCGTTTCCTCCACTGTTTGATTGGACCGGCGTTAGCCATCTTGTGCATGAAGCCACTCATGATGGTATGATCACCTTGGATGTTGAGACTGTTGCATACCACAGTCCCTACAACAATCACCAATGGCTCAGGAGCTGCAACAGCAACAACAAAATCAAGATATCATTGAAATCGTTTGGTAACATAATCTTATTGACGGATAATTCAGTGAATGTTACCACTAATAAAGATGAACCCATTGCCAATAGGTAGCATAGTTTCCTATCGTGCACTTGAAATGATCACCAAGGTTGTTGAGACTGTTGTATACCACAAGCACCAATGGCTCTGGAGCTGCACAGCAACAACAAAATCAAGATATCATCGACTGTATCAGGCAACAAAATACATAATCACATTGATAGATAATTCAATGGATGTAGCGACTTCTTGCTCTGGATCAAATGGTAAACTTCACTGTTCCATTCCCGGTCAATAGCTTGAATGTCCTTTGGCAAGACATTAAGATAATATGACACTCTCCACATAGGCGTAGTGAATGGGTACCTGATAGCAAGTAACTCTTGGAAACCTATCAGCACCTTATGGCAATGTGGCTAAACTCAGGCAGGTTAAAAGTAATGCATAGTTTTGGGAAATTTCAAAAATTGGGTGGATAGTGATTCTTAAAATTTTTGATATATTTGGATGCCCCTGTTAATGCATTAAAAGCCCTAGAAAGTTTAGCCCCTAAAACACTACTGCTTTCGAGAAATTGAATATTCTAAAATTTACCAGTGCTCCCGGTAAATTTCAAATATTTTAAATATCGCCTAAAGCCATTACATGGTAGCTGGGACCATGAAAATCTCAGAATATGCAGTTCTGATATATAATTTCCAAACGGGAATAGCAAAACGGTCGATTGTAGTAGAAAAACATTGTTTTAAAGCTTAAGTAACATCAGTCTTGAGAGGGCGCTATACAACATAAAGAGTTTATTATTTACAATTTCATCACTTTAGACTAGATTTCAACTGTAACAACGATCATTGAATATTGTAGGATCGCATATGCTTCCAATATGTTCATTTGAACCAAATTCATGACCCCATACCAAAACTTTGTATTACCTTTAATACTTGGTGGGCGCTTTCCCATATGTTCAGCCACAGTGGTGAAAATAAAACCACTCCTACCACTACTTGATTAAAACTATCGATGGATGTCCCATAATCAGCATAATGATAACACTTCTTACAAAGAACATGATGCCGATAAACATGACCATTACATACCTTCTGTGGCTATCTTGACCACTTCTGAATGGCGTACTTGTCTCACGTCTTGACCGTTGACTTTAATGACCATATCACCGACCTTTAACCCCGCATTCTCTGCAGCACCTCCTGAATGGCATAGAAATGTGGTCGTACACAGTGAGGAATTGAACAAACATGCAAGGAAAGATAACTCTCATCTTAAATCTATGTAACCCGGTATGGCATCAAGAAATGCCAGCGGTCTAGCTGGAACAAGAATTCTGCAATTCCAAACCAATCTTGTGCACCAAGGTGGCTTTAGGATGAAGTAATAAGTATCTACAGATGGGAAAATATGAAATTCTAGATATATTGTTTGGCACGTGTTTTAAAAGTACAGACCCCATCAAAAACATTCATCAGCAACCAAGATGGATATTTTGAAAAATTGGAGAACTACTCACAAGGGTTATCGTAGGGTTGACAATTTGTTTTTGATCAGTGACAAATCTAAAATTTCATAGCTTTCTCATCCTTCATCAGATTTTCCTCAAATATTCGGTTTCTTGCATTCTAAGCTATTTCATTTAAATTCAGCTTGAAGGAATTTGGTCATTTGGCAACCCAACCATTACAAAGTATCATGGAATCCTTAACACAATATAAATCAAAAGTGAAAATTGCTCCTGATCCAATTTTCTACACTAACTGAATTCTTAACTCCAACCCTGTGCCCCTGCACTATACCTCACCTTAACCCTCACCCTAACCAAACCTAAAACTCAAATGCAACTCTAACCCTAATCCTATACCTTTGACAAAATAAAGCCTGTTAGCATTGTCGCAGGAGCACATGTCCGGTCAACAACGAAATAGCTTGGACTTGACCTGAAACAACCTAGTTCTAAGAGTGGACTGTCTCTTTTGATTGTAAGAAGTCGTATCCGGACACCTATCCCCTGGACATCCAACCCCTGGATAACCACCCCCTAGGACAACTACCCCCCAGACAACTACCCCCCGGATAACCACCCCCAGACAACTACCCACTAGGACAACTACCCCCCAGACAACTACCTCCTAGGACAACTACCCCCGGACAACTACTCCCCTGACAACTAGCCCCTAGGATAGTTGTCCAGAGGGTAGTTGTCCTAGGAGGTAGTTGACATGGGGTGGTTATCCGGGGTGTGGATGTCCAGGGGGTAGGTGTCCTAGAACAGTAAGAAGAATCTTACCTGGGTCTAAGGTTGTAATAACCACTGGTTTGCTCTTCTGTATCCTCAAGCCATAGGTGCCATCTTGTCTGCGAAGACTGATAGTCCGCTCTCGACCTAAGGGGAAACAACAACAGGGGGTGACAGGAAAAAATACTTTGCAACAGTTCTAGTAAGATGTGAGGCATACATATTATCATTTTAAAAAAATTAAAACTTTTTTGTATTTCTATGTTGTTTGAGAGAGTTCCGCAAAGACAGTCAGTGGACAAATATTGAGATTTCAGCCATATAATCTTTTTGGAAGTGAGATATTTCAATTTTTTTAGAGAACTCTTGCTCCTTCAAGTTTTTGTTGGGACAGTGCTCTCTATTGTTACGTCCTACAACAACAATGTGAGTATATTCAGTCTCAACGGATATCCATTGTGTCGCACAAAGTCACTGCAGTGTGACTGCCTGACTGGGACTAACTAACTAGAAGCCAAGAACTTACTTATTCTGGACAATCGCACAAAGTCCTCGGAACCCCTCCTTCTCTGGATGCGATGAGGACGCTCTCCAAAGCTGGATTTGAACTCCTGCTCAGAGGCTGTGGTAGCGAGGGATGATGACTCTGAGAGGTGGCTGATCGTGTCTTTGGCCTCATCTGCTTCAGCATCTAAATGTTTGAAATTGTTACAAAAAATAAACAAAAATATACACTTTATTAGTTTTCTAGGAGGGAAATATTTTCAATTAAAAAAAACATAACAATTTCTCCCACATCCCTCTGTATACAAGAGTTTGTCCCTTAGCCTGGTCCAGCTTCACAGGGATCATTGACTTTCACAATTTTCCAACGAGTGATATTTTTCACTAATTATATAATCATTCTTTGTTACATTGAAATATAAAACTTTTAACTACAAATAAAAATAATAAAACTACAATAGTTAACACATTCTAATGAAGCTAACATTTGGATGCAATATTGATGTTAGAACATGAAACTACAAGGTAGGACTAACAGTGATGAGTTATGCAAGAAATACGCCCACCAAGGTGACATACCATTTTCAGGATCAGGTTGTGCGCTCATCCTAAGCTCCTCATCAGTCTCGCGATATTTCCAGTCTTTCTTTTTGTAGCTCGCATCATAGATGTCTATCTTATCATACATATTCCTATTGTCGCCATCATCATCATTATCTTCATCATCGTCCTGACTGGAATCGAGACTTCTGGGCTCTTTGACGATGGGTTGACAGGGGACCAGCGATGAAGCACTGCTCGACGTTGAGGAATCACCCTCCACACGGGTGAATTCTGGAATGAGGGGCTCTGGCATGGTTGTCACAGAGACAGTCACTGCAGCCACATCAGACCAGGGCTTATTGATGGCATGCTCCGAGTGATGCGCAGGGAACTCTGCACTGTCGCTTAATGGTTCTGATTCAGTGATACTAATAGCGACAGACTGATTCTCACTGAGATTAGAGAGGGTGTCTGCTGGTCCTGACATAAGGGTCGTATTGTCAGCAGGGACCTCCACAGAGGGACTTCTTAGTGCAGCATTCCCTACTGGCTCGATAGTAGCAAAGTGGCGGAACTGTTGGGTATTGTTCCCTTGCTGTAACACACTCATTTCTGTTGATTCATCTGCTGATGACGTGATAGAGGCCTGATCTACAAAAGCTGTTTGTGTACACATGGAGCTGGATGGCATACCGCCTATGAATACTTCCTCCTCTCCGTCTGAATCCACACGAGTCACAACAGCTCCTGCTCCTCCACCATTGACGATGTGCTCCTCTCTGGATGCATCATCATCTGCACCACTGGCAACTTCCATGTCGCCAGTGAGGGAACTTTCGTCATCTTCATCACTCTCTACCTCTAGACTCCTCACCCGATGGCTAAGACTGATCTTTGGTCGAGAAAACGGCCTGGAAAAAGAGCTTCTTGGAGCTGGGAGAGGTCGTACAGCATCCTCACCTTCCAAGGGGGTGGTAGAGACATCTGAAGTGGTGGATGCTCTCCCAACTTCTAGTTCTTCTGGTGTTGCCCCAGGTCGCATCCTTGGAGGTTTTGACGGTCTGTCCTCCTCGGAAGTGGCGCCTTGATCCTCTTGAACAACAGCTGCTGATTTATTATGAACATTTTCAATTACAGTATTCTCTTCTGCCACCTCTTTTTTCCCTTTCTTTGGATCTTTTTTAGGCTTCTTCTTAGAGTCCTTGCTCTTAGAGTTTTCAGAAACTGCCTTTTCCTTTCCAGAAGCTTCATACTGCTCATGGAACTCTCCTGAGGAATACTTCAGCACTCCAGGCTTCTTCTTCCTTGATAACGAAAATACTCGCTTCCCCATCTCATCAAATTCTTCCTCACTTTCTTCTTCTTCCTCACTTGCCCCCTCGCCTTCCTCACTTAATTCCTGCTCAAGTTCTCCTTTGGCATCCTTTCTTTCTTGAAGTTCTTGCCCTTTCGTTTCTTTGCTTTCCTCAATATCCTGACTGACTCCCGGTTGCTTAATTTCTGATTCTTCTAAACTGGATACAGGTATATCCTCAGCAGCTAACTCAATATATTCACCTATAGAAGTTTCACCAACTTCAATCTCAGCTTTCGATGGATCCTCAGTATTTTCTTGAGTTCTAGTGTCTTTTTGAACGGCTATATGGTCATCACCCTGACTTTCTACAACAGCAGAGCTTGATTTAGACTGTTCAACAGTGGGTTCTTGAATACTGCTATGCTCTTGTACAGGAACAACCTGGTCATTCTCTTTTGCTCTGGTATCTTTCTCAACCTCACTGTTGCCTTGAGCATTTGCTGTCAGTGAAACAAGGACAATGTCATTTTCAGGATCAGAGCTCTCCGCAGGAACCCTTGTTTCCTCCGCTTCTTCTTCGTCTTCTTCTGCAATCTCTGGCTGGACCTCAAAGACCCCAAATTCGTCCTCACTATCTGAACCAAGACGGCTGCTTGCCTGGCTGCGTACAGATTGGGACTTTTGACTTTTGAAAGAACTGCCACCTCTGCTTCTATCTGTGAGAGACAAGACAAGAACATCATACCAATAAGTACCATCATTATAACAAATACATAGTTCTTTTTTTTTGTACAGGGAGAGGTACATTGCCACTGGAGTTGATCCTTCATAAACATGATATCATGCAGACATTACGGTTCAATAGAAAGAGTAATGATCTAAGAAATGTCTAAAACAGATTATTTGCATTGGTGCGAATGGATAATGCATTAATTCTCTATCACCTAGCCCCTTTAAGCTATATGTTCTAGAACCTCAAGAGTCTATTTCCTGGGAAATACTTCCTCTCTTGCTCCTCAGATAAAGCAAATAATTAATTCATTCTCTTGTATTCACATGATAAACAGATCTACATTGTATTCTTGGTTGTCAAACGAACAATTTTTTAAATTTTTATCGCAATGTACTTGAACCTTTCTCTTTGACTAATTACACCCTCAACCGTTAGGACAGTATATGGAATAAACAATCTTGCATAATAGAATCCCCTGATTATACTTACTTAGAAAGTCATAAGAGTCTAAAGAGGACACCTCTGAATTAACATCTGAAGTAACACTTGACAGAGATCGACGTGGGGCAGGAATGGGAGGCTTTGGAGATTCTACAGATTCCTCCTTTCTTGTTGAATCTTCAGTTTTCTCAAAGGCATCATCATCATCATCACATGATGTGGGATCTGTTGCGACACTTTGGTTTTCTGGCTGGTATGTAGGTATGGAGTTGGCAGTGACTTCTGAAGAAGCACCTAAATGATTAAGACTATCCTGTACAGCTGCGGTTGAATTGCTATCAGGAACAATATCTGTGTCTGGTTCAGGTGGAACATCAGAGCTACTACTTGCTGATGTTTCACAGGATTGGGTGATAGAATTAGAATCAGCAGTCTCTAAAGAATCTTCTTTAGGAGAACTGTCATTTTTAATACCGTCATTGTCAAGTGGCACTGGAACTTCTGAAGAGTCTTCACCCCTCTCAGAAGTAGTAATGAGCAAATCAGAAGGGGTTGCAGCAGTATCGTCTATAGAGTTACTTTTCAAAGTTTCACGATGTCCTATTTTATCATTCGGTGCATGACTTTCTAAATTTGCAGGATCTGAGTTTCTTAAAACATCATCAGTGGACTGACTAATTTGATTACTGTCAGCATCACCCGAGCTTTCTCTACTTTCTGCAGCTGATAATGAATTATGGTCTATACTTTCACTTATTACACACTTTTGTTCCTCTTTCTCAGTCTTATCTTGTGGGGAAATCTCTGTTGGGTCACAGGCAGGCTCCTCAGAAGCAGGTGTATTCTTTTCCTCTGATATCGCTTCAGTTGTTCCTGTATTTTCCTTGAGGTCCAAGCATTGCTGTGGAGGAGCAATCCAGGATTTCCTCTTGGGTGGAGGCCTGGGCTTGGGCTTAAAGGCTACAGGAGGTGGAGTACCACCATTGGTCACCGCAGGGGCTGTCCCCGAAGAGGGCGTTGCACCAGCACTCACTGATCGAGGTCTTGATGATTCCAGAGGTGGTGGCTTAGGGGAAACGATCGGGGCTTGGCCAGGCTTGGGCTTTTGAGCAACCACTGGAGGTGGTTTGGAACTTTTGGTTGGTTTGGCTGCTGGGACAGGGAGAGCATCACTTGTGGCTCGTCTTGGCAGGGTTGGCTTAGCACGAGGCTTGGGGGCAGTCTTAGGTGGAGGAGTAACAACTCCTGCTCCTAAAAGAAATATAAAAAGAAAACCAAAATGTTTTTAATTATTTTTAATTTTATTGAAAGATAATGTTGACACATGGTCCCATATATTGCCATCCAGTCAAAACAAAATCACAATTCTTGTGACATCCTTCTGTTTTCATTATGCCATTTGCACTTTTTATCTTAAAATTGAAAAAAACATTCATATCTAAGTTTTAAATATTAAGATTTTCAATAAGTAGCACTAGTATTGCTTGGTCCATATCAGATTGGATTGTTTGAAGAAGTTAAAACATTGAAGGTTTGAGGACATGATCGTGTAACCTATTTGTAATAGCACTGGTTTCCATGAAAATAGAACAAAGTGATAGAAATTCTAAAGGAGGATATCAATGTGTTATGGAGACTAGAATAGTAATATTCATCTATTCTGGCCAGAAAAAATATTCATGTTACTGTGCAAAATGCTTTCACACTCACAGGTGTCCTTGATATGATTATTTATGAGCAATAAACATCTTGATATTAGCTTTCAAAAAATTGATAAGCTTTTTACAATTTCATTCAAATTCGACTACCAAGAGTTTGAAGTAAATTTCAGGTTATTTAGAGCATATTTTGTTTGCATTGTAGCTACATGCATCTCCAGTTCTTATCGTATCACCATGGATTTAATTTAAAAAAAGATATCCTAAATGGTTCATTTTAGTCAGACTATCACATTCAATGTTTCTCCGTTATTATTCATCATCCATCATCCATTCACAAACATTTTCCTCGTAGTAATTCCTCTTCTTTTCCTGAGGCTTTATTTGATTGCCCTTAAAGGTAAAGACCGGTTTTGGAAACACCCCCCCGGCCCCCCTCAAAAAATAAAATGGAAGCTCTTAATTATTGCCACGTGAAAGAATATGTTTTGACTAATATGTGATGATACAAATTTTGATTGATATATTTGGTAATTATTATATCTATTTGGAGCTGATAGATATCGCACACGTGTCACGCACATGTCGCGTAGTCCCATATACATCTTTCTGTGTACAGTACTTGTAACTAATTTACCAAGACTTGGCCAAATTTCTTATCATTTTGATGATTCCAGAACCTTGCAGTACACACCAATACTTATATGCTAGGGGATCAACCTTTTCTGATCGTTTCCACAATGTTTCTTAACTGATCTTTACCTTTAACCCGGTCCATTTTTCACTAGTATTTTTTTGTCTACCGGTATTCAACCTTTTAAGAAAGACTCTATATACAGAGACAGACGTATTATTACAAGACTTCAACCACATATTTATTAAAGCAATTAAATCCGATTGAAAGAGTTATGTGAGGAATTCACTAAGCAACAAGGCATGAAAACAGTGCGTACCAGTTCATGTACCTCACCCATACTGAACTTTAAAGGTCATTAAAGTAAATCAAACCAAACCAGGAACAAACTTGTACAAAACTTGTCAAAAATATCCATTTCACTTCCTTAATGCTTGGGTAGTATTGCATTGCAAGATTGAGTTATTTACAGTAAGAACAATGGCAATTTAGCTAGTGTCCTTTGTCATTATAACTCTTACAAAGCTCCACCCCCTTACCCTGTCACAAAATAAAACAAAACAAATCATATCACTTATTGAGGTAATACAAATATTGCAATAATCGAATGCAAATGCCAGTGCTACATGTACTGTACGTATCAAAGTCCTTTTAAAAGATTTGTGCCAATGTGTTGGATTATAAACCTTCAGCTAACAAAATACAATGAGTCCAATAGTGCATGCATGTAGACAATCATGTTTTCTACAAACATCAGATTGTCCACATCAATCATACATGATTAATTAGAGCCAGAACTGTTCAAAGTTCACTTTGAAATTGGATTTGTAAATATGTTCAAAAGAAAATATGTTTGCAAAGCATACTCTGAGGTTACATATGACCTCGCAAACATCATGAAAATAGATTGAATGATTCATGAAACATATAATCTGAACGATTGAAATGTAGCCACGACTATCGGAGAGTGACTCACTAATTTTTTTAAAATAAAAATTGATTTAGTTAGGATAAAATTAAAAGTAAATCATTTAATAAAAGTTATACAAATGTGCCAACATAAAAAAATGTATGTATAGGACTAATGTAAAGTTTTGGACATTTGGACGATTGTATATTCTACCATGCTCAGTTAGGGATGTAACATGAGAACTGCTAAGATAGATATACAAAACAATAAAACATCCATTATACAGAATAAGTTTTATTTACTCTGTGTAGGCTGACAGTCAGTAGACAGTATTTTCATCACAACTTTCTGTCTTCACAACCTTTCCTAATGACAACACTCCCCTAATCCCAAGTGAAATGACAAATGACCTAGCAGGTCAAGTCAAAGGTCAAAGGTTCAACCCATCATTCCAATCCCACTCAGGTGATATAACCTAGGAGTTACCAGCACTCCTTTATACACCAGAAGATGTGTGGGAGAAAGAATTCAACTCCAAAAGCTTACCATAGTATTAACAGGGTGACCTAGAATAACAAGGGAGAATAGGATCAAAACTAGGAAAAGGATTTTGGACAAAAGAGTACATGTATACTGGTAGACGTCAGAAGTGTGATGTCATACTGGCTAAGTTGTCAAGGTTACTGGTTACAAATAAGTTTGTGCTAAACAATGGCATGGTGATCATCCCAGCGCCAAACAATTAATTTGCCCTGCTGCAGCCTGTTGCTTGCAATGATTTCATGGTGAACCTCATGTGCAGGCTCTGTTGTTTATAACCAGGAACCTTCATGACTTTGGCCCTATAATATTTCTATAATAAACAGCAGAATGACAAGTTCATGTTAATTTTAATTAAAAAGTAGTGAGAATTATAATCAGACTCAGTATGAAGAACTCTAAAATACTAAATAGCAACATAAAAGAGCCATATTACAGGAGTAGACCAGTTTACTAACATATTCAAATTTTATGCATACTTTTTAAACGAAGGTGGTTCTGGACAACCTGATTACTACCACAAGACCTACCTGACATAGCAACAATTAATGTAGTTCATTTCATTAATAACAGGTTAATGGAATAACCTGCGAACACCACAATAAACCAAAATCAATAAAAACCACCTCTGGAATGTTTTTTGGTTACCGGTATTAACGCTTGCCCAAATTTCACAGATCTATATAAAGTGTTGGGAGCCCCAAAATTTCACTTAATTGTACATAATGTGAAAGAGGATGTCATTTAAGACAATTTTTGCAAGGACTTTCAAAACAAATGTGTTTGAAGTTGAATATTGATGAAAGAATACAGATCTGTTTTTGATGGAAGTGTACAGTCATGTAAATGGCAGTCCAAAAAGATAATGATTTTTCAAAATGGTGTTTTAGCTGTGCAAATGAACCAATGGTGGCAAAAAGTACTACTTTGCAACTCACTATCTTCGGTCTACTTTCTCCATTATGCCTATCATTTGCAGACAATCTTAGATAAATCAATTGACATCTTAACATGTTCTTTACGAGGCACAAGCATGTCAGTAGTCTCAGTATTTGACCTCTAATGACCTTCGCATAGCCAGACAGGTAACTGATATATTCATAAGGTCAATTCACTATAAAAGCTTTCAAATCTTAGAATTATAAAGATTATTGACTTCTTTTAGTGAGTTCCTGTTCAGTTGTTATCATTTAAAGGGAGTGGGTAGTCAGTTTCCATGTGCAGAAGGCCATAATTCGCTGACACCAGACTTGGTGGAAATACCATTAATGGGAGTACAAATCTGCACACAGCAAACCCGTTGGCCCGTCAAGAATTACCCCCTAGTCTCTCGGAGCATGCTCGAAGATTCTTCGGGCGAAGGAAAAGCAAAGCATTACATAAGGTCCAATGGTCATAAAACTCAAGGCTAATCCTGGTGATTGACAACACCTGTTATTGGGTAAACACCCGAACGGTGTCGAATTCCCCATGAGAGCTGACTACTCTGTGACTTTAAAGTCACTGAGTAGTCTGCTCTCATGGGGAATTCGACACCGTTCGGGTGTTTACCCAATAACAGGTGTTGTCAATCACCAGGGTTAGCCTTGAGTTTTATGACCATTGGACCTTATGTAATGCTTTGATTTGCGAAGACTCTGGAGCTCTCTGAGAGATTAGGGGGTAATTCTTGACTGGACTATGGGTTTGCTGTGTGCAAATTTGTACCCCCATTAATGGTATTTCCACCAAGTCTGGTGTCAGCGAATTATGGCCTTCTGCACATGGAAACTGGCGATCCACTCCCTTTAACTCAACTTACAGTATATTTGTAAAATATTTCTGCCTTTTCCTAGAATGAAAAACATCTTAGGTGTACATCATATTGAGTGCATCTGACCGAGACATGCCGAATGCATACTCATTGATACCACAATCTGGTCAGTAAAAATTGAAACATTTACAGTAGAGGGAAGCAATAATTGATGATTCTACCCTGATACAACTGTACTACTACTGTATTTGCAGTAGACAAATATTGACCATATATGCTTCCTGTAAGTAGCTAACTAGAAACTATGGTGTTCATGAACCTTTTGCACAGTTTGTGAATGGTCAAGATTAGCAAAATTTTAATTCAAAATAGTAATTGAATCACAACACTGAAATTATGGCAAAAACAGCAAAAGATTGTGTCACAAGAGTATCTAGATTTCCCAAAGAAAATGTACATGAAGCTTTATACTATAATTTTCCAGAAGTGTAGCAGAGTGTAAACAGGCCTAGTACATGTAACTAGTGTAAACATGGCTAGTGTGAACAAGGCCAGTGCCTTGACCTCTTCATGAAACTTGACCAACTTATCTCAAATAACAGCTGAATTCTTGAATTGTTTCACTGGTCATTGACAAACTATAATCACTGTATACATATTATCCAAGTTCAAGTTGTATTCTCCAAATTGAGTGTGAAGCATGAAATAGGTTCATAAACTATAAAGCTTTTTGTGGCCTAGTTTCCAATTCCTAGTGGAATGGTCTTTCTGAGAAGTCTGGAAAACTTGTACTGAAATTTTATTCTTCATTTTCCTGATAAATCACATGTGCAATTTGGCCTGACTTTACCTTGGGATTCATTAAATGTCATTTCCTGTAATGGATTCTTCCAGATCCATGCTCAGGTCTCGGATCACGTTTAGTAATTAATCAGTAATTATTCTAGATACAGTCTAATGGAGCAGAAATGTTTGTGGTGATAACTTGATAAGAGTGTTTAGCCATACACTGTAGGTCCTGGCTTAGCACACAACCTAGCCTATCCGATATGCGTCGGGCTTTACAAGCAATCTAATCGCGTTTATATGGAGAGTAACATCGGCACGGTCAGCCCGAGCGCCTATCATCACTGGTGCATGCGAAAAGTTTTATTTTCTTTTATGTACCATGTTTCGTTCGTAGAAAATCTACGAACCCCCTGCAAAGCTCTTTCATGAATATTTATGTAGCATAGACCAAAATAGGCCAATGAGCGATGGGGAACGCGGAGATGATATTTGATTGGTTGAATCAAAGTGATCGATCACCAAATAAGGCTAGTCTTATGAATCATGCATGAGAATACGCTCGTCACACATACGATACACATATATGAATAATGATGAGTTGACCAGAGATGATAGGCGCTCGGGCTGACGCCCGCGCCGATGTCAGTCTCCCAAACGCGATTAGTACACTTGCCATTTAGCCCGACGCCTACCGGATAGGCTACACACAACCAGGAACAAGTTCATAGAGAAGTAGGCTAACACCACCTCCCTTGGATGTTGAGCCATCAATACTCTACTCCGTCAAGTCATGTGACGAGACCCACCTGACTTAAAAATGTATCCCAAAATAAACTTAATCTGTACTCCTTCAGGAACCCTACATGCATGTACTTGCATGTCAAACGTGTTATTCTCTTGAGAAGGTTATCTTTCATATATAAAGTTTAGTTCATAAGATACACAATCTGATAATGTGAATATCATGACCATTTTAGCAGATACATGTCTTAAATAGGGGTGGGTTTGTTGGGGGTGGTGGGGGTGGGTTTGTTGGGGGTGGTGGTGGTGGTGAGGGTAAAGGGCACTTAGTGCCTGTGTGTTTTAAAATAATGTAGGCAAATTTTGATGAATGGGTGTCTAGCACTTCAGATTTCCAGACAAAATATATTTCAAGCCGAAAGCAGATCATGACAGTACAGTATATCTCCAAGACAAGGCTCAGGTAGCCAAACAAGTCATAAATACAACATCAAATTGTACTTACAATGTTATTACATGACTTCAAAGAGAAAGTCAAGAGCTTGATCAAGTCCTTGAAGGTTGTTTTCTTTTCTACTTTACATGCTACATGTACAGTACCTATGTCCTTGCTCCATGTTTACAAACATATTTCAAGCATTGAAGGACTTTAAAGGCATGTTCATATGGGGCCATCCAGTGTTAAACCTTGATCTTGGTAGCATAAAACCTACCAACGTCCAGGGCATCGTTTCACTAAACCGTCATAAGTACATGTACAAGTTCACAGAAATATGTGTTAAAACTAGTGCATGCATTTCAATGGGTAATTGTCGACAAACTTGTACTTATGACCGTCTCATGAAACGCTGCCCAGGATTCATAAGTTTTAAAACAACGGTTTAAAACTGTAAACTAATTAAGAGCTAGGCAATTAGCAATCATAATTACAGGCTGGGGAAACATTAAAGTCAAGTGCACTGCACAGCACATACGGTAGCTAATTGAAGTTAGGATTCCAGCTGCATGCTAATAGTAATTGCATTAACCATAACATTGCTACTACATGTAACTTCAAGTACAGTAAACTTTATACGTTTTGAAACCAAGAGTGCATGGTTCTTAAAGATAAGTTTGAGTTCTGGTAATGATAGAAAATAAATTCTCACAGAATCCAACAAAACTTACACTGAATGTTCAAGATTAAAAATAAATGACATGTGCCAAACAATTTTGGTAGATAATATATATGGGCTGAGTAATGAGCATAGAAAGATAAGGAAATCAAGGTACATGTACATGTAGGCCTGAATCACTATGTGCAAATGAGAGATGATTTCCAGCAAGTTTTTGTTTGTTTGTTTTTATTTTACTGGTTCAAACAATCAATCTACTGCAGGATAAACAATACAGAATGAATTAAAGCCAAGTTCTCTCGAAATAAGATTCCCATACCAGAGCTCAAGATTTTTGCTATAACTACTCAAATTTAAATCAACGAGCTAGACTTAAAGTTTATGGACTTTTGTGTGAACATAGCTACTGTTTCTGACATTTCACTCACAGCAGGTCATCAAATGCATTATGGGACAGGTGAATTACACAGAGGATATTCTTAGGTTTAGGAAACCCTCAGGGAACATGTTCAATAAGTTTTGATCTTGGTAGGGTGCATATATCCAGACACCAGGGGGAGTAAATGATATGCAGCCAGTAAATGAATCAATTTCATTTTCAATTTCATGCTTTATACCCTCCTCCAATAAATCTGTGTTAGCTACAGGGGCCTCAAAGCTAAAGTACTAAGCAATAAGTATTACAAATGTAGTTGAAATACCAAAATAATGACACATCAACCATACCAAACATTCAGAAAATTGATTAAACTTTGTTTTTAAACCACACAAAAAATGTCCTTTATTATAATCCTGAAAAATGATGTGGTCATAGAAATTGGCATCTCTAATTGTTTGGTCTGCACGATCACTATATATATTTATAAAATTTGAAAACAAAACAAACTCAAGTTGCACACATTGATACAATCTTTACCATTTACAAATTGTAAAGAGCAGACATTTTTCTCAAAATTTTCATCTGAAATTGTTAGGTATAGGGCCCAATACTTTTCATCAATTTTCACAATTTTTCAAAATCCCCCAAACCAATTGTACATGTATCACCTAGCATGGCTCTTGCTTAGTATAATTTGACCTTGAAAAACAAGTTTGTAGTTTCCTGAATGTTAAATAGGCACATTTACATAATCATGCAACCACTAAAACAATGCAAAGACTGAAGGAGTATATATACAACCTCAAACAACATATCTACCCTAAACAAATCTCTCATTTACAGATACACAATACCCCTGGTTAATGGTGGGTATACAGTAACATGTGATGTTATGGTGTTGTAAATAATTATGAAGCTTCTTAAATAAACACACTTTTTCTATAAATGGAGAATGGTGTAATGCCACTGTTATGTTCCAGTGGTTTGAACGCTGATTCATGTATCCATTAGTGTTCGTTTATTAATTATGTTTCATTAGAATTAACATCTACACATTGTATTGACATATTCATACAGGAGCAGAAGTGAGGGAGCTAAAGGAGTTGAAATGAAGGGAGGGGGCGGGGGAGAGGGCAAATGCCCCCTAAGATACTTGATGAAATTCGAGTTCAGCAAAATAAAAGACATGAACAAAGTAAGCCCACTTATTTTGTCCTGGAGTTGATGGAGAATTCCTCCCCCCCCCCCTCCCCTCCTTGAAACAAGGAGAATAAGATTTTCTGATTTTCTGTTTTTGCCTAAAGGTATTCAGTCATGCTCATGGAATGTGAATGGCAGTAGCAGGTTGAAAAACATGAAAATTTGTTTATGTTTTTAAGGTCCCAGACAATATGGGACAACTCCCACAAGGCTCTACACATCGTCACTATAGCTGTGTTTTCACAATCCTAAACTCAGGCCTAAATTTTCATAGAATACACTATACAGTATACAAGTGTACTATTCTTATTCTCATTAATATGTTTTTCTTATTCCGACTTTAGTGAGCAGTGAAAATATATTGAGAGACGGCCTTATAAGCAAACTGAAAATTCTTGATCTCTCCCTTACATAAAATGTTACAATTACTGTGTATTGTATATGCATCTCCAAAATATACAAATACACTACACACTTCTGTCCCAACTGGGTCATAAGTATTGCAAAGTTTAGTTCCCTTCTTGAAGCCCCCCTTCCTGAGAGATATGTCCTCTGCTAGCAGAACAAAGTTTGTCTGACAAAAACATTTCACTGCACTGGCATAGCTAGTGGAAACACAGCTATAGAGAGAACCCCAATATCGCTTTTAAAATACACTTGGGTGAAAACTCCTATAGAGATACCCAATAATGTTTATAGCCCTAATTAACAAACCATTATCAAGGTAATGGAAATGGCTTCTTCTCTCTTGATAAAAGTACAATTAGAGAAAATCAAAAAATGATTAAATAAAAACAACTTAACATACCAGTAGTCTAACACATTTAGTGCTGGAATTCATTTAATACCCGTACATTTGCAAAAAAATGCTATATATATGGAAGTTTTGCCCCAAACAAGAAGAATAAAAAAGAATACTATAACATAGATTAAATGCAAATTTTACTTCATGAAGCTTTGCAATAGTTAAAGTATGGACCTCATGATTCAAGTTCACAAAAATACATTTTTTAGTTTGATGGATTATACATGTACATATATACCTTGGAAATATACCTTGGAAGTAGGCATTTAAAGTTAAAAACTTATTTGCCTCTCGTTGACATTCGGATGAAGAATCCATATTTTGACGCATGTTTAGTGGCGCTATACAGCAATACATGGATTAATGTTGCTATAAATGTGAACTTGCTTTTATCTGGAAGTATAACCAATGAGAACATGCTTGGGACAAGTGTAAACTAATGGGAAATTGCTTATAAATAAATGGAGTTCTCCTGGAGCTGGAGGGCACTGATTTAACATTTCAATGGTGATTGTGGAATTCATATTTTCTTTCTCGCTAGTCATAACAATCAATTTCATGACTGACCTCCCTCCATTTTCATCCTTGCTGCTGACCTGTTTAACTCTTTTAAAACTATGAGCATTACATTAGTGAAGTTCTTCGACCATGAAAAAAGAAAAGCTTGCTAAATATAGAATGTTTAGTCATCCGTTTTTGTTGTTGTTCGTTTCAACTTTGTTTTCATCAAACACTGAAAACACATGCATTTGGGCAAAAGGGGAACAATTTAAAAACTGACAGTCCTATATGTACATGTACAATTATGTAACAACCTACATGTACAATGTACATGTATACTGTGTTAACCCTTTATTAGTTGACATTGATTTCGAAAACTACAAAATATTGGGGTATGATATACCGTGTGAGTCAAAAAAAAGTTTACATCTAGAAAATTGCTAATTATTTAAAAAATCATTGATGAACATTAAATTGTTATATATGTTTGATGAAAGAGTGTTTTATCCCAAATCGTTTGGTACCATTTTTGTGTGGTATGTGTTCACGCTTGGATGAACAGGTGGCATTGTTTGCGAGAGTGCAAAAATCGACTTGCGCCAAAGTGATGCCTACAGTATGTATTATGTTGGGATTAGCGGAGTGAGAGAATGAATTGAATGTATCAAATGAAATGGATGGCATATGTTTTTTGCAAAGGGAAAAAGTCACACACTACCACACACACGCGCACAAATGTTCGTTGATATTTGATATTCGATACTTGATATGTGTGGCATGATTAATTTTGATAGGGATATTATTTGGATCTGCAAAGACCAAATTAATACCCAAATCCCAATTGTTTTATTCAAACATCACATAGGCAACTTTGGCGCAATTTGATTTTTTCACTCTCGCAAACAATGTCTCCTGTTCATCCAAGCGTGAACACATACCACACAAAAATGGTACCAAATGATTTGAGATAAAACACTCCTTCACAAGACATATAACAATTTAATTTTGATCAATAATTTTTTTAATAATTAGCAATTTTCTAGGTGTTAACTTTTTTTTGACTCACTCTGTATAGTCACCATTTGCGTTAGATCAAATAACAGTGAATGGTATGCTCAACAGTTTACATTAAGTACCATCAACCGTTATTCAAAACTGGCTATAAAAATCATTTCAATTGGTATATAATCACTCTCAAGGGCCCTCAATGTCACACATGGATCACCTTCGTACATGTAGATGTACTTCTGAAAAACATAAATCACTGAAGTCTTTAGATTGCATTGTCATTGAAAAATAGAAAAGAAAAAAGAGTGAAGTTTATACAGATGAAGGAAACGATTATCAATGCTGTGGTCGAGAACCTTCGAGAGTGTGAAAGGGAAATTCCAAGGTATTTGTTCATTCATGCATGTCATATGTGAATATGCCTGCATGTCAAGCTGTTGTAAGAAATCAAATTTTTAAGTTCATTTAGAGAATTCGTTCCTGTTTTCACAAAGTGACGGTAGTGAGGAAAATCCGCACACGAACTGTATGCGATTTTCATTCACTACCGTCACTTCGTGAAAATAGGGACGAATTGACACTTCAGAAAATATTATTGTTAAAATATTGGTTAACCCATTGCAAAGCAGTACAAAGTTCACCTCAGACTTGTGGAAGTTCTGGTTCAGTAGCCTGTTGTCACGGTCGGCAGAGGTTGACTAAAGTAGTTTAGTTTTGTTTCTCTTATATCTGTTTGTGTTCCCCTCTTATTCTTGTTCATTGTTTATATCTACAGGTAAATATGTTATGTATGTTGGACCACTGCTCTTGCAGCTGAGTCTGGAATAAAGTCTTGAAAATTGAAAAATTGAATTTCATGGTCAATATTCTAGAACCCAAACCTGCTTTTTTTTCAATGGTATAAATTATCATAATTTAATCTAACATTGCCTGAAGTTTCAAGTCGACCTTTCTCCACAGAATTAGTAAATTTGTGGGTGTATTCTCGCACTCTGCATTCAAGACTTAAATGTCATATAACACTGACATAAATATGTGCAAATTTGCGGATGCTGCAGTCTAACCCAGTCTGCATGGTGTCCCATACATTTGTACGCATTACCAAGTATTGTAGAGCTCTGAACATAAATCTAATGACAACATTTCATTTTATATTTTGTCTGTTCTGAGCTCTAGCAGGGCTTATCAAATACACTAACATCTTTGGTGCTGTCAGTTATGAACATGTAATGGGACAAAACAACTTGGATTTCCCCCAAGTCTTATAAAACCTAGACAAAATACTAAAAAAAGAAGGGGAAAAAGAAGAAGAAGAAAAAAATCTCTGCTATGCTTACACCATTCCTGCACTAACAGGATTAGAGTATCTCTGAGTAGACCTCAAACAAGTAATGGCCTACTGCAACAGCAACACTGCATGGCTATATAGTGACAAAGATGTAATGTACAAGAGACAGAGGATGAGGAGGAGGAGAGAAAGGGGACAATTATACTTACCAACAACAAGCACAAATTGTGAATTATCCTTAAATTTCCTCAACCTATAATCACAAGACATCAAAGTAACCACATGGAGAACCAAACAGCAATGTAGACGGTTTCTCACTGGTGGTATCTCCCAGTCTATAGCCCTCTTGGTATGGCAGTTACTTGTAAAGTCAAGGCAAGTGCAGCTCACAGTGCAGTGAGAGGGAGGAAGGGAGATGATGCTATGTAGAGAGTGTGACTGTGTTTTCAATCTGGTTATCAACTCTGAGCCTGGGATCATCTCTTAAAGTCTCACAAATCAGACCTCTTTAGTCTTTGTGTTAGAATTGGAAATGACAAGTTCCCCTAAATTTCATTTTTGGCCCTCCATAGTAAGTTCTGACCACAGAAAGTTGCATATATACATGTATATAAAACATGGATGCCTTATAGAATTCATGAGAGGGCTTGAAAATCATCATCAATGAGCTACATGTATTTTGTAACCTAGGAAAGCCTGAAATCTGGCAAAGTGACATGACAACTCTTGCGAGTGCCAAAATTATTCTGAAAATTTACATGATCCCTGTATAAACATGTATTAAAACACTACAGACTTGTTGTAGAAGAGATCTATACAAAATAGTGTATCGTTTTGAACAGTTCTAGTTACTGAGTAATTACACTCTTTTGGTTCTGGCCACAGGGAGTGTGGACGTCTTTCATCATGAGAAGGATGAGATTTTACTTTATTTTCCTAGGGTTTCACCTAACAAACACTTTGTCACTCATAAGAAAACTTTGTGTGTTGTGTAACTTTTCTGACGTTGGTCAAACCAAAGAGATACAAGCTAGTATCTCTTTGATCAAACCATGATCAAGCTGAGGTGGGCTTGGGTAATATCATGGATGTAGGTCCATTCCATGGTATTAAATATCTTAATATTGTACACTATAGAAGGAAGGGTCACAGTAACTAAAAAACATAAAATGAGTCTGAATTCTTACTCTAATACTAGTGAGAGACATTGAGAAAAAGGAAGAGAGAGAAAAAGAATGAGAGAGAGAAAGGGTGGAGAGAGAGAGAGAGAGAGAGAGAGAGAAAGGGTGGAGAGAGAGAGAGAGAGAGAGAGAGAGAGAGAAAGGGTGGAGAGAGAGAGAGAGAAAGGGTGGAGAGAGAGAGAGAGAGAGAGAGAGAGAGAGAGAGAGAGAGAGAGAGAGGAGAGAGAGAGAGAGAGAGAGAGAGAGAGAGAGGGTGAAAAGTACATGTAAAGATGAAATCTGACACCAGTTTTCAGGAATTGGACACTCCTCCTCCAGTGACAAGGTATAAGGGGGTGTGGCTTGACCTAACTTCTTAGTCTGATAGACAGACCACCCTTCTGCTAACAAGAGTACCGTAAACTCCATCAAAGAGGACACTTTAAAAAATTACTTTTTCAGAGCGGATTAAAATTTACTTGACATGTCTTATTTTGGGAAGGATACTTATAAAGTTGTAGGATGATATTTTGAGTCAATTTGCATATCAACTTACCACTTTATTTCACCATTTTTCCTAGATAATTTAATAGTCCACACTCTTCTCAAAAATGATATTTCTACATATAATGAGTGGCATGATTACAAAAAGAGTACCAAAGCTGTGACATCATGCAAATCTATTTTTAAATTTCTCAATTTTAACTTTATTTTCTGAAAGAGCATAAAAAATAATGTCCAAATGTCGAAAACCAATTAAATATGTTAAAGATGAAGTTGAGTTCTGGTCATGCGATTGCATTGTAAAAGAAACGGTGTGGAATCGACCAGAAAAGGTTGATCATCTACATGTAGCATATTAGAATTGGTGTGTATTGCAAGGTTCTGGAATCATCAAAATGATAAGAAATTGGCCAAGTCTTGGTAAAGTTACAAACACTGTACACAGAAAGATGTATATGGGACTACACAAACATGTGTCGTAAAAAACCTACCCCCCTTTACGATGTACATGACATATTTAGAATATGAAGGCATTTGAAGAGCCATGCTTTTCAGGGAACATGTCTTATCTGCATGATGTTCTTTCACACTTGCATTTAATAAGAATGATAACGCTCACAAATTATTTTTCACCTCTTCCCAGAACTCAACCTTCTTTTTAAGTATTGGCTGAGATACATGTATGACCATCTGAATAAATAGATTTCAATGGAAATCACTGTTAGTTTGCTCTAGTTTATAACATTACAAACCAGAGCAAAATAACAATGATTTCCTCTTGACAGCTATTTTTTGGGATGGTCATATCTCAGCCAATACCTTACCTATTCAATAGGTTTTCAACATTTGGACATTATTTTATGTGCTCTTTTTATAATAGAGAATGAAGTTCGAATTTGGAAACTCCAAAAAAGTTTTTTGATGACGTCACACTTAAAGGAAACCAAAACCTTCATACTAAGTTACTTTTATTGTAAAGTTTAAAAGATTTGAATAAAATCAGTGAAAATTTGAACAACATCGGGCAAGGAATAAGAAAGTTAGAGCCTTTTGAAATGACTAGTCACTAGAGGGCGGTATTCAATTTGATGACATCATCTGTGAACAACTCTCCATGCCTTTTGTACATAAAATTTCACAATTTTTTTATTTTCTTCGTATTTATTTGTGTTCTTGATCCGACTTCATAACATGTGAAGTAGAATATCATTTTGCATTCTATATATTGCTTTCAGGGGAGTACATTATCTCAATCACAAGAAAGAAGGAAAAACATGAAATTTGATGTACAAAAGGCATGGAGAGTTGTTCACAGATGATGTCATCAAATTGAATACCGCCCTCTAGTGACTAGTCATTTCAAAAAGCTCTTACTTCCTTATTCCTTGCCCGATTTTGTTCAAATTTTCACTGATATTTTTCAAATATCTTAAACTTTACAATAAAAGTAACTTAGTATGAAGGTTTTGGTTTCCTTTAACCACTCTATACCAGGGAGTTGGAATGGAATACCACCCACTTCCCTACCATACTCTAGTCTGCAAGCACAGACCCTGGTCAGTCGTAAAAGTGAGTCTGCACTATAAGACTACCATAGGCCATGTACTGTAGCTGCTCCTGACACAACCAGTAGATAGCTGGGCTAGACTTCTCTCAAGGCACAATGATTTTTTGATTAAGTGTCAAATTAGGGTCTGTGCCTGCAGACTAACCATACTCCCTCATCACAACAACACAATCAACAAATTAATATTAGTCTGAAATCACAGACAGTGATTTGATTAGACCTTACATCGGATAGATGACTGCATGGTTAAAAGATAAAAAATAAAAATCACACTAAACAATTATACAAATTTAGAGAAAGGACAAATTGGCATTGGTCATCAAACTTGCAAGATAAAACTCTCATGACCTAAAAAAAAAAAAAAAATTGTTAAAAATAAGGTCCGAACAATCAAGGACATGGAATCAAGAAGTCATAAGGCTTCAGCCAGAATCAGCCTTAAGACTCCTTGATGGAATAGACCCTGTGTAGTTGTTCAAACCACAAACACTGTCATATTTAGGTCTGCGGTTGCAAGACTATGCCCCTACAAGTTCCCTGAACTTACCATTCATCTTGATCTCTTTTCCTCTACAATTCCAAGTAGAATGCTGCTAATGATTGTACTTTATACCTCCAAAACAGACGTCATAGTTTGGTGAAATTATTGTTCCATCTGTTGTTTTGCTCAATCCAATGACAGGAAGTAAATATCTGAGAAAGAAGTGTAATAACAAAATAATGTTGGTTAAAGATAAACAATTATTTGAGGCTTAATGGTACTGTTTAGCATGAAATGCCACCTAAAAAATCACACATTTGAGCTGTAAACATCTGAATGGATACATAAAAACAAAACTAATATTGCCAATAACAACGTAACTGAGGCTTTATAACCACATACCACTAAAAGAATATGAAAAGCTTACAATAGCTGAATAAACAGTGAAAATATAGAGTTTGTAAATGGCTAAAGCAGGTTTTATGTTGCCTTCGCTGTATATTTTTTCAACAGATGTGGAACAACTTAAATAAATTGCTCTTCAAAACCACTTCCTTCATCATAATTTTGATCAACATTTCTTTGTACTTTTACATTTTTAAATTGATTTATTGACAATTTATTAACGTATGTGTATTTGTTTAGAAATAGTGCTCTCTCTATTTATAGAATACAAGTAAATACTAAGTGTCGGGAGGGCTGGATAAACATAAAGAGGAACTGAGTGAACAAAATAAAAATCATACATTTTTGTAGCTCCTGAAAGTCATATACATTATTATGCAGGGCTCGGCGCTAACACCAACATGCACCCATGGGTAAACAAAATCTAAGTCTGGGCCCCCCAAATTACAGAATTTTTACATAGGGTTCAAGAGTACAGACTCTACAAATTCAAATCCAAATCCGAACCCCTTTACAAAAGAGTAGAGTTAATGTGTAGCCAGGCATTATGTCACAATGTGTATATAGGTACGTCTTTTTTAATTTTATAAATCGCTATCTGGTATGTCACTACTGTTTTTCCATTTAAAACACTTTGTTGAATTTAGGTCAATCATTAAAAGGAACATTAAAAGCCTATCAACTAAATCATTCATCCGGATCCCTATACAAATATGTATACATTTAAACATGTACTTAAACTCCCAAAGAACATGATACAAGTTATAAATTCCCTGGACATACACATGTAGTACATGTAATCATGGTGATCATGGTGTACAAATTAGGGAGAGGTATAACTTGCATCATTGCATCCTATGATGGCAGGTCATAAGCTATGCTGAACTGAAACCAGTTAGTAGTCCTATTTAACAGCCCATATGAAATGCTCAAGAATCATTAATAATTCATTATCGGGCCAATTAGGCATGCAAATTTTCGTTTGCCTTAATCATTGTAAATTTGTTAATACTCACATTGATATATTACATTCAAACTCTAGTATATATATGTTGTACAAGATAGAGATTATAACAAAAGGGGATCTAAGACTACCGGTAATCACTTGGAGTCATGGTTTTAAAGAAGATATTTCACTCAAATATATATAGTTTTCAATTCTCCATCAAAATTACCATTGGTGCTATACATGTACATGTATGTGCCAGTAATACCATGTGTACCTAGTTA
The DNA here is from genome assembly GCA_035222895.1 of Strongylocentrotus droebachiensis. Taxonomy (NCBI): domain Eukaryota; kingdom Metazoa; phylum Echinodermata; class Echinoidea; order Camarodonta; family Strongylocentrotidae; genus Strongylocentrotus; species Strongylocentrotus droebachiensis. The sequence goes on along the minus strand of JAVYIG010002961.1, from coordinate 130,147 downwards.
TTTTATGCCAGGTACTTTAAAAATACAGTTCACTAACTAAACTGAATGGGGAATTTACATTCACCTTATTGTACAGGAATAATACAGAAAGCTTAATCAACTTTTTCTAACCTTTGACTACATGTACCTGAATAATTTTGTTCAGATTTCAATATAATATACACTTGTGGGCATCTCCATTTTATATACATTTTGAAAAAGGATGTCAAGAAATAGATATCATTATTGACCTTTACGTTCCTACGGCTGACTTACAATGTAGATCACAATTATAATTACATGTAATTACTATTAGCACAAGCCTTAAATGTACACATGTACATGATTGTACATACAATACATGCATCTGTAAAATGGCACCATGGTAAATTTCTGAGTAAATTCACAAAGCAAATACCAACTTTCCACCCTGGACCAAATACTACAAACCTAAGTACAAACCCTATAGATAGAATACCGAAGGGCTAACGTCATTCTCTCGTCGTCCAGCTTACTGGTTATAAACAACAGAGCCTGTGCATAAGGTTCACAGCAAAATCATTCAAGCAACGGCCTAGCTGGAGCAGGGCAAATACAGTGTAGGGCACTGGTGTGGTCATCACGCCATTGTTTAGACTAAAATTGATTGGAACCAGTGCCCTTGCAACTTGGCCAGTATGATTGTACACTTAGATATTCTTAGGATAAAATAACACACATACTGTAGTATGTGTGTGGCCTACAACGTACACGTACACCATGTGTAAATATATATGACCTAGACTTGTTCAATTAAAATGTATGTCTTTCAAGTACATAATTGTCTGTTTGGTATTAGCGGTAGAAGGGCATTATTCATAATATACTTTGCACAGAGTTAATGCCCTTTAGCCTCTCTGAACAGAAAAAATCTATAAGTGTAGCATTTCCTGACTGAATCTCAATAAATTTATTTCCGGGATACCTCAAAAACAATGTGGATGCATTGATCCTGGTCAGGTTTGACAAATGGTTAGTTTCAGTTTCACATGCAAGTACAAGAAGTAGACTTATCATGATTAAATATACCATCACTTGAACTTTGTGCTATTTAAATAGGCCAAAAAGTTACAAGCCAAAAGAGCAACATCTGAATATGTTCTGTGTACCTCACAATTTTATTGACAATAAAATATTAAATCAGCCCAGGCAATTTTATATTGTATAGTAACTCTCATGCCCCCTTTTGCCAGACGGTATGCATGTAAATAAATATGTAGGACCTGTTATGAATTTGTGGAGATCTATGCAATTAAAGGATGGCATGTGCTTATTCTTCTCTTCTTCTTCAAATAATCTGCCTCCTTCAATACTACAGATTCTTGCAGATGCCGTATATACTCGGCCTTATTGGGGTGTGCAGATGGACCACTATACCGGGGTTCCCCCTACTCTTATACAAATAGTACAGTGGGTTCTTAATGTGCAAGGGTGATGACTACATCCTATCCGAGGGACGGAGTGCTTTCCACTTAAGCCTGCGTCTAAGAAACAAGGGGAGGGGCACGTTATTAACACACATGCAGGCTTCAGTCATCCGCCCGACCGCCTGGGTGAGATTTGAACCCAAGATCATTGGTACGACAGGCAGACGCTTTACCGACTGAGCCAACTCGCCTCCTGCACAGCACTTATCACAAATATACCAGTATTGAGCAAGAGGTGTGAAAATAATATTTGATTTTAGTACACAGTTTGGTCAAAAAATTCAGCTACATTTCAGTCAGCCTTTTAACACAGAGCTGTATCATGTTTTATTATAAATGTAATAATTAATAATTATACAGTGAGAAGACATCAAGAAGTATTAATGAAGAAATGTCATTGTTCTCACAGTAGTTGTGAAATTCACCATAATACATTTACAATTATTAAATGGAACTTCCATGTTTTTCTGGATAACCTTGTACACCATACATGTTGGTCCATGCACTAGAGTGGAGTTACCTGGTAAATACTGCCAGCATGCATGGAGCTTATCAAACTATAGTACTCTGCTGCTGGCCACCATCCTCATGCAGGGCTTAGCCTCAAGGTAATCATCTCTAACAGTCATCAAACTTTAATGAATTAATTAATTTCCCCCACAAAATATAAAACAGCAATTACACATAAATATGACTGATCAATGATTTGTCCATGAGTTACATATAGAATAAGAGATCGAGATCAACTAAACTACTAGCATTATAATAATACTTTCAAAACTACTCACTTCCTAGACTTAGCGTAGCATCCATTCTTGCTCTTCTTGAAACTAACTTCAATCAAGGATGTTCATGCACAGACAGAGTCCATATATAAAATTGTCCTAACAATAAAATCCTACCACTTCCGTTTATTTGCTAAATACAACGTTCACTGGAAAGCAAATGCAGACTCGTCACCCACTACTGTTCAGTTGTAATTGTCTGTGTATGCATTCAGCATTCCGCACGCAATATATTCATCATCACAATCAAATACACAGCACACTAAATGATTGGGAGAACTTACTCATCGTAGGCTCCAGTGCACTTCAAAATTAGTTTCACAATAGTTGGGGACTCTTTTCAGTAGTGCTTGTGTGTCGTCATTGTGTTTCGTACTCCTATAGCGAACCCTGACGAAGAAAAAAAAAACGCCCTATTGTTGTCGCCGTGATTATTTTACCATTTATGGTAACAAATGTCAACAGAGTTTTAGTAAGGATGTTCAAAGTTCTTCCAAAATCACCGCCTTCGTTCACCTGTCCAGATAAGCAGCAGTAGGCGCTAACCAGGATCTTATAACTTGCTCTGTATGCGATTGGTACACACGCAAACGAATCCAGCTTTAAAAAAAAACCGTGTGTAAAGGCTAACTGATTCGGGTTCGCAACAGGGGAAACCCCTTTTTTATATGAATTCCCTCTTTAAGAAAATGTCATTGTGAAATCAAATCTTGGTGAAATGAACAGGATACTGATTTAGAACAAGATAGAAAGGAGTAGGAATTAATGGAGGTATGGTGAAACAAAAAGCAAGCATGAGTATAAGAGTATTCGGGGTATTCTACTCGACGGCCTTTGCCTCTGAGTGAGGGGGCAGTGAGTGGGGGGGGGGGGGGGGGGGGGTGCGAGGTTGCATATTAAGTTTTTTGAGGGGCAGGACTCCGTCTCCTTCCCTCGTGAAATTTCAAATCAATTACATCTTTATTGCTGTTATCATCAATGTTACCCATGATATCATCATAATTAAACCTATACAAGGCAACAACTACAGATGTTTTTTTTTTTAGAGCGACTATCTAATGAAATAACGTATAACTAATAATTCATGATTATCAAACTTTATATTCCACATACTAAGAATCTTGCTCTACGATTGGTCAAAAGTAAATCACGTCATGAAAGATAAATAGCCCATCATTGATGGGAGAAGCAAAAAGTTCATTTAGTAAGAGTTGCTCTTATAATAAGTTTGATCATCTGTTCTGTTCCCACCTCAAGCAACTATTAAATTAGTCCCGAAGAACAAGCAGCATGCACTCATACAAACCTATTAATGCTGACCCCATATTGTTTCATAAAATGTTCAATTATGAAATGCATTCAAGTGGGCAATATTCACGCAGAGATAATTGGAATATTTAAGAGAGGTATACTGCAGTACAGAGACAAGTGCGGCTGCATAGTACAGAACACTTCATTAAGGATGTTTTAAAGAAAACCCGTAATCCCCTTCTTATATTCTAAGATAAGTACCGAAATCAAAGCGGCCTGTTGTTATATTTGAAATAATTTGCTAGTCGTATCACGAGTGCACTTTGTCGGCAACAGCAGCCCACTTATAGAGAGAGAGAGAGAGAGGGGAGGGGAGAGAGGGGAAAGAGAGAGAGAGAGGGAGAGAGAGATAGAAAGAGAGAAAGAGAGAGAGAAAGAAAGAAAGAGAAAGAGAGAGAGAAAGAGGGGGCTTGCTCATTGGGCGACGTATACATGGGATGTGATGTTGATGAATAACCAGCCCCTCTCTTCCTACCCATCACCCCCCCCCCCACCCCCCTCCCCCCAGATCGGAACATGGTGAAATAACGCCTCAGTCTAAAATGTACAAAAATGCACAGTTAGTCATGATCTTTACCAATTGTATATACATGAAATTTCACTTATATACAATTTTGGTGAAGATCATGACAAGAATTTATGAGAAATCAACAATTTTACATTTATATAATATTTAACCATCATCATCATCATCATCATCATCATCATCATCAACATCATCATCATTCATCATCACCATCATCATCATCAATCATCATCATCATCATCATCATCACCATCATCATCATCATCATCAGCACCATCACCATCACCATCATCATCATCAATCATCATCATCATCATCATCATCACCATCATCATCATCATCATCAGCACCATCACCATCATCATCATCATCATCACCACCACCATCATCATCATCATAATCATCAAGCGCCAGGTACATTGTATCTTTGTTATAGACATCGGCGGTCATGGCCCTCCATTTTTGTCTATCATCATTCTTTTTTAGCAGATGTTTCTGCATTAATTGATAAATCTAATACATAACATTCAAATAACAATAATCGTATATAATATAATTGATTTGAGTTATTTGATTTTGTTCAGAAAGTATTTTAATAAAAATTGGAAAGAGAGTACAGAAAGACAACAAATTGCAAGTGTGTGCAAATGGGTGTTTACAAGTGAAGTATTGTGAGATTTGTATTGTTCATGAACTGGTCATCTAAAATTAATTTATATTAAAAAAAAACACCATTAAAATCTGCTTTTCTTAATAAGCTGGTATTTCTAAATTCATTTGTGGATGTTCAATATTATTGTTCAGGCTTTGCAAATATCGGGGCGTTGCCTTCCCCTGCTTCTCTGTATACAGCAATCTTCCCTGTTAATATTTGTTTAAAATAATTATTGTTATTATCCTGTCTGTTATTATGTGGCCAACAAATTGCATTTGCCTCTTTCTTATTGTTTTAAAAAGTGATGGTTTTACTCTAGCATTTCTGAAACTACTTCATTTGTTATAATTTTCTGTCCATGTTACATGTAATTACATTCATAATCTTTCTCAAGAACCGGGTTTCTGTAGCCTCTAATTATCCTTTCGAGCTCTTTGTTAATATTATTGTCCAACACTCACACCCTTAGAAAAGAACTGACGAGGTATAATGTTTAATACCTGTAGTTTGGCTTTCATAGTAATGTCTTTATTTTTCATCACGGATTTCATCCTATCTTATCTCATACAAAGATCTTATTAATATGCATAAGCTTGACCCATGTACAGGTCAAGATGGTGTCCTACATGTACAATTAGCTGTCAGTTTATCAATATTAAAGGTATAGACCAGTTCTGGTCATGCGATTGCATTGTGAAAGAAACGTTGTGGAATCGATCAGAAAAGGTTGATCATTATAGCATGTAAGTATTGGTGTGTACTGCAAGTTTCTGGAATCATCAAACTTATAAGAAATTTGGCCCAGTCTTGGTAAAGTTACAAGCACTGTACACAGAAAGATGTATATGGGACTACGCTATATCTATCCAGTCCGGATAGATATAATAATTTACCAAATATATCAATTAATAGGAGGTTTCCCGGCAAAATTTGTATCATAATCTTTCTCATGATTGGTAATAAGAGCTTCCATTTCATTTTTGAGAGGGGGGCGTTTCCAAAACTGGTCTTTACCTTTAAAGAAACGAATAAAATGACGAGAAATTGAAGGCACAAATACTAATGGAAAAAACATTAGTCGCCAGATCATCCATTATTAATTACCTCATATAAGCTTAGGAGTGAATGATACTCCACAAAATATAATGATTGATAATATAGAGTAATAAAACAAAATGCAAGGATATTAAATACGTTTGTTGTTTCTTATTTCCGACCTCAAGAGTTCTTATGTATATAAGATGAGTTTTCATGAAATTACAAAATAATTATTACCTTAGTTTTATTAAGCTCTGCTACTTATCTTTCAAGGGTGTCGCGGGAGCTATCGGCGGTCTTAAAGAAAATGGGATGATGCCTTTGTTTGTTTCCGAAGTCCTGTTTTTCATCATTTTTTGCCGTAAGAATGATGAAATAATTTCGTCTTTTGGATAGAATTGCGGCAAGATGATTGGACGTTGTGTTGTTGTTTTTATGTCGGCAAGAGCAGAATATATATCCAATTATTTATTATGAAGATATCAAGATGGTCGGAAGTCGTTAAAAAGCGTGAAAATCGAGTGCTTTTGTTAGTTTTCCCCACGAAGACGGAGAGGAGAGTAACAATATTACTGATTCATTATAGTTCGGGTTTGGAATGTCTATACAACATGGCAAAGTCGTTGCAAGGACTGGCAAGTTTTGTCTTTATGGTAATGTCAGTGGGTAAGTCTGAACAAATATGTTTTTCAGTGTTATAAATCATTTCCTAAACTTGCGAATTGTTGCAAAAATCAATTATCGATCATCAAAACGGGGATTTTGTCTGTTTAAAATGTCATGTTCTCTTCCGGAAATGTGGGAAATTATAAAGGCACGCGGGCATGTTTGAGTTGGCGATTTCTTCCAAACATATTGCTCCGTTAATGCTACGTTTACACTATGTTCCCGGCGGCCACGGCAGCCCCGTTTGCCCGAAACGTAGTGCGCCGTGGAATTTAGACCAATTTTATCTCTGGATTCAAGTTTTGTTACGTCTTGCCAAGTTTGTTCACGGTCTACCACGGTATCCGTGACGGGCCGTGGGGGAAGGGGATGCTGAGTCCCGGAGGCTCCAAGGCGCACTACGGTTCGGCCCGCGTTCTACCACGGATGCCAGAACGTTCCCTCCCGGTCCGTCACGTTCTGATGGGGTCCCTCACGTTTCCCACGTTCTGATCAAGGTCTGACACGTTTTTCACGTTTCGTCAAGGCTTTGTACGGATGAAACGTGGACGCAGGGCAGCTTTGGAGCACGTTTGTGCCGGCGGTATGAAAAGAAGGTCTCCCAAGCAATAGCAATCATGGTATCCTGAGACCTCGCGTTGTGTCAGACCGTAGTAGAACGCAACGCGCCGTAGCGTGCCGGGCGCTTAAACCGTCCCACTACGGACCACCCCCAAGTTTTGTTACGGCCTATTACGGACTGTCACGTTTTGTTACGTTCACCCCGGTTTATTACGGCCTGCTAGGTTTCTCATCCGCACCGTGACTGCCGTGGCAAATTTTTTGACAGCTAAAAATCTGACACGGTGTCCACGGCAATCACGGCCTGTCACGTTTGCCCATACGGTCCCCCGCGTTGTGTCACGTCAACCCCGTTTCGTCCACGGTGGCCTGAAACGTGATTGCCGTGGCCGCCGGGAACATAGTGTAAACGTAGCATTAGTCTCATTTCACAACGCCCCCTATCGTCAGAGCATCGTCAGAGTCAGCAGCCTAACATGTTAGCCTATGGAAGTTTTTTTTAAAAATCGTTAAAAATTCATTTTTGTTTAAACGAAAATCACATCCACCCCGACGTACGTTATCACTAGCTCTTTCATTGGAGCCCTCATGTCTCATTGAATTTTGAAAGTTCACCCACCGTAATTTTTCAAAATAGGTTGCAAGCTCGTCATTGCCTATAATACACATGTGAAACAAGTCTAACTTTGGACTCAGTTTTCCAAGCGATTTGAAGATTATAGGTCGAGCACACGAAACATAAAAAGCATGAATTATCATAGATCACTTCCATGGGTGTCGATCTGTAACTGATACCTATTCATCAGGGGGGGGGGGTGATCTATTCATTCACGCCCCCTGATGAATAGGTATTACGTAAGGATCGACACCCATGATCATTTCTGCCTATTTCATTTTGTCCATTTCATCCAACCCCCACCGTAATTTTTCAATTTAGTAAAAGCAAACATTTTGCCGAGGTAAGCAAAAACATGAATATTCATGAACGGTCAGACAATACATCCTTTTAGTACGTAACGTATAGTGAATGTGAATGGGCGATGATCCGTGTAGGAGGTAGAGGTCAGTAGTTTGTGCTGGCAATGTGACAATCGGAGCAATATGATTGGGTATCAATTTATTGATTGATCTATATGTCTGTGAACTATCTATCTATCTATCTATATAATCATTCATTCTGATTTTTGTTTGTCTATTCATTCTGTTTATTTATTCATTCATTTATTTATTCATTTGTTTATCTATCTATATCTTATATCTATTAATCTATCCATATTTGTATTTATGTAGTTATTTTGTTATTTATTTGTTTGTTTTATTTTTTATCAGTTGATTATTTATTCATTTGATATGTTTGTCGTTTTTGTATAAATAAGTTTATTAATCAATTCTTTCGTTTATCTAGGATTCTAGATCCTTATTTTGTATGTTATTTAAAACGATATTTAGATGGGAATATCTATATAGTACGAAAGACCATTAGTGCCACGAAGAAAAAAAAACACACTTTCTACTAATCTGTTTAAACAGATTACGATATTTCTTCTAATCTGTTTAAACAGATTATAATCTGTTTAAACAGATTACGGTATTTCTACTAATCTGTTTAAACAGATTACGGTATTTCTACTAATCTGTTTAAACAGATTACGATATTTCTTCTAATCTGTTTAAACAGATTATAATCTGTTTAAACAGATTACGGTATTTCTACTAATCTGTTTAAACAGATTACGGTATTTCTACTAATCTGTTTAAACAGATTACAGTACTTCAACTAATCTGTTTAAACAGATTATAATCTGTTTAAACAGATTACGGTATTTCTACTAATCTGTTATAACAGATTACGATATTTCTTCTAATCTGTTTAAACAGATTATAATCTGTTTAAACAGATTACGGTATTTCCACTAATCTGTTATAACAGATTACGATATTTCTTCTAATCTGTTTAAACAGATTATAATCTGTTTAAACAGATTACGGTATTTCCACTAATCTGTTATAACAGATTACGATATTTCTTCTAATCTGTTTAAACAGATTACGGTATTTCCACTAATCTGTTATAACAGATTACGATATTTCTTCTAATCTGTTTAAACAGATTACATTACTTCAACTAATCTGTTTAAACAGATTACGGATCCTACTTTTGTCACTTCCCCTGGCCTGCGCGCGAATTTTTTTTCCGTACTCGAGAGGGCAAATACCCCATGTGCGCATGCGCGTGGACTTGTGATTTCTCTGCTACTTCCCATACGAAATGTACATGTATTCGCATCTACTGTGCACGATTCGCGTTCTACGAGTAAACGATGGCATAGTAGTCTTCAAACACAGACTCTGATTTGCCAGTTTGACAAAACAATTACGCATATATCGTGCGTAGCAATAGTACTAGTATTCAAGTCTGAGTAGTTGTATGATTCAGACATTTTAGTGCTTACAGAAATGCATCCCAAATTGAATAGCATGGTATAGTAGTCTGCAAGCACAGACGCTAATCGGACAGTTTGACAACATAGTGTCTTGAGTAGTGCTTTATATTCAAATATGTGTAGTTTTATGATTCAGACCCTACTGGTGCGTGTATTGGAAAGGCATCTCAACTTGCAGAGCGGCATAGTAGTCTGCAAGCACAGACGCTAATCTGACAGTTTGACAAAATAGTGTTATTCAAGTCTGAGTAGTTTTATGATTCAGACCCTACTGGTGCGTGTATTGGAAATGCACCTCAACTTATAGAGTGGCATAGTAGTATGCAAGCACAGACTCTCCTTTGACAGTTTGACAGAATAATATAGGCCTATTGTGTATTGAGTAGTGCTTTTATTCAAGTTTTCGTAGTTTTCTGTGTTGTGCCACTGCTCTCTCACTCTCTCTCTCTCTCTCTCTCTTTCTCTCTCTCTAGCTCTCCCTCCAGTATGCTCGCACTCTCTGTATTACTTTTATTTATAATCATGGTCTGCTGAGAGCCAGAAGGATGTTAACTCTTAACACAACGAATGCCCTTCTGGCTCTGAACAAACGATAGTAGGCCTATATATGATAAACCCACACACCATAAGGTCATTTATTGGCCTTCTCAAAACCGTCATTCTGTAATAATATTTCTAACTTTGGTCTAATAACTCTTTTGTCAGTGCAATCAATGGTCGAATGAATAATAAAATTGTGATTTTTATCTAGTTTCCGTCCTTTGTATTGATTTATTATGTTAAAATTGATAACAACATTTAGTATAAGTTACAAGTATCTCTTTTATTAAAGCACAAGCACACACACACACCCATACACGCCACACCACTTAATTTTAAATGTAGGCCTGAATTAAAAAGTTATTAATTAGCATACAATCGTACATGAGCTCTACCATCAAATGAGTGTTTTTGACAATGATCAAACATGAATCAACAGTGCAGTAAAATATAAACATAGGCAAGTTTTTTAATTCTTTTAAATTACCTGGTAAAACATATTCTTAAAAATGACTTAAATGGTCGTTAGGATTGCAGGACACAAGAACACCCTGAAGAAGAAAAAATTTCATAGTAGTGCTTATTTGGGGAAAAATACCCCTCGCCGCCGCCGCCGCCGCCGCCCCCCCCCCCCCAAAAAAAATGTCCACAATTTTATTATTCATTCGACCATTGATTGCACTGACAAAAGAGTTATTAGACCAAAGTTAGAAATATTATTACAGAATGACGGTTTTGAGAAGGCCAATAAATGACCTTATGGTGTGTGGGTTTATCATATATAGGCCTACTATCGTTTGTTCAGAGCCAGAAGGGCATTCGTTGTGTTAAGAGTTAACATCCTTCTGGCTCTCAGCAGACCATGATTATAAATAAAAGTAATACAGAGAGTGCGAGCATACTGGAGGGAGAGCTAGAGAGAGAGAAAGAGAGAGAGAGAGAGAGAGAGTGAGAGAGCAGTGGCACAACACAGAAAACTACGAAAACTTGAATAAAAGCACTACTCAATACACAATAGGCCTATATTATTCTGTCAAACTGTCAAAGGAGAGTCTGTGCTTGCATACTACTATGCCACTCTATAAGTTGAGGTGCATTTCCAATACACGCACCAGTAGGGTCTGAATCATAAAACTACTCAGACTTGAATAACACTATTTTGTCAAACTGTCAGATTAGCGTCTGTGCTTGCAGACTACTATGCCGCTCTGCAAGTTGAGATGCCTTTCCAATACACGCACCAGTAGGGTCTGAATCATAAAACTACACATATTTGAATATAAAGCACTACTCAAGACACTATGTTGTCAAACTGTCCGATTAGCGTCTGTGCTTGCAGACTACTATACCATGCTATTCAATTTGGGATGCATTTCTGTAAGCACTAAAATGTCTGAATCATACAACTACTCAGACTTGAATACTAGTACTATTGCTACGCACGATATATGCGTAATTGTTTTGTCAAACTGGCAAATCAGAGTCTGTGTTTGAAGACTACTATGCCATCGTTTACTCGTAGAACGCGAATCGTGCACAGTAGATGCGAATACATGTACATTTCGTATGGGAAGTAGCAGAGAAATCACAAGTCCACGCGCATGCGCACATGGGGTATTTGCCCTCTCGAGTACGGAAAAAAAATTCGCGCGCAGGCCAGGGGAAGTGACAAAAGTAGGATCCGTAATCTGTTTAAACAGATTAGTTGAAGTAATGTAATCTGTTTAAACAGATTAGAAGAAATATCGTAATCTGTTATAACAGATTAGTGGAAATACCGTAATCTGTTTAAACAGATTATAATCTGTTTAAACAGATTAGAAGAAATATCGTAATCTGTTATAACAGATTAGTGGAAATACCGTAATCTGTTTAAACAGATTATAATCTGTTTAAACAGATTAGAAGAAATATCGTAATCTGTTATAACAGATTAGTAGAAATACCGTAATCTGTTTAAACAGATTATAATCTGTTTAAACAGATTAGTTGAAGTACTGTAATCTGTTTAAACAGATTAGTAGAAATACCGTAATCTGTTTAAACAGATTAGTAGAAATACCGTAATCTGTTTAAACAGATTATAATCTGTTTAAACAGATTAGAAGAAATATCGTAATCTGTTTAAACAGATTAGTAGAAATACCGTAATCTGTTTAAACAGATTAGTAGAAATACCGTAATCTGTTTAAACAGATTATAATCTGTTTAAACAGATTAGAAGAAATATCGTAATCTGTTTAAACAGATTAGTAGAAAGTGTGTTTTTTTTTCTTCGTGGCACTAATGGTCTTTCGTAAATGGTCTTTCGTAGGAAGTGACAAAAGTAGGATCCGTAATCTGTTTAAACAGATTAGTTGAAGTAATGTAATCTGTTTAAACAGATTAGTTGAAGTACTGTAATCTGTTTAAACAGATTAGTAGAAATACCGTAATCTGTTTAAACAGATTAGTAGAAATACCGTAATCTGTTTAAACAGATTATAATCTGTTTAAACAGATTAGAAGAAATATCGTAATCTGTTTAAACAGATTAGTAGAAATACCGTAATCTGTTTAAACAGATTAGTAGAAATACCGTAATCTGTTTAAACAGATTATAATCTGTTTAAACAGATTAGAAGAAATATCGTAATCTGTTTAAACAGATTAGTAGAAAGTGTGTTTTTTTTTCTTCGTGGCACTAATGGTCTTTCGTTGTAACTGCAGCCAATCAATAACGACAAGTTAACAAGGTTTTTACGGGAGTGTTCTTTTATTCTTTGGTAGGAGCGTAGCTTCATTTCTTTGACTCCTTTCTTTTAACTCCGTTCTTTTCACTCCGTGAAAACTGTGAGAAAACAAACAACAAAAAATGGGCATTAATTAAAATGCAACAATAATTACAGGTTCCTTATCCATGTAATAATTACTGGTTCCTTAATACAAATTTGGGCGTGACCCATAGGCATTATACCAAACTTTGCCATTTACTTAACCTTACTATTTCTTTCTTTGTGTTTCCTGAATAGTCTTCACACTTCTATAAATTAATACAACTTAAGTTCTTATTCATAGATTCACCAACATGAATTCTCATACATGGGTAACTGTCTCAAAGTTATGGCATAAATATCATAATTATACATACATTTCCCACAACTTAATCACTGCAAGCTTAAGTACTGACCTTCTTGCCTCCTTTTAGTCAATTAACTTGTCTGCAGCTAAGAATATGTTGCAAATAATCATTGATTTCTCTACGACATCAGGTCGTCCATGTTTTACTTTGAAACTCTGTCTATAAAAGTCTGTCGCCGAAGATGGCGCTCTAACCTTTTTGTCGACTAAATCAAATACACTTACATGGCTCCTTTAAATTAGTACAACTAATTTACCATAATAAACTATTTGACATAACTGCGGTAATTCTTACGTGTTCTACAGAACTAACATTCTTAACGTTGTATATATACAAAGCACATCTAGAAGTAAATGTAATGCATCTATGATCTAGCTGTACTCACTAGCTGCATGTACTAGCTTCAATCTATAAGTTTAACTGGTTTAACAACTTATAATGTTCAATTCTAATCCTTCTATAACAGACGTTCAGAGATCAAGAATCTAAACTAATGCATAAATTTGACTCTGTAACCAAAACACCATCCATGTATAGTAATACATACTTGACTTCAAATTTTGTTTAAAATTAGTCTCAGCCCTTAATCTTAAACATTATTTTATGCATGTATATATTTTGTTAAATAACATCAACTCCTTAGTCTTGCATCAGACCCATAGAATGTGATTTAATGAGCATCAACTTTATGCCTACGATTCATTTTTGCAACAAATGAAATGTCACAAGGTTACAAGTCTGACTTCAGACCCTAGTAAGTTTACACTGAAATGAATAATCTTAAATATAGTCTCACTTGACTCTTAGATGTAGTTTTCATCTCAGACACAGATATACCTTTACTAACCAGGAATAGTTTTATATTCCAAATTGACCTTTTCAGAAAATAAAGCATGTTTAACCTTAAACATTTCAATTTTAGTCTTACATCCAGACTCTAGCATTATGATCAAACCAGTATACATATACATAAAAACAAAGCGGCATTTAGAAAATTGAAGATATTCTCCCTTTCAGACTTTAGAATTTTGGTTGAAATCACATTTATCAAACACAATGTCTGCGAAATTCAAATTGGTTTCAATTTCAGACACAATGAACAATATCAAATGATAACATAAATTAGTCTTAATTCAGACCCCTTGGCTCCTTGTTATCCAATGCCAGGCTCAATCTCTAGACATGGCGTTTTGGACATAACAATTATTACTTTAGGTTAATTAAATTAAACCCCCTAGCCTCGTGGCTCCTTGTCAACCAAGTTCAACCCCTAGCCTTGTGGCTCCTTGTCAGCCAAGTTCAACCCCCTAGCCTTGTGGCTCCTTGTCAGGGAATTTCCCCTGGTCTTCATGCGCGACTAACAAAATGAGCTTATGTATTGGTCGTTCGAAATAACGTTGTTGGAAGATTCGCTTCCCGCGACTGTTTATCTTGGGGTCACCCATCACCAATTTAACCTTACGCACATGATTGTCCGAGGATGGGTAAACATCAACTACTCTGGCTAGCGTCCATTGGTTTCTTGGATTGTCGTCTTTCATTATTACGACATCACCTATACGGGCTTCACGCTGTGGGCAAGTCCATTTCTGACGTGATTGAAGACTCTGGAGAAACTCTCGCTTCCAACGCTTCCAGAATTCGTTAGCGAGATGCTGAACTCTCCTCCATCTTTTCCTAGAGTACAAGTCCTCTCGTTGGAAGTGTCCTGGAGGCGGCAACAGCACGTTGGTTTTCATCGTCAGAAGATGATTCGGTGTCAGGGGCTCAGGATGTGTAGGGTCATTCAAATTGTCGACAGTCAGAGGTCTGCTATTCACGATAGCTGCTGCTTCGTTCATGAGGGTGCGCAGGGACTCATCATCAAGCTGCTGTCCAGCTTCATACAGCAGTGTTTCTAGCACACGACGTATGCTGCGTATTTGTCTTTCCCATACACCTCCCATGTGACTAGCCGAAGGGACATTGAATTTGAAGTGAATATAATCACAGTCTTTCCTCAGAAGAAATTCCTGAATCTTGTCCTGGTGTGTATTACTACCTTCTCTTAGCTCAGCTTCAGCCCCGATGAAGTTAGTGCCTCTATCTGAACGAAGCTGGCGCACAGGACCTCTAATGGATAGGAATCGTCGAAGAGCGTTGATGAAAGAGTCGGTTGTCATCGAATTTAGTGTCTCAATGTGCACAGCCCTAGAAGCCATACAACTGAAGAGGAGGCCGTACCTTTTCAGTTCCTTTCGGCCTTCTTTGATTACCCATGGACCAAACACGTCCATACAGCTGTATGTGAAGGGTGGTGTAGGCTCAACTCTGTCCTTAGGCAGGTTTGACATCTTCTGCCATTGAGATTCGCCACGTAGCCTACGACATGTGACGCACTTCCTTATGAGTCTAGAGACTGTTGAGCTCCCAGATAAGACCCAGAAGCCGCTGGACCTCAGTTGGTTGATGGTCATACCTCGTCCCTGGTGAGCTGTCTGAATGTGACAATGTCGTATTATCAACTCTGTAATATGGTGGTCCTGAGGTAGAATAGCTGGATGCTTACTTTCATAGGAACCTTCAGCACAACTTAGGCGTCCACCTACTCTCAGTATCCCATCAGCGTCGATGAAAGGGTCAAGACGATGAAAGCGACTATACCCTTGCTGCTTACGCCTGTGTCTCTTGTTTGCATTCATCTCACTACCTTTACCAGACTGGTTCTGTATAGCTGTCAGTTCATTACTGAATGCATCTCTCTGTACGGCCTTCAGGATTTCACATTGTGCTTTGTTGAGTTCCTTTGTAGTAAGCTTCTGTAGCTCACCAAGGAATGAAGTCTTTCCAGTGGTGGATGATTTGCTCAGACCTCGCTCTCGACATCGCCTTCTCAAATGCACCTTCAGTCTCATGCAGTTTGCTACTGCCCTTTTAGCTCTGTGCCAAGAGGAAAATCTGTCCAAACGATCGATCTCAAAGGTACAAGGCTTAGAGTGACCATGTACAACGTTTGCATGAGCTTTCTTTACTTCTGGATCATCCAACTTCACGTCAAACTTATCACCTTGAATGAACTTCTCTGCGTTGCTCTCCCACAGGAACTTTGGGCCAGTAAACCAAAAGGAAGACAGGAGTTGGTTGACTGTAGCTCCTCGAGAAGCAATATCAGCTGGGTTATCCTGTGTACCCACATGTCTCCATTGTGAGGGAGAAGAGTGTTGTCTAATCTGATGCACACGGTTGGCAACAAAGACATGAAAGCGCTTAGAGTCGTTACTAACGTAGCCCATTACTACATTGCTGTCCGTCCAGTAGAACTCTTCAGTGTCTGAGGGTACAAACTCTCTCTGAAGAAATGCACTGACTCTAACTGAAACAACTGCAGCTGTCAGCTCCAGACGTGGTACAGTGATTGGTTTGAGGGGTACAACTCTGGCCTTCCCCATCAGGAGTGTACAATGCACCTTTCCTTCATCATTAGTCAGCCTTAGATATGTGCACTCGCCATAACCAGTAGTACTGGCATCGGAAAAATGATGAAGCTGCGTTGTCTTTACTTCTCCGAAATGTGCAGGCTTGTAGCATCTTTGTATGGAGATTGAGTCCAGATTATGCAAATCAGCTCTCCATTTCTCCCAGCTGCTTCTCTGTTCATCAGGCAGTTGATCATCCCAGTCTACTGCTTTCCTGCATAGTTCTTGCAAGATCTGTTTTCCTCGTAGTACAACTGGCGCCAGCAGACCCAATGGATCATAGATTGACATAACTGTGGCTAAGACTCCTCTTCTCGTCAGGGGTTTGTCATGTAGAGTGAGCCTGAACTTAAGTGTGTCGGACTCAACACACCATAGAACTCCCAGAGCCTTTTCCATGGGTGAATCAACTCCCAGAAGATCTGTCTTGGAGACTCCCTTCGCTCTATCAGGCTCTGGAACAGATTCCATTACTTCTCTGCTGTTAGATATGAACTTGTGTAGATGCAGTCCGCTTTTCTTACACAGTTGTCTTGTTCTCGAAACTAGGTCGATAGCGTCCTTTGTAGAAGGAACGGATTTCAATCCATCGTCCACATAGAAATCCCGATGGATGAAGTCCTTCACATCATTTCCAAATTCGGCTGCGTGATCAGTAGCTGTCTGCTTCAAGCAAAAATTGGAGCAGCCTGGGGAGGAAGATGCGCCAAACAAATGGACAGTCATACGCAGCTCAATGGGTTCTCGAAGAATATCTCCGTCTTTCCACCACAAATATCTCAAGTAGTCACGGTGGTCTTCTCTCACCTTGAATTGGTGAAACATTTCCTTTATGTCGCAACTGAATGCAATCTCGTCTCTCCTGAATCTGCAGAGTACGCCTACGAGAGCATTTGTCAGGTCTGGTCCAGTGAGAAGATAATCGTTAAGGGATTCCCCCTTGTACTGTGCACTGCAGTCGTATACGACCCGAAGTTTGTTGGGCTGTATAACACCGTGGTGGGGAATATACCAGACTGGACTATCAGCTGTCTTGATTTCTGGTGCTAACTCTGCGTACCCTTTCTCTAAGAGTGCTTCCATCTTCTCTGTGTATCTACGGTGGTAGTTTGAATCTCTTTCAAACTTTCGTTTGAGATGTTGTAGTCTCTTGTCTGCCATATACCTGTTGTTTGGCAGATCTGGTTCTTTTTCCTTGAAGGGAAGTGGAGTTTCATAATGTCCATCTTCTGTTAAGCAAACATTATTCTTCATGATGTTCATGAATCTAACATCATTCCGTGAGAAAGGTTCACTGTTGTCTCTTAGGTCCGAGAAGTCTGCTTCCATTATCCTCAGCACCGATGAAGGACTTATCTCTTCCTTGATGGTGACGTTGTGTGAGAACATCACCTTTTCCTTGGTTGAAGTTTTGCTTTCAGTCAGCTCAGGGAGTATCTCACAGGTGATCAATCGATGACTGAACCCTATTCTGTCGTCAGGGCTGACAGCAAACTCCTTCTGACTTGATATACCCACAACACACCAACCTAGATCTGTCTTCATCCCAAAGGGTCCATCATCATCATCATCAGGAGAAGGAATTATGCTGCGAGGAATTAGAGCACGTGCACAATCATATCCGATCAGCAATCCTACCTCACAGTCTTGTAGTGGTAGCAATTCCTCTGCAATTTCAGTCAGGTGAGGAAAGGACATAGCCACTTCAGGCACTGGAATATACTCCCTATTTGCAGGCATGATGTCTCGTGTATAGACTGCAGGGAGATCAATCGTCTTCATACTGTTGTGAGCACGAACCGTGAGTCCTTGAATCTTCTCACTAGGGATCCTCTCATCCTTCTTGGACATAGTAGAAAGAAGAAGATTCACCTTTGAACCTTGTAGGTTCATGGCTTCCTTGGTAGATTCCAGCAAGAATGTGGTGTCCGACTGAGTGTCCAATAATGCATATATCAGCCTTTCATCAAATCTGCCCTTCTGTGATATCCAGACTGGAACAACTGCTGAACACTTTACAGCCTGTTTCTTCAAGGTCATGTGGTTTACTGTTGTGTGAGAACTCGTTGACCGGAGTTCTTCTGTTGCGTTAGAACCTTCATGATCAGAAGATTGGAACTCCATTCTCACATCAACTCTCTCTTGTGGCTTACTCCGATTCCAGTCTTCATGAAGAGAAGTGGGATGTCGCCGTTTGCAGACACTGCATGTGTCTCTCCTTTTGCAATCTCTTGATGTGTGTCCTCTTATGAGACAACCATAACACAATCCATTGTCTCGTACGTAGGTCTTTCGCTCCTTCAAAGTCATTGAAAGGAACCTTTTACAAACTCCTAGTTGGTGGTGTTCCTTACAGAGCACACATACATACTCCTGCTTCTTTCCCGTTCTTGGATGCTGAGGGCGTTGATCTGTCGAGGCATACATGGATGTTGCACCCGGAATCGTCCGCTGCTTGTCTACCTTCAGCTCCTTTACACTATACAAAGAGGTAATTGGGTCGCATGCGATATTGGCCTCCTCCTCAATGAAGTCACTGAACTCATGAAATGATGGGAAATTTCCATGAGTTTTCTTCCAATGAGCAACTTTCCTACCCCAACTCACAATCAGGTGGTCTGGGAGTTTAGCCAAGATCTTCCTATTTTCCCTCTCATCATTCAATTGAGCCAGATTTCCGATGGTTGTCATTGCTGTACAGCACTGTTTCACGAAGTCAGACAGCATTCGAAGACCTTGGCCATCTCTGTTGCTGATTCTGGGCCAAGAGTCTAATTTATCCCTGTAGGCGTTAGACAGGACAAAGGGATCTCCGTACCTCCTTTCTAGGGCCATCTTCGCAGCAGCATAAGAGTTGGTATCACCTAGCAATGCGTATCCTTGTACCAGTTGCAAGGGTTGGCCCTTTATGTACTTCAGAAGATAATAGAACTTATCTGCTGCGTTTATCTCTCTTCTTTCTATTAGGAGGTCGTAGCTTCTTTTCCAAGTTGGATATTGGAGGGGACTTCCATCGAACTGAGTGGGCTCTGGAGGGGGCAGATGACTTATCCTCATCTGGTCCACTAAACTCGCTGCTAACGAGTTTCCTGTTTCAGTGTCCTTAGCTCTTGGGTTAATCTTCTCCATCGTAGGTGGGTCATCTTTTGGTTCGGCGTTGACCCACTCTTCACAATCATTCTGTCGTTTTGGAGAAGGTTTAGAGGAGTGTCTGGATGACGTCGATTGGGTTACAGAGCCTCCTTGTAGAACCTTCACTCTTTCGTGGGTTTGTTTCATCAGCTCTGCATGCTGCTCCTCCACCTCTTCAATCTTGTCGAAGCTGTCATCATGCAATTTTAAGGACACCTTAATCTTGCTGAGAGAATCCTGAACTACCGTTGCCTTGTCCATAGCAGCTTGGACTTCATCTCTCTGTTGCTTGATAACCAATACGAGTTCTTCATCACTTAAAGCAGCTCTCAACTTATTGGCCGCCTGACGCCAACCTCTTAATGAATAACGAAACTCCAGTTCACGTTGGTCGTTTTGGTGCTGGAGTCCAACTTCGGTTGGCTTCGGGTCGGATCTCGTTCGCTTAGCCTCTTCTTCCTCTGGCATCTTGTCGACAGTGAACAGTAACCAATCTTAGAGCCAGAAGTTTTCACTGTAACTGCAGCCAATCAATAACGACAAGTTAACAAGGTTTTTACGGGAGTGTTCTTTTATTCTTTGGTAGGAGCGTAGCTTCATTTCTTTGACTCCTTTCTTTTAACTCCGTTCTTTTCACTCCGTGAAAACTGTGAGAAAACAAACAACAAAAAATGGGCATTAATTAAAATGCAACAATAATTACAGGTTCCTTATCCATGTAATAATTACTGGTTCCTTAATACAAATTTGGGCGTGACCCATAGGCATTATACCAAACTTTGCCATTTACTTAACCTTACTATTTCTTTCTTTGTGTTTCCTGAATAGTCTTCACACTTCTATAAATTAATACAACTTAAGTTCTTATTCATAGATTCACCAACATGAATTCTCATACATGGGTAACTGTCTCAAAGTTATGGCATAAATATCATAATTATACATACATTTCCCACAACTTAATCACTGCAAGCTTAAGTACTGACCTTCTTGCCTCCTTTTAGTCAATTAACTTGTCTGCAGCTAAGAATATGTTGCAAATAATCATTGATTTCTCTACGACATCAGGTCGTCCATGTTTTACTTTGAAACTCTGTCTATAAAAGTCTGTCGCCGAAGATGGCGCTCTAACCTTTTTGTCGACTAAATCAAATACACTTACATTCGTAATATAGACCTATATCTATTCGCGAAAATGATGAAATATTTTCTGACCAGATTGTATGAGAAAAAATATACTATAAAATTGTAACCATCTTTGATGAAATCACTTAAAGTCAATTAAAAATCAAATTTTCTATCATTTTTAATTCATGCCCTTAATCAGGAAAATATAGCCTAAATGAATGTTATCATGTGTTGTCTAGTTCAACCTTTCGGAGGGGGGGGGGGGGGGCGGGGGGGGGGCACTCCTATTTCCGAACGCGTGTTCTTTTTCCGAACAAGTTTGTTCATTATTCCGATGGTTCAGAACACAGAAATGGAGAGTTATGTTTCCATCTGATGTGTTATACTCCCATGGTACTTTTATTATTCTGAAAGTTTGTTATTCCTACGTTTCGTTTATCTGAATGCTCATAACTATATAGCGTTCATTCATCCGAACGTATGTAATTTTTACAAATGAGAAGCAAAGGGTTCTATATCATATTTCTGAATCAGAATTATGAGCATATTTCAGTTCGGGAATACTTCCGAAACCTCGTTAGATTAAAGAACCTTCGGAAATACATGAAGGTGAAGGAGAAGGTGATGGTGGTTATTTTACCTAACTGCTAACAAAGCATAAATGCTTGTTAGTAAGCAACCAGACGGCCGACGGCTTTAGGTCCTCTCCGAGGGACCTGGTAATGATGATTAATGCCTTACCAAAGGGCACTAACGCATCGTCTTGGTTTCGAACCCTGATTACCGGATTACGAGACCACTGCTCTACCGACTGAGCTATCGCGCCTTCCTCATGTACCTTCGGAAAACGATGGAAAACGACTTGTAACGGGTATCAGACCACGTCTGTGTCATTGACATGACTAATGGAAAATGTATTGGCCATTATATAGGCATAGAACAGATATATTGTTTTCACTTGAAATGTCACGAAGATGATGGCAAAGATAAAAAATAAATAAAAGCACTTTCAACAGCTTTCCCATCATCAGCTGGATATGGAGACATTTATAGTGATGTATGACGTAGTCCGAACATAATTTCTGTGTGATATACCTTATCGTTCTCGTGACAGCCGATTTTTTTTTTTTAACAGAACAGATATTCAATCATTCTGACTGTTTAAATTATCAATTTGACTAGAATTAAGTTACCTCCTATATCGTAGATCCAAACTAAGCAGTATGCGCAGCAGCGATTGACTTTGAATACATCATAGAATCAAATAACTAGAATACACAATTTGAACAATTTGAATCTTTCTCATAAGTGTCCTTCATACGAGGTTTTCTATTCTAATTAAATAGATTCGTAATTAGATTTTGTTCTTAACTTAAGGTATTAACATTTCCCTTAAGTTGATTTATCAAAAGTTTGCTATAAATTCGTCCCTGGCTTCACTGCTTTTAGGACTAGTCCACGCTGAACATGGTGAGTGCGAGGATTTCAAGGACTACTTTTCGACACTCCTCTCACCCGACTATCCCGACCCCTACCCACCGGGGACCCGACGGCAATGGTATATGGAGATCCCCGAAGGCGTGCAGGTAAAGACATTACCAAAGCGATGTACTTCACTTAATTAGTTGGTATTTTCAATAAAGATAACAACAAGAGAATCATTGAAACACTATTTTGTTAAATGCTCTATACCTCACGAAATGATAGGAGAGATTCAATTCAATATAGTTAGTACGACCAGCTGTCATCACAATGTATAATTTTTCTTCTTTTACTTCACCCCCCCCCTAATGTTAATGGTTAATAAATTATGAATACCAAATATCAGCTGTAATAAGTACTATTTCACCTTGGAGTAAGATAATTGTTTCCTGGCCCTCCAAAAAAGCAATGCTTACCGTATTAGATTAAAGGAGAAACATGCCTATTTCTATATTTCTGTCGTAAACGCTCTCGAAGGGTAATGCCTAGATTAACTGTTTATTTTTTCCATTTATAGATAAAAAGTTCTCTATATTGTTGTGGTCATTGTTGTCGCTGTCGTACCTTGGAAAACTCATTAACTTCCATCGATGCCTCCAAAATGTTATTGATCCTTGCTCTCAAACTTTAACTATAGTACATTTTACATAACTTTAAGATACTAGCATAATATTCTTAAAAAATTAAGTTCATTTCATCATAGAAAAGTAAACAGAAATGGCGTAACAATAGACCCTCTCATCAGTACACATGCTAAGGCAATTTTGTTTAACCCTAGGCCCTCATTCGCGTAAACGCCCTCGAAATAGAAAGAACGTGGGATTACCTGACACTGGAACACACCCACCAGACTGCACACGGCACTAATGTTACTCGCTTCCCATTGGTCAGTGGAAATGTGACGTCAATGTTGCTCACGGAGGGGAATGTGATGTTGGACTTTTGCAGTGACGAGTTTGAAAATTTCGATGGCTTCTCCTTTGATATACGCACACGTGAAATCAACAGTAAGCAAATTAATAAATATTTTCCATTTTCCTGGTAAGTCTTTCTCTCTTTTATTTCCTTCATAATAATTATATCTTTTGCTAATTTGTCTGAAATTGCACCCTTCATAAAAGTAAATTTCCCTCAAAATTTTAAAGAAAAACAAACAAACAAAAATTGAAGCATAAGAAATTGTTAGGATATTTTAAGACTCTCGGACGATTATTGTTCAATGCGTTGTTCTTTTTGAAGGAAATAAATTCCGATGACATTATTAACCCTTCACAGTGGAATATCCATCTTGTATTACTGTTTTAAAGAGAAAACAATTTTATGATTGTTTTAAAGGAAACCAAAACCTTCATACTAAGTTACTTTTATTGTAAAGTTTAAGATATTTAAAAAATATCAGTGAAAATTTGAACAAAATCGGGCAAGGAATAAGGAAGTTAGAGCCTTTTGAAATGACTAGTCACTAGAGGGCGGTATTCAATTTGATGACATCATCTGTGAACAACTCTCCATGCCTTTTGTACATCAAATTTCATGTTTTTCCTTCTTTCTTGTGATTGAGATAATCTACTCCCCTGAATGCAAGATATAGAATGCAAAATGATATTCTACTTCACACATGTTATGAAGTCGGATCAAGAACACAAATAAATACGAAGAAAACAAAAAAATTGTGAAATTTTATGTACAAAAGGCATGGAGAGTTGTTCACAGATGATGTCATCAAATTGAATACCGCCCTCTAGTGACTAGTCATTTCAAAAGGCTCTAACTTCCTTATTCCTTGCCCGATTTTGTTCAAATTTTCACTGATATTTTTTAAATATCTTAAACTTTACAATAAAAGTAACTTATTATGAAGGTTTTGGTTTCCTTTAATTATATGTTTATTTATAAAAAAAGCACACACAACGATGATTTTATTTCGAAATGATAACGATTTGAAACACCTTTGAACTAGTTAAGTCGTTAAATGCTGATACCTTATTTTTTTAGATCTTAAACAAGTAAAATCTCTTGCTATTTCCACGTATTTTTAGATACTTTCGACCTGGGTTGTTACGAACCCGATGTTGAGACCTTTGCCTGTGCTTCGGGGGTGCAGTACATCCACGCCATCGCACGATGTGATAGGATCGTAGACTGTCATGACCACTCGGATGAAATCGGCTGTGGAGGTGAGGATGAACGGGAGGAAGAGAGAGGTGAAGAGGAGAGAGCGATGTAGGGAGGGAGTGGGAGGGATGGAGTGGGAGGGAGAGAGAGATAGGTGAAGAGGAGAGAGCGATGGAGGGAGGGAGTGTGGATGGGAGTGGGGGAGGGTGGCAGGGAGGAAGGAAAGGAGGAGACGAGAGAGAGAGCGATGGAGGGAGGGAGAGAGAGAGAGAGAGAGAGAGAGAGAGAGAGAGGTGGGGGAGAGGGGGTGGGGAGAGGGAGTAGGGGTAGGGAGATAGGGGAGGGTGAGGCTGGTATAGGCAGGGAGGTAGGGAGGGAGGAAGGAAAGGAAGACGAGAAAGAGAGTGTAAGAGCTTACATGGGTTATCATGTCAAGGTATACCTCACTTGTCAATAATATAAATGTACTTATAACTTGTCAAATAATGGTCAGCCAAACATTTTATATGATAATCTCTCTCCCTCTCCCTCTCTCTGTCTCTCTGTCTCTGTCTCTATCTTCGTCTTTCTCCTTTATCGACTTTTCCCTTTTTTTAAATGCAGATTGTCCTCCCGATACCTCTCAGTGTGAAGGGACTGATATATGCATCCATTCTAAATTCCTTTGTGATGGAGTATTTGACTGCCCTCATCATGATGACGAGAACTGTATAGGTTTGTATCTCGCGTTTTCTATTTTTGTAATAATTTTTATTTGGGGTAGGGGGAGTAGGGCAATAGGCGCGTCTTGATAGTCCAATAAGCTCTGTAAGTGCTATGATTTTTCTTTTGATCAGTGAAGTTTATTATGACCAGTGGAATGTTTCCCTTATAGGCCCAACAATAGGCTATTAGATATGAATTATGATGTTATAATATGAATACAATTCTGATGTTTATAGTATACGATGCTTTGAATAATGTACGCGTGTACAACAGAAAATGTAACATTCAAGTTGGAACCAGCCGTCTATAATAATGCTACCGAATTTTCATATTGACAGTTTGAATTTAACATGTTCACGTTATCGAATAACTTTATTGTGATGACATTTTTTTTAAAATATTTTTTTAAAAAGTCAGTTCGCTTTCATTTTGTTAATGATTATAAAAAATGAGTATGATTATGAAATCGACATTTCCTAAATAACTAGTTCTTTGTCTCAATGTCATCTCAATAATTTCCGAATTAAAAAAAAATATTAAAAAAAAATTATTTAAAAGAAAAAAGAAAAAAGAAAAAAAAAAAAAAAAAAATCAAATTTTCTTTTGAACCCTAGATTCAAAGTGCCCCGAGGGATGCATATGTGGAGAGGGCCCCTATGCCCATTTCTTCGGGCCAAGTCGAGCCTTCTGCGCTGCACCAGGCTACCTCCCATACTGGACGAATGGGACTACGACTTGGAACCAGGAGTATGCAATGAATACCACGCTAAGAACCGTCGTTATGTGAGTAAAGCTCGTTTCAGTGGCGCAGCCATGTATGCCATCAAAAGAAGAAAATGGTCAGATGTAAAGAGAAAGAAAGGGATGGAGGGATATGGACGGGAAAATCGATGGGGCCAGCCCCCTTTCATGTATCTCTCCCCTAAACGTGCAATAAAAAAAGAGGGAAAAAAGTTTTAATACAGAGGGGAAAGGGAGATATTAGAATAAACGTGAAAAGATAGACGATAATCCTCCCCGACACACGCCCCTGTACGGGCACCCTGTACATTCATCCAACGTTATATTAAAATCGTAGCCCATCAATAATTTAACCTACGCTTTGTAGCTTAGGGTTGGCACAAGATGGGAACGGGTGTTGTCAGTGGCGGGTCCAGGGGGGCGGGGTGTTAAACACGTTAATTTTATCTTTTGGGGGGAGATGGGCCCCCTGGCGCTCAAAGGGAGGGGGTGCGATTTTTCAAATTTTCGAGGGCCAACAAAAAAATTAGTGCTCACTACCCCCTGAGAAACCCCATACATTATTTCAAGGATTACAAAATAACATGGTTCATCGACGATTGCGAAGGCCAATAGCAATTTCTTTTTACTTACTGCATTATTATATTTTTTTCTCAAATTTTGATTATCAATTATTGTAGAGACCTCCATGATATTCCCTTAATGCATCTCGATCCAGGAAGCTTCATTGGTGCTACAAATCTGAATACCCTGTGAGTATGTCATTTAATATTAGAATTAGGCAAAGAGAAAGAGATGGAGAAAGAGAGAGAGATGGAGAAAGACAAAGACAAAGACAAAGAGAGAGAGAGAGAGTGACAGAGAAATACGGACGGAGAAAGAAAAAAGAAAAGACAAGGAGAACAAAGAGGGAAAGAAAAAGAAGAAGAAGAAGAGGAAGAGAAAGATAAAGAGGGGTATAAGTATAGGAAAATGATCATTGATCCAGGGCAATTTGCAGAGTCTTTCAAAACGATAACTTACTTCGTATTGCATGATATCGTTCACTTGATAGACTTTGTTGGCCATAATTCAAATAGGCTGTAGGTTAAGATGTAAATGTCTTGATTTTTGGCATATCTTTTAAACTGGTATTTTGATTACATTATTTATTCGTTTTATAACTATTATATAATGCTTTTGCTGTCTTTTTGGTCTCTCTTACGTGTCTCACTTTTCTCCTATCAATTCGATCCCCTCCCTCCCTCTTTTCCCTCCCTCCTTTCAATTATCTCCTTCTCTCTCTTTCTCTCTCTCTCTCTCTCTCTCTCTTTCCCTATCTCCTTCTTCTCTCTCCCTCTCTGTGGTAGTGACCTGACTAACTGTGATATCGATCATCTCCCTTCTGGTGTCTTCGATGGTGCGACTCGTCTTTATAAATTGTAAGTCAAGCTTTCTCAATAAAAAAGAAATCGAAGTATTAAAAATTATCAGTGCTTATTTATTAAAAATCAAACATGAAGGATCATTTTCAGGATAACAAAGGATAACAAAATTGCAGTAACAGAAAACATGAATAGAAAAAAAAAACACTACTTGACTCTCCTTTTCAAAGTGGCATTCATTGTTACGTAATCGCTATTCACATTTCCCTTTTGTTACTTACAAAATTCATTATTACCTTCTTATGATGGTTGACTTTTGAGGTATAATATACCTGGCTGTTTTATGTTTTGGATATATGCTCAAAATCAATCTGTTTGTCTGATTCTGAGTTTTTATCGTGCGTGAATAGATGAACACACAACATTACTTCGTTTACATTAATATCTTTCTTATTATTTCCTGTCAATTTCCCTCTCTTTTTACAGAGTTATGTGGTAAACTTGTTTCAGCAAGAGCCAAGTCAGGAGAGGTTTCAAAAGATCAGTCTTAATAGTTTCACCCATTCTTGTATTGTTGATAACAAGATAGCAAACTGTAATGTACTTTATTATTATTTATCATGTTATTTCAGGTACATTCGAAATAACAAGTTGAGGTATTTGGAGAAGGGAACGTTTCGTGGGCTCTACAACCTGTATCTCCTGTAAGTACTACTGTTGATACTTGTTGCACACGGGCGTTGGTAAATCCAGGGACCTATAAAACCCCATCATTGGTTGTATTAAGGGAACCATTGTATTTAGAGGGGGGAAAAAAAAGAAGAAGAAAAAACAACAACATGAGAGTCATGATAAAAAGGCCTTTGAACTTCGAAAAGGTCGTCTTAGGCATGGTAACGGATCTTAAAGAATCTGAGGACCTTTTCTTTATGTATATTTTTTTGCTTTTCAGGGAATTTTACCCCATTTTGTTTCCTTGTCAGAAATCTATCTGAACTATCGGCCCCTCCCTCTTTAGAGAATCCTGGATCCGCCTTCACAACCACCTTATGACGGAAAGATTACTTTTGCAATACAAATAACGGTGCTTACTTTTATGTCTTTTGTTTCTGATTTTCTTCAATTGATTAATGAAGCTTTGCAGAGTTCAACTTTCTGACGAGGTTTGAGGAAGGCTGTTTCGAAGGGCTGACCAATCTATTCTTTATGTAAGTATTGAGACAGCCATGTTGAGTTTGTGGTATCCTGAAATATTATTGAAAGAGCACCACCTTACGTTCATTAGACACAACTTCTTTTCCTTTACTAGTTTATGGAAAATCGGTCGATGAGATGTGGAAGGATAAAATAATGATGGGTATCTACGGCATCTTTAAGGCATTGCGACCGCATACATTATGTCTCTGTCTACCCAGGTGCTAGGACCTGGGAGGTGTTTCACAAAGATCCTAAGTCGAACTTATCTCTAAGTTGGACTTAAAAGTTATGGAAAGCCATTAGCATCCTTGAAAATATTTTGTAAAAGTTATTTTAAAAGGCATAAAATGTTGATTCAAATCATTCGTATTTTCTATTATCATGGGAGATTTCATGTTCTTGATGTGGAATTTATAAAAAGTCTAAAATACTTGAATTTCTGCTTTTGAATATATTTCATTTTAAGGCTCCAATGGCTGTCCATAATTTTTAAGTCCAACTTAGTGTTAAGTTCTACTTAGGATCTTTGTGAAACACTCCCCTGGTGTAATAAATAAACTAAAAAAGAAAGGTGGCGGGGTTATTACTCGCTGAATGTAATAAATCCAATTGTAATAATAATAATTTTGTTTACCCGGGGAAGCCTAAGCAGCTTCAATGCTGTTCTTCCTGAGGGTCCTACAATCAATATTATGCCAGCGACTGTCAGGTACCCATTTGCACCTGGGTGGAGAGTGGCAAATGTAGATTAACGTCTTGCCAAAGATCGTTAGTGCCGGGCTGAGATTCGAACCCTCAACCCTTGGATTAAGAGTCAAATGAATGAACTACTATACCACGACAACTCCAGTTTAACTTCGTCATCATCTTTTGTATTACAGAGATCTTGAGTTCAATGGGATAACTGACTTCCGGCCTGGTACCTTTCGTGACCTCGGGGGTTCTCTTGAGAGATTGTAAGCCTTCTTTTTTTCTTCAATTAAAACAATAGATAAATCAATCAATAAAGCCCCAAACTGAAGACCTATACCAGATGTTAATTATTATAATAGTAATAATAATACATTTATAGAGCGCAGAAACTATTCAACATTAAATATATATTCTACTGCACTACAAGAGCTCCTGATTATGCTTATATTTAAAGTTAATTGAAAAGATGTGCTTTCAGTTTTCATTTGAAGATATTCACAGATGGCGATTTCCTGACTTCAAATGGTAAATTATTCCATATAGTTTTGGGGCTGCGCAAGAAAATTGTCGATCACTGTATAGATGGGATCTGCAGCAGTATATCTCGGGAACTGCGCAGGTTGCGATTGTGTTGATTAAGTTTGAAATTTAACAGCTCTTTGATATAAGTGGGACAGTATGTGACAGGAACACAAAGTTACATTTATGATCTATTGTATAGGAAAATATAACGACATCCCATATAAACACAGTTCCGTAGATAGCCGACTGTAGTGGTGTAGCTATAAACATGAAGAGGGAGGGGGTGGTGTATTTGGGTGAGCGCTCCTTTTGAATAACGAAAC
Organism: Strongylocentrotus droebachiensis; assembly: GCA_035222895.1. Lineage (NCBI taxonomy): Eukaryota > Metazoa > Echinodermata > Echinoidea > Camarodonta > Strongylocentrotidae > Strongylocentrotus > Strongylocentrotus droebachiensis. The sequence continues at coordinate 100,198 of JAVYIG010002961.1, read as the reverse complement.
ACTGCATGGTGAAAGAAAATAAACAAGATAAAGGGGGAAAATAAGCAAGAAATGGGAAGAAACTTGAAAGAAAGCGTTTATATATTGGGCCTCTTTCATCCCTCTTTGTCTTTATTTCCTGTGTGCTTTACCGATCATCCCATTTATGCAGTTATGATAGTAATGAGCTTTTTTGACTGAATTATTTTGAAGGATAATAACTCGAAATAATCTGACGTCGATCAACTCATCTCTGTTCTATGGACTGGAAGAGACTTTACTTAGAGTGTGAGTATAAGGATGAATCGTTATTCAACATTTTGTATTATGTCAATAATCATTATTACGTTTCTGATCAAAGGATATTTCAAATGTACGATGGGGGTGGAGTGCATTTTGTAGGGTACAAAGCATTTGCGTCTTGCCATACCCACGTTATGTTTGTTGTCTCGAGAGGGCGTTCATCATATTTTGATAAAACATACATCTTCGAGTGAGAGTGTTGTGATAGGATGGTAATATGTAACTTTAAACCTTCCTCTACTGTTATTTTGATTATACACTGTTACATGCAAGACTTTTTTTTCTCCTTTTTTCCCCTCTATGTTCATTGATTGATGTAACTTATGAAATGTCTTGTATCAAAGATCTTGTTTTATATTGCTTATCTTGATAATTTCTTGTTATGTGAATTTCTTGTTATGTGAAATTATGAGGAAGGTAATATGTAACTTTAAACCTTCCTCTACTGTTATTTTGATTATACACTGTTACATGCAAGACTTTTTTCCCCCTTTTTTTCCCTCTATGTTCATTGATTGCTGTAACTTATGAAATGTCTTGTATCAAAGATCTTGTTTTATATTGCTTATCTTGATAATTTCTTGTTATGTGAATTTCTTGTTATGTGAAATTATGAGGAAGGAAATAAAATATCATTTCAAAAAAAAAAATCTTCGATTTCACAATATTCAATAGATTTCGACATAGAGTCTAAAACATCTTATACGGTATAGCAATATTTATTATGTAAATTTGTAAATTATTTCATAGCCTTTTTTACTATAGTAATGCAATATATTTAGGCTCAATTTTGTTAGTTCATCGATTAGTTCAATGATGTTTACTTTTATTCTGTTATTTTAAGACAAAATGTGAAATATTTGTTCTTCTTCTTCCGTTGTATAGAAACATTGATAACAACGAACTGAAATACATCGAACCAGGAACCTTTCACAATATGACTATTCTTCAAGATATGTAAGTATATTAGTAAAAGAAAAGAATGGCAAATGAAAATGAGAAATGTAATATAAAGGATAAAACTATGAAATGAATTAATCACAACAGTATGATAAAATCGGGGGTAAGGAGGAGGAGAGAGAGAGAGAGAGAGATAAACTGGGCGAGGAGTGTGAATTTCATGAAACTGGTGTTCTCTCGTCGCTGTTTTCAAAACTGCATTTTTGAAATAATATAAATTTCAGTTTTATATCGTATCAACATTTTGTTACCACGGTATTATCCAAGAACATTAATCAACTGTCCTGTGTTTCCCATTGTAATATTTATCTTTTTAGTGTATTGGCTTCGCTCAGTACAGAACCTTGGACCTTATATCCTGAAGTTTTTGATGGACTCGTCGATTTGAAAACCGTGTGAGTATTCGTCCACACCCCCATAGCACATTGGGGGAGGGTGAAAGGTGAAGGGTGAAGGGTGAGGGGAGGGTGAATGGTGAGGGGAGGGTGGGGTTATGAAAAAGAAGTGTGAAGGCACGAACTTTATTTTGTCACTTCGAGAGGCATCATAGGGTCGAGCCTAACTTTGTATGTCGTCTGACTGTGTCAGGAACATCTACTTCACATAGAAGTAAAGTTTTCAGGGCAAAGGAAGTACAGTTTCTAGAGTTTCATAGTTCAAACCTTCTCTTCCATGTTTTGTCTCTTTCTTGTTCTTTAGCAAATATGGCAAAGAAGCGGGTCCCCCCTCCCCCCCAAAAAAATATGAAGATGGATATTTGTGTGAATATTTTATCATATAGTTTAGTTTAGTTTAGGTTATTTCTTTATTTAAAAAAAAAATCACAACCGTCAAACAATTTGACATGGTAACATAGTAAAATATACATAATCATACACACAGAACAAGATTATTCATATATTACAATGTAATTGGAAGTTGTTAGACATGCACTTACATATAGTATTCATATAATCGAATGCCCTTCTAAGTCAGTCCTTACAATTTTTACCACCTGTAACAGCGATGAATTCTTAGAGGAATTATCGGAGTGTCTGGATTTGAATTGTTCTTTCTTTACATAGTCATTGCAAGGCTCACCAATGAAGGCGAGCCAGAGAAAAATCTTTATAGACTCATCAGTGTGTTCCTCTGCACGGAAATCTTTAGTAAAAGGCGAAAGATTTATGCGTATTGCAGAAAAACCAGAGTGACATATGTACCGGTTTTTGTACAATAAGTAAATATAATTTGTCTTTAAAATGTTAGTTGACGCAAAAAAGTGACCTATTAGAGGTAATGTTTAGTAAGCATATGGTACGTTTCTATGTAGTTTAACTTCAATAAAATAAAATATTTATTTAATAAAAATAGTAAGAATTAAATGTTTCTACTTTTGTTTTGTAATAGAAAAAATAGTGCTAAAATATATTAAATAAATTTAAAATAATTATCAAACTTTGTTGATCGATTACACTAAATTCAAGATCGATCAAATATATTCGGAGTTTTATTTATTTAGTTAGCTATTATTATTACTATATTGTTTACAATTGTTCCATTTATTAAGTGTGCCTTATAAGGTCCGGGTAAAATGCTTGACGTTGGATTAGACCCATTTGTAGTAAAACAAGGATGGGGCGAGGTACTATAAAATATAATTGATGATTTTCGAACTTCTTTTGTTTGATATTAGAAACTCGCTTAAAAATAGCATTATGATTGTGTTGGTTTAATTTATTTTTCTTATTATGATACGGGAGAAATTTGTTTCTGAAAATTTATTTCACATTTATTCACGTTGGTAAACCTACGGATAAAGAATATTTGGGGATGACATGGGGGGGGGGAGGGAGGAAACTTACTGCGTGTTCACCCCCCCCCCCTTTTTTCCAACTCTTTCTCTCTTTCTCTCTCTCTCTCTGTCTCTCTCTTACTATCTTTTTTAAATGTCTTGCTATCTCATTCACTTGAGTCTCGTTTTGGTTTTAGACCATCAGTGAAGAACCTTCCAACCCAATGCATTATCTTGACTCTGAGAAGAAAAAAAAAACCCTGAGAAATTACGGATGGTACACTTATTGTTTTTCTATCGACTTTCATGAATATTAGCTCTGTCAACGATCCACGGCTCTGCTGCTTAGCTCCAGCGGAGACAGAGTGTCTCCTTCGGAAGCCGCCTCATCCCCTCTTTACTTGCAGGAAGACCTTCCTTCAGAACGCCACCATCAAAGTCTTCATCTGGTTCCTGGCTGTTAGCGCCCTCATCGGTAACTTCATGGTCATAATCATGCGACTGAGGAGCAAGCCGGCGAATCCTGTCGGTCAGATCCAGTCTATGTTTATCACCAACCTGGCCGCTTCAGATTTCTTGATGGGTGAGGTTTGGAGATGTTTTTTTTAAATATTTAGTAAAGGTTGGGGATGGGGGCGGGGGGGGGGGGGGGATGGGGTTCAAGAGAGGTGGACGATGTGGAGTTCAACTTCGGATTCACCCAACTTCGGATGCCCAGCCCCCACCCCCCCCCCCCCCCACCTCCCCACTCCGGGGTGCTAAATTATTTTCCCCACGATAGTTCCGGACACCCAGTATGAACTCATTTGCATATAGCCAATCAGAAGAGTCTAGCTAGCTAGCTAAACACGCACATGATAACCGTTAGGGTTAGTGATTGGGTAATAATTATCATTCAAACCCGCTTTTCATCAACGTATCGTTAGCTCAATCGGTAAGGACAGCGTTGGAGTTGTGGGTTCGAATATCTATTTATTCATTTAATATTTTGCCTTTATAAATAGTGAGGCAAAGCAATAAATAATCAAAGTCTAATTGTTTGTGACCTCTTTCCAAGCTGCTCATGACGTAAAACATATCAGTCAAGGTATACTGAACTCGCGTGGGAAAAAAAATGACACCTCCGGGGTCGGAGGGACCGCATTCGTGTTCCCAAAAATCTCCGGTAAAGGGGTACTTTTTGCGCGACAAAGTCTGGCCCGAGAATTGTAAAAAAAAAAGGGATTGTGTATTTTCTCTCTCTCTTTGGACTCCTGACAAATTTAAAAAGGGGTTTATATTATCTTGAATATCATTAATAGGGGGGGGGGGGGTACATTGAGCAGTGTTCCGGATTTTGAAGGCTCTTCAAGGCAGGAAAAGCCCACGAAAGGGCGGCTCAGAAATGCTGGCAGTCCTGAGATAGGGGGTGCTTTCGAAGGGAGGGAACAAGCATACGCGTGCCCTAAATAAAACTGAGTGGAAGGGGGAGGGGGGAGGGGAACCCGATGTACCCTTTCCCGATGTTTCATAATGTCAAATAATTTTTTTAATCATCAAAATAATGATCCGGAAAGTAGGTTAGATTTATCTGTATAGAAACGGAGGAGGTGGAGGAGAGGTTAGTTGTACCCCCACATTACCCCCCTCCCCATTATCATAAAAGATCGCGAAGAGAAATTGTCAACGAAAATACGTATGCTTTTAGTAATAACATTATTATGCGCCCGAAGTTGTGACTCGAGTTCATTCGACGATTCGCTTGGGCCGATAAGAGCCAAGTAAAGTCACTACATCAATCCCAGATGTTAGAAATATACGAAATGCATCGTATATTTATAAGGTCGAGGAAAATGACCATGGGCACATAGGCAGATATCAAACCCCAGCCCCGGGTTTATAGTGTTAAATTTATAGAAATTGGCAAATTGGCATTAATATATTTGTCGGTAATTGGTGGCTAGTTCTGTCGGTAATCGGTGAACTCTACACCCCATCACTGAAAAAAGGTCTATAGCGACGCCCCTGGTAGTAGGCCTACTTGGACCATAAAATGCATGACTGTCTAGCGACATTCCATCGAGAGGTCTTTCCCGTTCGCCAAACCTTGAGCTCTTAATCCTGAACCGCTTATTAATATGTCATTCCCATCGTTTTGAAAAGTCAAGTTATTCTAAAAGTGAAAATGCCAAAGAATAACAATTTGAGCGATCATCAAGAATTGTTACCTGACGTAAACCAAAACAATCAGGACCCCTCGGTAGGATAGCTGTGTTGTAAATAATGGCACGGCTGAGCAGGGGGATTATTCCGAAATAATCTTGCCATATTATCAGGGAGATCTCCTTGATATTATCATATGTGATATTGTGATATGTCTACACCCGGTATATAAAACCAAGCAATCAATCAATCAATCTACCAATCAATCAATGATATCTATCAATCTATTAATCAATCAGGTGTGTACATGGTGTTCCTGGCCGTTATGGATATCTACGTCGGCGAGTCGTACTTTTGGGAGGGCTTTTCAACGGAATGGAGGTCGAGCGTGCCCTGCCAGATCGCCGGCTTCATCTCCGTACTCAGCAGCGAGACATCCGTCTTCCTCCTAACTCTCATCAGCATCGACCGGTTCGTCTGTATTCTCTTCCCGTTCTCGACTAAGCGATTGACCGTCGCTTCGGCTCGTATGGCCATCGTCGGCGTTTGGTGTTTCGCCCTATTCCTGAGTCTGACTGGGGTGCTGCTGAACAACGTCTCTCCTGATGCGTACAGGTAACGCGCCTAACAAAAGTCAGTGTCCATTTGTATTGCAACTTAATTCACTGACACCAGATTTGGTTGAATCAGCAATTAATGTGTGCACATGTCTTTCAAGCACCAGTAAACACCCCACCTTGACTTTATATCTCGAGGGTGAGGAACCTTCTTTTATTATGATGAGAAATCCTTATTATAGCGGTAGGTTCAGGGCACATTGTATATGACCTGTCAGTAGTAAAAGTGAAGTCCACGCTTGGTGATTGACAACACCTTTTATTTGGTTAAGCACCCGAATGGTGTCAGTTTCCCTATTAGAATCCATATTATGCCAGTTGCCCAAGAGGCGTCATTTCGGTTACGTCATGCAATACGCTAGTCAAACCTATAAAGACGATTATAAATGTTTTCGCATTGTGCACTGTTAATGTTCGGGTTACTTTATTACGATATCACAGTCACATGGCTGAAGCAATCCTGTATATATTATTTAGCATATATAGGATATATAGGCCTATTGTAAAGTTTATATAAAATTGTTATATGATAGTGATGTAGTTTCATATCTGCTCACTTTGTATTCGATATCAACACAATTCTTTTGCGTTATTTTCACACAGTTTGAGTGACGTCTGCCTGGGTTTGCCTTTTATCCGCAAATCAACCAATCTTCAGAACTCCGCAGACGACCGTACCACCGCCGTTTACCAGACCGAAACCTTCAACACAGAGGCCACATCGTCGATCTCCACCTGGCAATTCTCCATCGTCCTCTTCCTCGGCATCAACTTCGCTAGTTTCCTCATCATCCTCTTCACCTACATCGCCATCTTCATCAAGGTTCGCTACACCCGCGCTGAAGTCGGCAAGACGAACCAGACGTCGAACGACATCAAGATGGCCATTCGGATGTTTCTCATCGTCGGTACCGACTTCTGTTGCTGGATGCCCATCATCATCCTCGGCGTCCTAGTCCAGACGGTCGGGATCACCGTCACACCCAACATCTATGCCTGGCTTGTCGTCTCCGTTCTCCCCATCAACTCCTCTCTCAACCCCTATCTCTATACCATCGTTCATTTTCTACTGACGTCATCAAAATAATGATGGGGCGTCTCTTACTAACATTCTTTAGGGAAATGAGGTTCAAACTTTTAACTTAGGCCTAGATATTCTTTGTATTTCGATTAAATTCTATTTCAACTATAGGTAGTCTGCATTGGATGTCTCCGTGCAAGGCTTTATTTGTACAATGATCATATGATTTTTTTGATGAATATTTTGTTGTCACTTTCCAAAGACCTTTTTTCCTTTTTTCACCTCTCCCCTATATAGACCTATAATATTATTATTATAACTATGATATCAATTATTATTAGTAGTATTATTATTATTGTAACTATGACATCAATTATTATTAGTAGCATTATTATTATTGTAACTATGATATCAATAATTATTATTAGTATTATTATTATTATAAATATGATATCAATTATCATTAATAGTTTAATTATCATTGTTATTATCATTGTCATTATCATCATTATTTTTTAATCATTTTCGTTATAATTATTATTATCATTATTATTATTATTATATTATTATTATTATCATCATCATCATCACTACCACAATCGATATTATTGTTATTATTATCATCATCATCATCATCATCATCATCCCCATCATCATTTTCCTGTGAACTTTTACTCATCTCATTTTGAAAAGATAGTTTAGCATTGTGATGTATGTTATGTAGTTTAAAATTAGTTCACCCACCTATACAATTGCATGCACATCTAGCGTAGGTTACATTAGGCGGTGTCACACTGAGGCCAAAATCTGGATTTTAGTTATCCTCTTAATTGCTGTCTGTCATCATTATCCCATTAAAAATCGTCTAACAAAGCAAGAAAATTCTCCCTTGAAAGGATTTTTCAAGGGATTTGTTAAGGGATTTTTCTGTGTGACACCGCTTATAGAGCCATTAAAGTACAACGAGTTTTGTGACATATATCTTTCAGAATTGTGTTTGTACATGTTTGTGTAGTTTCAAAGGAATTCAAAAACTAACAAAAAGTTCATTTAGAAGGAAAAAAGATATGATCATCAACCAAAAAGTTGTATAAAATATTCCACTTGCTATGTGTAAAACCAATTATAAAATGTACTGTGTATTTTGTGTATATCTATTTGACGTGTCAAGTACAAACATTATAGGCTACAAGGTTTTTAAATTTTTCACTAAAATGTTGAATTTTCACTAAAATGTTGAATTTTCACTATAATGTTGAATTTGTTGTATACATTCATATTGAAAATGTTGGTATTCCCTCGCGCCAAATCTGATTTAAAATGGCATCGTGCATGTTGTATATTTGGTCACTACAATTCATCAATTTGATAAGAATGATGTAAAAATAGATAAAATTGTAAAATATTTTTAAAAGACTCTGTCAATTCAAAGAGGAAATATTCAGCAGGACTTTTAAACAAAACCAATTCTTAAATTCAAGTTCATTTGAATTGATATTGTTGACAGATTATTCTTTGATCTGCACAGTACGTTTTCAGTGCTTTAGAGTGCCATCACTGTCTTAATAATATCTAGAAAACACAATAAGTTGTAATTTTGTTGATCCACAAAATAGTAATATTCAATGGAACATCATACTGTTTAGGGAATTGCATGTAATTTCACGCGGAATTGTGTTAGAGACATTTAAAAAAGGTTTCCCTTTGTATTCGGTAATAAAGATTGTTCGGTATCACATAACTTATGATTTGTTCTATTGAAGAATATTGTTTTAGTTGTGGATGGTGTGATGTTGTCGGCTTTGTCGTGGTTTGCATCTTCGACGAGAATGACGATGGTAACGATCGATTTGAAGTAGTTGATGGTCTGATGGTTTGTTTTACCTGACTGTTCAGAAAGCATGAGTATTCAATGCTTTTAAGTAAGTAACCAGGGGACCCGATAGCTTTAAGTCCTCTCCGACGGACTAGGTAATGAGGAGTAATGCCTTACCAAAGGGTACTACAGGGGCGGATCTAGCTTTTTGCTAAGGGGGGGGGTTTGACCAAAATAATGACGATGCGGAGCCTCGTCAACGAGCCGCGAAGCGGCGAGCCGATTTTTTGGGGTGTTTATTTGAACCCCGTAAATGATGTTTTCCTGGCATCTATTAACACAATGGAGACCATAAAAAGCAGTGCATGATAACGTCTTTTTAAATCAAGTAACAGTTTAATACACAGTTATATCCAGAGTTATCATGTTTTTGGTTAAGTTACCAGATGAGTTGAATATCTTCTCACAATATTTGCACTTGAAAGGGTTTCTCTCTACAGCGTGCGTTCTTTTTTCTTTCTTTTTTTCTTTTTTTTTTCCTTTTTTTTTTTTTTTTTTTTTTGGCCGCCCAAGGGGGGGGTTTAAACCCCCTAAACCCCCCCCGTAGATCCGCGCCTGTACTATAGCACATTGCTTTGATTTCGAACCCGGAACTTTCCGGTGTATACGAGACCGCGTCACTATCACTGAGCCATTGCGTCTTAATTCTTGTGTCAAATTTATGGGATAATTATAATAGTGTTGATGAAGACTTTGAAGTTTGACAATTCGAAATCAGGAATGTCGGTAGGGGAATTCATGTGAAGGGTATTTATCATCAAAATATGTGGACAAACCGTCATCATCCCCTGTCCAAGCTAGCGACACTTAGAAATTGACTTCGTCTATTTTTTCGATGGTGACCCTAATTCTATTTGATTTTCATACCCCTTACCAGGTGAAATGGGATTCTCTTTATTTATAAGTTATCCCTAACTGCCGACAAAATATGAATTCGAACCAGGTATTTAAGGGTCGATGTCGGTACTTATGATATCATTGTACTGCAACCTATTACATAATACAGATCCCTTTCCCCATATAGGAGTTTAATCGTGATGTGATTCAACCTAGAACTCGAAATTGAAAGTTATTTTCCAGGATCATCAGAGAAATAAGAACTATTTAACATTGTGATAAACATATTGAACAACATATTAATACAAGCACATACAAATATTATAGTTGAAAAGTAAAACATTTAGCACAGTAATTGCAAGGTAGAAGGTTTGTTAAATTGTAAAGTTTGAATACAAAAAGCTATCCTAGTACATATTTAACACTTGGATGCAGATAGAGAACTGTCAATAAAATGCCTTATCTAGAACATTCGCACCTGGCAGAGGTTCGAACCCCTACTTTTTGATGAGAGTCAGGTGAATACTATACCACGTTGCTCACATGTCATCATAATTATCATCAAAGTAACTCGGTCATTATGACGTAATGAACGGTAAAGGAAATGTATGTGGACCCCTCCCACTTGTATCCTTCGCCCTCTCCATATTCATAGTCTTTCTATTTAGGTATTTCTATCTCTATTTCAGTCATCCCCTTTCTCCATCAGTCTATCCTGAATAAATATTGATTTTTGTTTGTGAACTCTCAACCCCTTTTTTTAGAATAAAACTATTAATTAAAAATACTAAAGTTCTATGACAAATTTGCTCTCACTCAATCAAAATAATTCAATGACGTCAATTGCTTATAATTATCTTGTCATCAACAGCAAGTTTTGTGAAATGGACCAGAAACATTTATCGCCTTGAACTTGTTATGATGGAATGCGTGACAACTAGGCCCAGGTCATAGCTGTCACCATTTATGAAAATGCTCCACAAATCTGATTTTTGTGATTTCCCTTTACAGCCCCTTTCGTACCTACGGCGTATGCAATTGGCGTACCTACACGTACGATTGCGTATGACAGGCGTAGGGTTGCGTACGAAAATGGTACGTATAGGTGTGCAGGTAGGATCCAGGACGCCTTTATACGCTTTTACTGCTTCGTCGGACTGGCGTACCATTGCGTAGGCATGGCGTACAGTAGCATCGTGTTGCGTAGTTTCGCGTACTTTCTACGTCTAGAGTCTACGCCGAAAGTACGCGAAAAAACTAAACATATTTTATTTTTTGCTTCCATCTCGCTTACCCCTGTGCGTCCCTCAGCGTATAGTTACGTATGCCAGCGTAGTGCAGCGTTCGCTCGGTATAGTCGGTACGCAACCCTACGCAACTCTACGTATGGCCCTGCGTGAAATGGGCTTTAGTTGCAATCATAATTATATTAAAAGATAGGCCTATATATTCTTATCATGCCTAAACATTGCGAACGGAATAAGAATGATCGAAGGATGGTGAAGCGACATGTCCTTTTACTAAAGATAATAGGGACTTTTAGATTCGCACGAAGACAATTGGGGTTGCTACGATCGACGTCCTTTTAATGCACTGCCTTGAATGGACGTCACACGTATCAGTCCACGCAAATCTAAAAGTCCCTATTGCTAATCATAATCAGTCTATCTAATTCTGAACTTTTTTTTAGGTAGGCCTTGTCCTTTAGAAATTGCAACCCCATGTTTTTAGTGGCTTTAAAAATGCTCATCATTATGTCGTCTTATGATAAAGAGGACTACTTTAAAACGACCTCGGTTCAAAGTTCAAACTACTGCTTTAAAGTTGTAGCACAGTTCTCAAAAACAAAATATTATTTCTAATAACATCTTTTAAATACGTTTGAAATCACATTGTCATTTGAATAGCTGTAGGCCTATGATAGCAGTAATTCAGCAGTCAAACATTTTCAAGCAGTCAGCTTTCAAAAGTGTAGGCCGAGGATGTTACTTAAAAGGATGTATATACTTTTTGTTTACAATTAATAATCCTCATCACTTCATTTGCAACCGTCTATTTTTGGTAAGGTATAATTATATGCCTACTCTCTACAAAATGAAGTTTACTCCGCCCATTTTGTTGACCTGTCTTTTTTCGGGTAGGTAACTCCCCGCAAGAATTATGGCGTACAAAAGAAAAACCGAATCTTCGACTTTGAACAATACTGCTTACACGTACGTAGAAATGTCGTCTGGTCTGGTAGTACCGGGACGTCATTGCACGCATTAGTGCACTTTGTATATCAACCATCCGCATTTCCGTGTACATTTTTTACCGCACGAAAATGTATACCTGTTGAGAAGTGTATTGTATTGACAAACTCTATCTCACAGTCCCATTGATAGACATTTGTGATAGTTTGACGCTATCGGGACTTTACATTGTAACCGTGTGCTAAAGTCGACTTGATATTTTGATGACGATGCTTGATAAATGTGATTTCATGGACTTGATTAATTATTATGGCGTTTACTATTGTCTGAGTTCGTCAGTGACACTGCAGTGAGTTTGGTGCAGGCGCCAACACCAATCGACAGTGATCGAAGAGGAAACTCTTGAAACTGCTGCCTCACGCCCAAACATTTACCAAACGCCGGAGACTAAATTATTCACAAATATCGTTCTCATTCACTACTGTAAGGTAAGTTTCATCATAAGAAGTTCAAAAGTTACTTAAATTATCTAATATTAGGGGTGTGAATAATTACTCAGTCTTTGATGTTGTAGTTTAATGGATTAGTTATAAACCTTATGTGTAAAATGCAAATTGTAAAACGTACCAATAATTCTAACTTTGTTGATATACAATGTCTGCAAAATAGCTGTCTACAAATAGAAGGTTATCGATTGGGTCTAAGTATTGATAAATTGGTAGGACTTTCTGAAAAACAGCTGTGTATAGGCTGAAACGAGTTACTGTGATTAAATAAATAAATGAAATGAAAGAGTTTTGCTGGACAGTATATATATCTTGTTCACGGGCAGTCGAATTAAATCTACATAACTCTAGGCCTTGTAGAACGTTACAATTGTCTTAATAATCTAAATTAGTAATGCTAATTTATGTCAGTTCCATGGAATTGTATTGCGAATATGATATTGAGTGATTGAATTTTACGTCAGCAAAGCTCCGAGCTTACGTTGAACCGTTTTCAAGCAGTGAAACCTCACATAGCGTACCAAAAGACGGCATCTGCATTAAAATGCTAAAAAAAGATATGAATTGTAATCGGCAGCATGGATTACCACACCCAAAAGCTTTCGATGGAAATGTTTGTCGATCATGTATTCTTAATTACTTTAAAAAATAAACCTAGGCCTAGTTTATGTTTGAATTTGCATCTTGTCATATACCACCTACTCACAAATGGAATTATTACAATTGAGTTTCTTTTCTATATTGACTTTTGAGGGGGCATTGCCCTTTGGTTTTCTGGATTAAATATTAATAGATTGAGTATGTTTGAGAGACTAAGGTAGTTATGGTGGATAAATATTCATATATGAATGACACACGCCTAAAACTAAAACAACAACAACAACATATAATATACGAGAAATTATGAACATGAAGCCTGAGTTAATGATGGTGATTTGCACTAAAAGCGTCCAAAAATAGACGTTTTATCATCCTGTCTTACGGCACTCTAGTTTAAATTTCGTTTCATTTTTTGTTGATGATGGGATGCTAATGACCAATCGATCGTTCGTTCGTGTGACCGGTTAGAGAATAGTGATGGACGAAATGGCTTCGTCATTTAAGTATCGTCGTCATCGTATAATCGTCCATATGCGCATGCCCCTGATTATTTCACGTTTCCCTTATTTGTTCATGTTTTCGCTTCAGTTTCAATATCAATTTCGATTACGATTTCATTTCGACTTGAATTCATTTTTTTCTTCCTATAGGCCTAATAATTTGATAATCGAGATGATGATATGCCTATACTGCTAAGTGTTTTATTCACTTACTTGTAATTTGTACTAATATATGTCTTTATTATATTATTTCAACTCGAGTTCGTTTACTACACTCACTCACAAAACTAAAATATACTACAGTGGAGACAAATTTCTCTTTTAGAAAGAAAAATATGCAATCTACATGTATTTGCAAACTTTCGTTACGTAATGAAGAATATCATTCAAGAATTGTTAACAGAAGTAGTACAGGTCTATACCATGTGTATAAGCACTTGATTTCACTTAGTCACCACACAAACCAACCGGGATAACCCTCTTAACTCTGACGTGGAAAAACGGGCATTTTCATGACCCTTTCTTTTGTTTGTTCTTCTCTCAGTTGTATTCAAAGAAAACCCTTTCGTCACAATTCCTATTGTTATTATTTTGAGGACAGTAGCGTATAATAGAATAGTCACGGTATATCTGCCCCTGAATAGTATTTGGAATATCCAAATATAGAACGACGTATGGTGCATTGATTGCAAGAGACACTGATATAATATCTACCTTTCTGCCACGAAATTGGGGAAACTACATTGAAAATAGTTCATGTTTCTATAGACTGATTTGGAACGACTTCAGTAACAAACGTATTCGCTGGACGCTAAATACATTTTAGAAGGTATTACAAAAGAGTCTTGCTATATACCACAATAAAACATGACTGGTTATGGTCTTCCTTCCTTCCTTTTTACTTTTCTACTTGTTTTCTCTGAAATTAATAAATCAAGAATTCAAGACACGCCTGTGGTGGGTATTAATAAATTCGTTATAGGAATACAATAATGAACATATTACTGTAATAGGATATGAAGAGTTTAATTCCAAAAGGCGCTAAATCCACTTTTGGCGTTTTCGAGTAAATCAAGGTTTTCTGTTAGACCACTTTCGTTTCAACGAAACCGCCAAATTTTCACACAGTTCAAAGATCTACCCTCAAAGATCATTAAAATATTGCTTAAAGAAATCCTGCCATAGTCATTATTTTTTAATATTTTTTAATTTTTTCAATTTGTTCGGATTTAGCGCCTTTTGGAACTAAACAAGGATTTAGCGCCTTTTGGAATTAAAATTTGGATGTGTCATTCCGCATTTCAATTTTTTGTTTTTTTTTTGTTTTAAGAATGATGTTCGGATGTAATAACATACTTCTTTAATTATAATTCAGGGTCTAACACACACACATATCTATCCATTTAACACATTGAAAGCCTACATTATGTTGAACATACTTCTCACATCTCAATATTCTAGACGTTTTCGCTCCACACTAATTTCAATCAAAATGTTACACATTTCCCAAATAGTTAGTACATGGGCAACTTCAATCATAAAAATGTTCTCTTTATTCAACTTGTAAAAAAACACAACCACTCCGGTGACTCAGCACATTGACAAAATAAACAGGCAGTAAAGACTTGTATTGTGTGAAATTTGAAAATCTTGTAAATTTGCTTTACTCATTATCTCATGTCATAACGGTGAGTTAATTAAGACATACAAGAATTGGCAAGTACTTAAATAATTAACCTACAGTCATTAATGTACAGTTTCTTTAACAATATCATATGAATGTCAACAAGAAGATACCTTACAATGGAAATTATTCATAGTTCACTGATGTAACTCACTCCTCATAAACAGCAGATAAAAGACATCCTTGAGTGCTGATTATGCATACATATTATTTGAATAATTGTTTGTTAACATCCTAATGGAAGTAGGAGCAATAAAACTCTACCCATACAATATCAGTAGGCCTACAATCTACTTTAAAGTTGTGAGATTAGCCACAATCAATTAGTTGTTATTATACAGTAAAGGTAGCAAAGCGCCAAATATTAATTATCTGTGTGCATGCATTCTGGTTTAGTAAATTTGCATTAATAATTACCAGCGCTACTTACAACAAAATGCATACATGGGTAATAAAACGGGATTTGATTCCAACTGCACTGCTCAATGAATGCACATTTTAGAAGCCTTCTCTGTTCTTGAATTAAATAGTTTAAACTGATCCATTAACTGTGTAAAAGGCATGAAATCAAATGTCAATCTTCATAGGCAGCAATGATGCCTTCGTCCTCATCACTCTCTACGTCACTTGCATCAGTAGGCGCGCACACCTCTTTGTAAAAGGCACCTACTTCCTGAATGAAGTTGCGTGGCCCATACCCTACTAGCGGGTCCACTTGTAGCTCCACCCCCATCGCTCGTAGAAGATTTGCTACATCCTGCTGCTTCGCTGGCTTTACACAGCTTAACAATGGGAGCTGATTGACCAGAAGAGTACTCCATCTCTTTCCTCTCTTCAATATGGTGTACTCATCTCCAGGTGCGCTATAATACTTGGCGACAGTGACTGGGGCTGGAGCTGGTCTCATGTAGATGCGTTTGGCCAGAATGGCAGGCGTACTTCATTAGGTTGCCTAGACGTTTCCTACCAAGTACAAGGATGGATCTGAATCTTCCGGAGCACACCTCCACATTTTCCCCTTGCTGTGTCGTTATCTGTAAATTAAAAGTGAAACATTGTTAATGGACATTTCCAGCTACCTGTATTATAAATCACAAAAACCGTACATGAAAAGTTTATTTTTGTTGGTTTCATTTAATTTAAATAAACAAGTTTGTAATACTAAGCATAGCCCCCCCCCCCCCCCTCCCACCAACTGTCCTTGCCTATACTGCTCGTGCATGTTATCTACATACAGAATTGCATTGCGCGAGTGCACATTTTTTTGCACAGTGTGACATGCAGTGTATGTTGATTGCGCGAGGGGAATTCGTGAATTCACTTTGACCCAGTTGTTTATGGTTCAACCGATGCTACCCGGTATACAATAAAAACAACATTACGACCTAGTTTGACATGTGTAACATAGATAGCATATTACACATGACAAAACATGTAAGCCCCCCCCCCCCCAGTAGCAAGAAAAACCCCAGCGACTAAACAAGTCAATTAAAATTAACAGAAAATTATTGCAATGAGATAATTGGTATCAATTCTGGCAATTGTGTATGATCTGTATTCAACAATTTGATTTGCAAGCAAATGATAATTTTTTTTAATGACTCAATTAAAACTTACTTGAAATATTGGGGCATAGTTCCGCTCTCTCCTTGGTTGTGGACCATTTCCTCGATGGCGCATGACTGGATTGAGTTGTAAGTGGCACATGATGAATGAATCTTGCCGCGGTTGTTCGAGTCTCTGTAGCAGTCCTGGAAAGTATCTATGATGTCTCCTTCTGTCAGCAAAGACGCCTTACAAAAGCTGTGAGGCATGTGCTGGCATCCAATGGCTGGTTGCTTCCCTATTGATAAAACGAAAGTCATCATGGTAAACATCAGGTATTCCACGAAAACAAATTCCTCAAATTTAACAAAACACCGATTATGACTGCACTCAAATACAAAATGTTTGTTACAGACTTACAGCAGATATTTTCTTAATAGATGGCAAATTATCATTACACTTATGCTATGGCATGATGTAACAAAGGCTTGTGAAATATCCATAAACTACTGCACCAGGTCCAGGGCAGATAGTGACCAAAGCCAGTGACCAGTGACTGAAGCCGGCGAAGGCAAAGGCGAAGCCGTGGCGCGGCAGTAAACACGTAATTTACCCTCACGGCCTCAGTTTAATTACAAAATTGTATCTAGTAATTCGTTTTGGTTAAGCCTTGAGCTCATACTACAGGCAAACAGAATTGCAATAGTCTTAGTTAGACTATTACCTATTAGTATTACAATTCATTCAATGCAATATAATGCAAATGCATCTGCACTTAATTACACACTAACACAAAAATGAGTAAGTGGGACTGAACTTACCAGGAGCGGTGTTATGATCTTCCTTGTTCTGGTTTTTGGCCCATTATTTTTCATTACGCTTCCTTTTTCTTGGATTGTTGGTTCTCTCAACTAGCACCCCTCCCTCATCCATGCTGCTAAGTGAGCTAAAGACTATCAAAACACTGTAAATACTGCAGAAATATGATCGATCTCGATGCAAGCAGCAAGCTAAAAGCTGTTGTCAATCCGGGTCATTGGAACAATACTGCGCTCTGATTGATCAAAACACACAAGGTGGATATAGCGCCTTTTGAAATTAAACACTTTTGGATTTAGCGCCTTTTGGAACTAAACAAATTTTTTGTGTCAATTTTTTTCATATTTCTGAAAATTATTTTGAGAAAAGGAATGGTGATTTAAATGCGCATGTGCAACTGGTATGTACTCATACTAATAACTCCATTTTGGTAAAAAATGGATTTAGCGCCTTTTGGAATTAAGCTCTTCATATACTATACATGACTTGGATAACATAAGGTAAATCATATTACAAATGTAACATGTTAAAAGATGGTTGTTTCGCTGTAGACAAAATCAAACATCAACTTTTGCTGCAAACAAGAACAAGAGAGAAGAAGAAGGAGAACAACAACAACAATAACAACTAAGAGAACAATATAAGATAAACATGGAATAGTTCGGGAGTTCATTATCGAAGTTGAATTGAACCAGGTTTCAAGTTTTCACAACGTTTTGCTCGTACTTTCCTTGACAAGACAAAAGAGCTTCATCAATCAGACTGGTTCTAAGAAAAAGCAAGAGAAAGCAGGAGAAAGCAAAATTAAGTGTTTTAATAATGATTAACAAGCTGGAGAAAAAAAATCAATAAAAATATATTTCGGAGAAATGTATTTTTAACAGTAACATAAACACACTTAAACTTAAAGTTAAGTGTTATCGTATCTAAACGGCTTGAGTGAAAATATAAGTGGTTGAGTCCATGTATTCTCTTGAGATAAATGAACATGAAAAATATCAAAAGGTTGCACGTTAAGATCCCTTTCAATGAGATTGTTGATTGGTATGCCTCTTTAATCATGCACGATGCAATATGATCACGGTCTTATCATTGTCACAGAAGGCTGAAAATCTCAGAAATCCACTTTAACATCAATTTGTTGTATCGGATTATAAGAAGGTAGGTTTCCCGTTTCAGTAAGTGGTTCACTGTGAAATAATAGTACATTTTTTGGAGAGCCTTTACGATTGATTTGAATGCAAGCATTACAAAAACAACACTAATGAACTGTGGATACTTGAATAATTATGCCATATATTGCCTTGACAAGGAGGGTAATTGACAAAATGACACAAAGGTAATGAAAATACCAATACTGAGGTGCAATATTATTTGTCTTGAGATGCGTATACTGGAGGAGCTCAAGTAGTAAATTCAATTATTAAAAGCTATAATATAGAAAATCAGTATACAGTAAATCAATGGGACAAATATACCGTACATACAATCTATGCGCACGGCGCTAGTATACAAGTATTTATACTATTATAATGTATACAATGTGCATTCTGATTGAAATCATCATAACAATACACCTTGATAGATGGGGTATTAAGTTTGTAGAGAATTATATGCTAGAGTTCGCATGAATCATGTCACTAATGCAAATAACATGTCCTTTGAAGAAGAAAAAACTGATTCGTCATTGTTTGTATTTGTCGGGTAAAGTCGGAGATATTCCGTGAGGTATACAGTATTTATGTCGTATTGAAATAAATTATGTTAATTATCAAATCATTTTAGTATCTAAATGCAAACATACATTAATAAGAATTTTGCGCCAACGGTAATGTAGCCCATTTGCCTGAGCTTGTCTTCCCCCTCTTTTTGCTTGGACAAAATCAACCAATATTCTTTACTTCATTTATTTTCTTTTGATTTTGTCACATGTTTGTATTTTAAACACCCCTTTCTTTCTCATGCTCACTCCCTCTCTCCTCTCTGCCCCCCCCCCTCTTACCTCCCAGCACTATTCCCCTCTTCCACTCTCGCCTGTTCTCTCGTTTTCATTCTATTTTTAAGTAATATCACTTGTTGTACCTCTTCTATATTTTTTACATGCTTGCCTCTGTTTTCGTGCCTCGTAGCTAGCCTTATCCCTCTTGTTAAGTATTTCATTCATCTTAAATTATCTTATGCCCTTTGATAGTGTTGACATTATACCCGGATTCAAAGGTAATACCGGTACTTGAATTGTTTATCAAGGGATAAGATTTCCTCATTTTTGTTAACAATTAATGTTAACGAGACCCTCCCTCAGACAGAGTTGGGATAATAGGCGGGTAAGGTCTGTGAGTATATTTACTATTCTCTTCTCACAGTTTACACTCGTATTGTCGCAACGCCCCTTAATACATTGCTACTGAATAGTCCCGTTTACCTAACACAAACCGTAAGTTCACGAAGCAGTACACGCTCTCTCAATCCAAAGGAGTTGAAAAAAGACTGGAAATACACTTTGTAAGGAGTCATGATATATAGGACTATCTTCGTTTTAGAGTTGAATGCACTCGAAATCATAGTGGAACCCACTCAAAAGTAGATGCTTGGCTGTAAATTACTCTCATGAGAGTGTTTATTCCACTACATTTTGGAGAATGGATTTCACTTCAAAACGAAGCGAGTTTCGTCTCCCATCCATTTACTGATTTAGAGAGCATGTATATACAAGACATCATTTTGTACTAATAAGGACTTTGATCCCGTTTAACGGCAATTGTGGTGATCAAATTCATCAAAAGCTCTTTTCTGAGAAAAACACACTTAAGGACACTTATGAAACGCTTATTAGGACTGAAATAAGTAGTTCCCCATACGCATTACCATTTGGCTTTACTTTGCCAGTTATATTTATTGAATGACGTCATGAGTTGAAGGCACGTGATTTTGATGAATACTACCATTAAACGCCAAAACATGTATTAATAGGGACTTTTAGATTGGACGAGAACGGCGTGAACGTCCATTGATCATGCGTGTCCATGGCAAGCCGTTTTAAACATTTATTCCTTTTTCTTGATATCAAGAATTGGATTATTGATATCAAGAAATGATTTTCTGTTGTAATGCAATGGTAATTCTTGATATCAATAATCCAATTCTTGATATCAAGAAATAGGAATAAATGTTAAAACGGCTTGCCATAGACACGCATGATCAGTGGACGTTCACGCCGTTCTCGTCCACTCAATCAAAAAGTCAAAGGCCATTGTTATTAATAACATGATTTTAGACATCCAAATTTGAACCAGAAAAATGTGTAATAATTTCGTTCACCAAAATATTGGAACGTGTTTAAAGATACTATGTCCCTTTTGCAGCCAACCTCAAATTCTGTAGAACTTTGCAGGAATTATGAAAATGTCATTAATGTCCTATCTGTGAAATTTAAACGTTAGCAGTGTCCTAATATTCAAATTATGCAAGGAAACCCGTTTACTTGCTAGACTTCACTGTCAGACACTATTGTCAGTATTGAGTGACTGACTGGCTTTTCTTCTTCTTTGGTAATAACATACATAAAATGAGGTGTAAAGAATTTGTCTACATCAATAACCCACTTCTTGTAATGGCCAAAATTAAACTGATTGAATCTTTGCGCAGCATAAAACGTACGACCATGCAGTACATGGTCTAAAAATCAAGACTATTACTTATTGGCTCTATAGCTCCTAAGTCGATTTGACAACTAATAGTCGTTATTTTCCCACTTAAAGACATTTTCAAGCCCCCTTCTTTTAAGGGGAGTTCTAAATTAGTATTAGTATTATTATAAATTAGTAGTTTTAATTCTTTTTACGATGTTAATGCGTACATTTCAGAAAGGGTATGGATATGCAATGAAGTCAGAAGTGGTAGTATTGGTGATGGTGGTGATGGTGGTGGTGGTAGATGTGATGACGGTGTTGGTAGTGATAGTGGTAGCATGCAGTGATAGAATTGTATATTAATGTATTTTAATATCTTTGTCGAGCTGTTTCAACGAAAACAAGTAACATTATTGAGGAGATCATGACACGTGTCAGATCGAATTAGTCCCAGTCATCTCTATATGCTTGCAGACTTTACTCAAGATATCGAAGTCCACCTACATGTATAATTATATGACGTATTAATCTGAAAGGTATATTGACTCTTCAAGGAACTCAAGTACCGGGCCCCTCTTATCAAAGAGTAATCAACGCCAAATGGTATGAACAGGGAAATTCCCATCTCTGTTTAATATCACCTTTGACCCCCTGTGAAGTCGATATACATTGAATTAAAAGAAGGAGATTTTGTAATTTATGACATATCTTTTCCTCCTTTTTTGTGGAAAGGTGTGATATGATTTTATTGTTATTTATTTTGCATTTTTACGAGATTTGTTACAATGATGAATAGCAAAAATGTTGGTGTTTGCTGGAAATATTTAATGTTGTAGGTTTCCAGTAAACAGCTAATGATGGCAGGTCTTGACGCAGATTGTATCATTGTTATCATTTTTCTATATTAGTATAATGATAAACATACATTTCACTTAATCAATAACACCAAAGATTTAGCATGCAAAAGCGCTATGTTCTACCATATATTTCTTCATTTTCAACTCCTGAACCCTAAGCAATGTTGTCAGAGGCTCAATGAGAAGGGTCTCGATCTTATGGGATATAGCCGTAAAAACTTTAGGCTTCCTGTTCGTCTTAGGGCCTGATGACAATGTTGCCAAGAGAGACACACTTAACAAAATATGTCATACCCTTACCACGTTTTGTAATTTGTTAAGTATGTGAAAAATTGATTTTCCCCGATTTACGTTTCTTGAGAATGTGACATATTAAAGCTGACATCTAAAAGAATTTAACAAAGGCCCTAATTCAACCAGTCCACCTTTCATTCTTGGGTTACGTAAAGCACCACCCCCCCCCCCCTCACCATCAAATCTACAAGGGATGCATGAGCTGGGAAATGATACTGCTCCCGATTTCACGAAATATAGGAAATATAATATACCTAATTTCCTCCACTGTGTGGAATACGACCTTTAAACATTCCTGGTTTCTGTGTCAATAGGTAGAATAATACAGCCAGCAAGGTCGACTATTCATCCATATCTGTCCTTGTAATGTGCCAGAATCTACAAGATATTTAAAAAGCGATGGGTTTCCCCTAGAATACTATTTGTTCTCGACATAAAGTACAGTACATGCATACAATGTATACATGTTCTCTAAAAGATAAGAAGTCAAATTTTGACAGGAACTGTTCGGAACCGATTGAGAAAAGTTGATCGTATACTACATAATAATAAGTCTAAACTGTGGTGTTTTGTAATCATCAAAATTGATTCAATCTTGCGAAAAGTCACACGTAGTGCACAGAAAGGTGTATAATGGGACTACCCACATAATTATATGGTATGAAAATTTTGTCAAAATAATTTATTTCAGCTATTTTTCGCTATATTTAGAATTCCAGAGCAATCGGAAAGAGATTTTTTTTAGAGGAAATTAATTGTCTAGTATGTTATTCCTCCACACTAACATTTAAAAAATAATAGATTCATAAGTTATTTTCCCCTTTACAATGTTCACTAGAACTCAACGTGCTCCGGCCATCTATCATGCATGTCATACACATCTTTTACAAACATTTGCATCGGTGTTTGAAGAGGTTTTATTTGTCCCTTGTGGTATTTAAACAGCTGGACAGGAATAAAAGCACACGAAATGATGGTGGATTTTCGATATCTGACGTTTTAGTTAATCATAATTCTGCAGTAATTACAACTAGAGGTTAGTTTTTTTAAAATAATTTATGAATTTTGAATGCCGTTTTTTACCGCTAGGTCTCATAATGTTGGGGCGTTTGATTTTGGGGAAAACATTCAGACAGAGAAGAGGGAGAAAGAGAGAGAGAGAGAGATAGAGATAGAGGGGGATAGAGAAAGAGAGAGAGAGAGAGAGAGAGATAGGGAGAGAGAGAGAGAGAGAGAGAGACAGACAGACATTATTATATAGATAGAAAGACAGAGAAAGAAACCCGTGGGAAACAACCTTACTGATGTAAAGTAATGTCATCATGAATTGATGCTCGTCGCGTTGAATATTACCCTCGCAGACGAATGAATGTATGAGTTAACAAAGGCATATTGAAATACTGAACATATTTTTTTCAGGAAAAAAAATTATGTTAAGAAAAATAATTTATTATAGTTTCATACCATTCAGTATTGTTAATATTTTTCTTTCACATTTCATTCTTTTTCAGTTCTAAATTGGGATTCGGCAAGTGCTTCGAACCAGGAAATCATAGTTGTTGCTTGAAAAAGGCGAATATTCTGTTAGAGGAGGATTTGTAATCTGGCCGTTCTGCTCGTACAGATTCATATTAATTATCTGCAATCGGCGCCCTGAACATGAGTGCATGTAAAACCAATCTATGATAATTAAAACACTGTATCCTTTACACGAAGGAACCAAAATATTAGGTTCAATTAGGAAATACCTGTCAAACAAGAAATTTCAGCTACTTTTGAACTAAAGAGGAGGGCAACATTCATTGCTCACGTGATCATCGTCACATTGCGGAGTTGATACTATAGGATTGAAGAAACAGGAGTTTTGTAGTAACCATGCCTCGTGGAATAAATTTGGACGGTGCGGACGATCTTGCCGCACTGGACACACTCGATGAAGAGACTATGTTGGAGGCTATTTGTCGGCGGTATGAAAAGGACAGGATTTATGTGAGTATAGAAAAAAAACATTGTACAAATACTTGACTTTATTATTATCGTCGCCGTCATCCTCATCGTTAATATCTCGAACATATTATTGTCATCGTCACTACCATTATAATTACCATGGGCATCATCATTAATATAACCACTATCCCAATCATCATCATCATCATCATCATCATTTCCATCAACTTTGTCATCATTGTCGGAAGACATAAATTCCTTTATGGTAATAGGAATGACTTTATTTAATTTGTAGACAGGTGATTGGAATTTTTAGATGATCGACCTGATGACTCTCGATTATGTCTCTACGCCTTAGTAATGTAATTTAACGTTTAGATATTAATTTCCATAGTAATTGCTGAAATAGGTAGTCATTATAATCATTGTCGGCATCACAATCATCCACAAAATCATCAACATCATCATTACAACCATCATCAACATCATCGTCATCATCACCTTCATCATTATCATCGTAACAATCGTCATCCTCCTCCTCATCATGATCACAAAAACCAGTGATATCGTCATCATACTCATCACCACTATACCATCACCATCAACATCATTGCAAGGATAAGCCTTTTGCAGCTTATTGTGTACATTCATTATCAAAAGACGTGATATTTCATGGATAATAACATGTATATAACATCGACAGGAAATTTGTTTATTTACTTTCAAAATTATACAACACATTAATAAATCATATTGCGCCACTTGGATACCTTCCACAATTCGTTTTCTTGAAACCTATGAAATTTTCCCATTTATTCATGACTATTCCCAATTTATAATAAATTCTAGATTTTGCCTGAACCTTTCTTAAAGTTGAATGAATTGGAGTGATAACTCCCACTCCAAGTGATAAATCAGTTTCGTGATACATTATTTATCAGACGTTGTTCATTTCACCCACTGCAGACTTACATTGGTGATATTTTGGTAGCTGTAAACCCCTACAAGCCTGTGGGAATCTACTCGTATGAGGTATGGTATCAAAGCATTAAAAAGAGTTTGTTTGGAGCAAGGAGGCCCTGTGTTAAAGGGAAAGTCCACCCCAGGATTTTTTTTAGCTGACGATATAGACCTAATAATAGCTCGCGGTACACTGTTATCGCACTGACACGACGAATCATGAATGAAAGTGAAAGCGAAAGTGAATGTCTGCGAAATAAGAAGGCAGCTCGCAACATACATCACAATTTCGATACTATCGGTTATTTTTTGGCGATCGTTTCATGCCCATGACTAATATGTAACGCATTTGCATTTGGGGGGCGGCTGATTTTCGATAAAAAAGTCGATATATATCTTCGTTATGTGATCATGGATTTTAATGAGACTTGTATCATTCTTCATGGTATTATTAGGTCTATATCGTCAGCTAAAGAAAATCCTGGGGTGGACTTTCCCTTTAAATTATATGAGTTTAATGCCCTTCTGGCTCCAAACAGACGAAATATTATATGCCTAGTGAGATGGAAGTATAGGTAAATGAAATATAATATTGATATATAAATATGTATATACATATAGAACTAAGGTAATAACATCGGTTATTAAATGTTACTTTGGATAGAAAAGGAGAAGATCAACAGTTGAACGTTACTGTTGAGACAATTTAGATTGGTGGTCGTAATTGAAGTTGTATCATATTCTTCATAGGCCTAATCAATTCAAAGGGTCAACATGACTCATGAAAATGACACTAATGCTTCTATTTCAGGTGAATATAATATATCAATTATAAATTCATTATCTCATTAAGAGAAAGTCACAGATCACATACATTTACAATTTTCCACAATCAGATCTATTTATTTTCTCTTTTCTGGAGACCAAACTCGTGTTAGTACTTGAACGTGTGATAATTTATCACTCTGACTATATTGTCCAAACAGATTGTCATGTAAAACATATTTCAGAATAGGTGATTTCCAATTGTTAAAAATGCACGAAATAAATATATATATGTATAAAGAGATTTAGATCAATGGCGTATTCAGCATGAGGCGAAGCTGGTGTATGCCCCCTCCGATCTCCAAACTAAACTAATCTTTGAAAAAGACAAGCGTGATAGTTGATGCCTTCTAAATAATGTAAATGGTCTGTTCCGGGATAAATCCCTTGACTCCATTCGTTTCGTTGGTGTACCCAGGTACTTTTCGCCTCTCCATGTTTATCAATTCAAGGATACGTCACCTTTATTTCTTTCTTCTTCTTCCACTCCCTAGAAATCACTTTCCTATGCCGACCTGAAATACAGGCAGTCTCTTCCGCCACACGTGTTCGCTGTGGCCGACAAAGCTTATAGCTCTATGAGAAGAACAGGCACCAGACAATGCAGTGTTATCAGCGGCGAGAGCGGGGCGGGAAAAACGGAGACGGCCAAATACGTCATCGGTCACATCATCAGCCACTGTAACAGCAAGAAGAGCAACCTGCAGGAAAAGATTCTCCAGGTAAGTGCATGCTTTGTGGACTATTACTTTGTCAAGTTTCACACCGGGAGAGTCTGAGGATTTTCATATTTCATGCCTCTGCATTCCATGTCATCAAAATGAAAAGTTAAGACGAAATATTGAAAATGGCCTAAATTGCGGGGATTTTATATGTTCAATATTTCATCGAATCGTGTTTTGCTCCACTCCTTTTAAAATTAAGATTACCTAGTGAGAGTATTTGTGATGTACGTGGCATGTCATCTAGCCAACCTTAGTTGATATTTGTATTATACACAGTGATAGGAACTGGAAGAGTATCCCGTTTTTCATATACTATATCACTCTCCTATTTCCTATAAATCCAAGAAAAGTTCAATCCAAGTTGGTCACTAAGCGCTTTGTTGTAGGGTCGATAAAAGTCCTGAAGCTTTCTCAAGACATCCTCAGATACGTTGGGGTGAGGGCGTCCTTTCGATGGGATCATACATCCGAAATCGGGTCTTTCCGGTACTTGCGCACAGAAGAACCCCTTTGTTTTGGACTTTACAAAGTGTGATCGTTTATAGAACTTTGGTAATCCAAGGAATTCTTCTACTTTCAACATAGTTGGGTAAGGGTCTTTCGCAAAGACATCACCGTCGATGAACATGAATTGGTCTTTCTGATATACCTTAAGTAATTTGTTGATGTGAATGATATACAGCCCTAGCCATGTGAGCTTTGATATAACAATATCACCGCCAGGTTCCAGTATTGTCTTTTCGAACGTTTCCCGGATCCTGACGATCTTGTAGATCATGTCAAAGGGTCGATCTTTGGGAGCGTTGGAATGTGCTACGCAGTGGAGGTACTCTGAGATTGCCCTATCAACAGGATCCCGTAAGATGACAAAAAACTTGACACTGGACGATAGGTACGATTTGAAGTTCAAGGGCAAATGAGAATGAAAGAAGCCGGGATTTTCTGTCATGGTTAGTTGGAACGGACTACTGAAACGCATACTTTGGATCCATTTAGCGATAGAACTAGCATTGACTTGTTTTCCAGGAAACGGCATCTCCCTAGTTATAGATATGCCTGGATGAAGACCGAGGAACCTACTGAGGGTACCTGTACCCCCTTTTTTAACGCCTATGACTATGGCTACTGGCAGTCTCTTTTGGCACTGTCTCTTCTCTAGCAAGCTCTCAGGAATCGGTGACTGCTGCCTGTCGTAGGTGTAGCAATTGTCAACTTTTTTAGTCCACTTTGGATCAGTCGAATTGATACGACCCAGGATCGTTTCGATGCTGTCCCCTGTTTTGAAACCATTATGTTCACTTTGTAAATGCGGAGAACATGTTTGTCTAACGACATCTTGTGTTTCTACCTCGCTTATTTCGTTCCATTTTAATCCTTGCGCCGGGTTCTGTCCTTGCGTCCTCTCTGATTGTGGCTGTCTATATATTCTGAGGAAAGCAGGGTAACTTGTAGAAATCATGCCACCGCCGAACGTAACAAGCGTAATAGCAAATGAAACTGAAAGACACGCTATCACCACCTTACACCTCATCATGGCAGACCTACACCGAAATGGAACCACATAATGACTGTGATGTAAATCTGTCGCTGTTCTCACGGTCTTCACTATATTATTTTCCAAGTGTTTAGACAGGATAGGTGCTGATTGCTCCGCGTAATGCTAAGTGAGGAGCGGTTTGTTTGTCGACATAAAAAGACAAACAATAATTGTACTCTTGAAGTCCAAACACTTAGGGCAGATGGCGTGATTTTCCGTTCAGTGACAAGATGAGCGTGTGAGCTGCCGAAATTGAAATTTAACGTCCTCTGGATGGCCATGCATTATGGCTCAAGGCATGGGCACACAGAGGATTTGTTTATGTTGGGAACCGGGGTAAAATGAAATAAATTATTGAAAATTTATTGCATTTTCTGTTTTTTATTTAATTTATGGAAACTGCCCCCCTACTCTAGCCCCCGCTGCGTACAGTCATGGTTCAGTGACAAAGCAGTGGCCTCGTAACTGTGAGGCCCCAGGATCAAAACCGAGTCGATGTGCTATATATTAGTGCCCTTTTGTGGGGCATTAATCCTCATTACTGTCATTTATGACTTAAGGGCGTAGGCCCCCTAGTTAATAAGCATACTAGCATACACATGCTTTAGCAGTCACGCAAAACACCATTGTCAAATTATTATTCAATAAAATCTGAGAATGTATACTATTATCTAGATCTATTATTTTTTAATTATTTTTAAAATAATTCCGTAAATTGGGGTAAAACAAAAATATTCCAACTTTATGAGCGACAGTGTATATTGTTTTACCATTAACACACATACCACGGGATTTCCCCTTCGAAAATGAAAATTGTAAGAGTTGTACCTACATTTTAAAAAGGTGACACAAATGACTGCAATAATAATAGACCGATTTCAATCTTAACTTGTTTTTCTAAAATTCTCGAAAGAGTGATGTTTAATAGATGGTTTTTTAATTCATAAAAACATACTTATTTGCAATCAGTATGGTTTTCGTAATAATTGTTCCACAGATTGTGTTTTCTTAGATGTACCGTGTGAGTCAAAAAAAAGTTTACACCTAGAAAGTTGCTAATTATTTTTAAAATCATCTATGAACAGTAAATTATTATACATCTTCTGAAATAGTGTTTTATCCCAAATCATTTGGTACCATTTTCGTGTGGTATGTGTTCACGCTTGGATGAATATGTGACATTGTTTGCGAGAGTGCAAAAATCGACTTGCGCCAAAGTGATGCTTTCAGTATGTATTATGTTGGGATTAGCGGAGTGAGAGAATGGATTGAATGTATCAAATGAAATGCGTTGCATATATTTTTTTGCAAATGGCAAAGTCACACACCCACACACACGCGCACAAATGTTCGTTGATATTTAATATTCGATATTTGATATGTGTGACATGATTCATTTTATTAGGGGTGTTATTTGGATCTGCAAAGACCGAATTAATACCCAAATCCCAATTGTTTTATTCAAACATCACATACGCAACTTTGGCGCAATTCGATTTTTGCACTCTCACAAACAATTTCTCCTGTTCATCCAAGCGTGAACACATACCACACAAAAATGGTACCAAATGATTTGGGATAAAACACTCTTTCATAAGACATATAATAGTTTAATGTTCATCGATGATTTTTTTAAATTATTAACAATTTTCTAGGTGTAAACTTTTTTTTGACTCACACTGTATATGATAAAATCATTAAATATGTGGATGCCAATAAACATGCAATAGGTGTTTTCCTGGACTTGTCGATGGCATTCGATACTTTATCTCATCATATTTTGTTATCTAAATTGCAATTTCATGGAATTCGTGGCATAGCATGTTTAGTGGTTTAAATGTTATTTGACGAATAGGAAACAGTTTACATCTGTTGAATCGTTTCATTCAGATTACAACACTAATCATGTGGTGTGCCGCAAGGTCCTATATGGGCCACTGCTTTTTCTGATCTATATTAATGATATTGTTAATCGCTCGTCTTTCTGCCAGTTTGTTTTATTTGCCGACGATACCACACTTGTTGCATCTCATTACGATTTAAATACTTTTGTTGATCTTTTGAATGAAGATTTGAAATATGTTTATGAATGGTTGATTTGCAATAAATTATCTTTAAATGTATTGAAAACAAAATATTTGGTATTTATAAACCGTCGAAATGTCAAAGCATTGTCGCGTTATACATTATTTAGGCGTTTTATTTGCGGAAAACATATCCTGGAATTCTCATATTGATTCAGTTACCAAAAAGATTTCCCGTAATGTCGGTGTCATTGGCCATTTAAGATATACTGTGCCACGTCGTATTTTATTTATGTTATATAATGCCTTTGTTTTGCCACACATAATGTACTGCAATGTTGCATGGGCTTCTAAACATGAGTCTAAATTATTGAAACTACACAGGTTACAAAAACGTGTCTTACGTTTTTGTTCCCATTCTGATTACCGTGCCCCGTCAGAACCTCTGTTTAGAAGATTTCAAACCCTGTTTATACGATATACACAAATAACAAACTTGTTTGATAATGCACCGGTTAACTACTAATACACTTACTGATGTTTTGAAAGAAATGTTCTGTACGAATGCTACAATACATAATTACAATACAAGGAATGCATCTAAGTTTCACAAGTGGAAAGTATCTTCCAGCACTGTTGCAATTTCTCTACGCCATCATGGTCCTACTTCTACTACTACTACTACTCTACTTCTACAATAATTACCCTCTTCATGTCCATCTTTCAGGTGAATCCATTGCTTGAAGCCTTCGGCAATGCTCGAACTGTGATGAATGACAACTCGAGCCGATTCGGCAAATTCCTTCAACTTCAGTTCACAGAAGACTGCCAAATAACAGGAGGTACATTGCACAGTGTTCTCTATTTTTAAAGAAAATGTAGAAGAAAAAATCAAACTCATTATTAGCATGTAATACACATTATGTAATATAACATCAAATAGAATGTATATTTTCATCTTTAACAACAAAAAAATGATTGTGATACGTGTACTTTTAATTTTATTTTTTTACAATTATTTATGTTTAAACATGAACTTAGATTTTACCAATTTTTACACAAATAACTGATATTTTGACCATTGTCCTACATTCTAGCCAAAATTGACACATACTTATTGGAGAAGTCTCGTGTGGTATCGCAAGGAGAGGGAGAAAGAAACTTCCATGTCTTCTACTACCTGTTTGCTGGATTGACGGAACAGCAGCTCTTGAGTATACTGCTCTCACCTCCTGAGAAACACAGGTATGTCAAACATTGCTGCTATCTTGCAGATGGGTGTTGCTGCGAAAACTGAATGTTAGAGTTTGAAGCCTGCCTTACATTTTCCGATTCGGGACAAGTTGTTCCAACTTACAGTCGTACCGTTTTCCCCCAAGATGTATAACACCCATTAGAGGCAATCTATTCTGAGGACAATACGATCAAAACGTCGAGAACAACCAGTACTCGTTTAGAAGAATATGGCGCTTTATGGCAGCTAGGCTATATAAAGATAGGGTAGTGATACCTGCTTCCTTGCATGCACCTTGAACACCCTCTGTAATGTATCTATTGATATTATCATTGTGAAAACTGTCACTTCACGAGCTTTTCCTTTTGCGAAACAGGACACTTACTGGGAGAGGAGAGAAGAACATCTACACCAGCGAAGACGAGTTCCTGCATTGCCAGAAGAACTACGATGAACTCCAGGATATCATGGAGCTGGTCGGTTTCACTCAAGAGGATATCTGGATGATCTACCGTCTCCTCTCAGCCGTCATCCAGATCCCCGACATCGAATTCGATGTTGATGACGAGACGGGGGGTTCCTATATCGTCGATGAATATGTCCTGAAAGTTGGTAAGACCTACCAAAAAATAAAAATTCGGTTTAGATTATAAAAAACTATTTTATTTTTATACTACAATAGTACATAAGACGAAAATACATTGACAATGTTGATGGAAAATATAATGGGGAAATAATCGCATGCTGGATTGATGGAAGAAGGGGAAAAGAAGAAAAGAAAGAATGAACGGCTTTATGGATAAATGGTTATTATCACATAATAAATGAATGACCGGATGACTGACAGACTGAATGATTGAACGAATAGATGAATGAATTAATGAATGACTAGTTGACAGAATGAATAAATGAACTAATGAATGAATAAAGAAGTGAATGAATGATCTAGTTATTTTTTCCTCTAAGTTCTTAATTCAATTTCACTGTCATTATTTCACTCGATCTCGATCTCCTTTCTATTTAACAGTCGCCACGCTCCTCGGTCTGGACCCTTCAGCCTTGGCTACAGCTCTCATCTCAAATATAGTCGAAGCAAGGGGTGAGTGTACTCTCCAATCTTTTCCTCCTAATGAATATAATATCATGCTTTAATATCTCAGCAGATCAGAGCGTGAAAGAGAATTATCTGATCATTAAACACAGGATTAACACTCCTTCTGGCAATCAACAGATTTGCATCAAGATTTTATTGAGCAAATAAAATGTGATACAGGGCAATATAACGCAACTGGATTCCCAATTCAGTATCGAAAGATATTGACCTGTTTGTCTTCTTCAAATGCCGTATGTTTCCAACATTTCCATGTGATTATAAAATGATTATGCATGTCTATGTCTATTGCTTTATATTCTTTCCATACATATTTAAGAATAGAGGCCGACTATCAAAACGGTATTTTTCTCTTTCTGTACTGATATATCTGAAATTGGTGCGACTTATTTTCTTTTTACAAAGTAAGATGTATAGAGCACCAGAGGACAATACCCCCACATAGTGATATTACTCTAAATATAATATGCTCTCCTATCTATGCTTTCGACCTCTGTCCTTCCACTGCTCCCTTTCATGAAATGGATCCCCACCTCTAGGTTGTGAAAGGATAACACTATTTCTATTAGCTAGTCTATAAGACACAATGTAACTTCTATTATAATTTTCTTTAATCGTTCTCGTCCTACCCAGGCGAACAGATCGTGACTTTGAAGAACGTCGGGCAGGCGAACGATGGCCGTGATGCCCTAGCTAAAGCTCTGTACAGTAAGCTCTTCAATTGGATCGTCAACCAAATCAACTCCCTCATCGCTCCCGATGCAGACTGCCCGTGAGTAATATGATATGATTTGATTTGATTCTTCAAGTTATTACGATACAATTTTTGCAACCACATCTATATATTAAAGAGAAACATTGATATGTATGAGAGTCAAAGAAACCGCGTAAAACTATTGCTGGAGGTTCTTAAAATAAGGACAGGCGAGTAGTAAAATGGCCATAGTTATTCGTGTATTATTGAATTTTATTTTATTTTCATATGACCTCTGTTGCACCAAGTATCATAAAATGCTTCAAACCACTGCCGGGACAATTTCTATTAAAAAAAGAAATTGTTGCTTACGACAAAATGGTTTCGTTTTTATTTTCGAGTCGGTGCTCGGGTTTGGGATAATTGTTTGTGTTCCCAGAGAGTTGTTGAAGATGAAATGTCATTATAGTCTTTGATTTTGAAAAAAAAGTACCTGAAATGAATTGTCGGACAACATGGTAATAGAAAGAGCGAAACAACATAGGAATATAGGATTATTTTCTCCATCTTAATTAAGTTAGTCTCTTGTTCCGAGGTGTGTTGTCTTCTCATCCCAAAATATTCACATTATGGGATGAGAAGACAAAACATTTTCACATGATGACGGTATCTTCACAGGGGAACCAAAGGCTACGAGATCGGCATCCTAGACATCTACGGCTTTGAAAACTTTGAGAAGAACAGCTTCGAGCAGCTGTGCATCAACCTTACCAACGAGCAACTCCAGTACTACTTCAACCAACGGATCTTTGCTTGGGAGTTAGCCGAGTATGCCGGGGAGGGTATCCCCAAGCACTCGGTTAAGTACCAGGACAACATGCCGGTTCTAGACCTCTTTTTGGCGGTAAGGATTGGACCATGGTTCTCAGGATGAGTTGTGGGATAAATTTACTTGCAATCACTATATACGAAATAGTAAACAAGAATGAAGTGCGGCAAAAACTAAGAAGCAAAAAAAGAAAAACTATGAAAGATAGAGGAGACTTTTAAAATAATATGCCACATAATATTGTAAATAAATTTGATCTGCTCGATTCGAAGTAGGAATTGAAGTTTAAGGAAATTTAGCACAAGTCGAAAACTGAAAGTCTTACACCGACAATGAAAAAACGATTTATAAGATGGTGAACGGTTAATAAGTTAAAAATATGAATCAATAAACAGACTTAGATCTACATTCTTGTTATTCTTCAAGCTCCAGAAATATGACTAGGTTCATTTGTAGTCGTCCCATTGTTAAATCACCTATTTCCCTCTATTTCTAGAAGCCGCTTGGTCTCCTTTCACTCCTGGACGAGGAGGCTAGGTTCCCCAAGGGCACTGACGTCACTCTGGTGGGCAAGTTTTCGACCAATCACAGCAAGAATAGCAACTTCTTGATGCAGAAGAAGAACAAGGGTAACACGACTATCTTCGGGGTCAAGCATTACGCATCAGAGGTAGGATTGTTTCTCATGTAATTATCTATTTATCTGTCCACACCTTGAAAAAACTTGGGCAGAATAATTGTTCATTATCTGCTACTTATATTGGATGGAGAAGGAACAACTATGTTTGTTGGGTAAAACTAAACACCATATTGGGTGACACTTCACACACGCACATATCTGCATGTTTCATTTTATCCCCGCATTGGACATGTTTTACCCAACTTCTCTAAAATACACCTATTCTTTTTAATCAAAAGTATATTCAACTTGTTCATGTGGGAGGAGCTCAAGTGGATGCTCCTTCACATTTAGCTGAACTAGCGAGCCTGAAGTTGCCGACAAAATCTAAAATATTATTCATGGATAAGACAGTTGCCTGTGCCGCTGGCTACGCTATGTAGATTGTTCTCCATCTATACCTTGATATCACAGACTTATATCCATGTATACCAATCTTCATCATTCTATTGATATAGTTATAATGTTCATAACTGATTATTTCTAAACTAATATAAACATACAGCTTAAACATACATCTGCCCGATTCAATCGACAAATGTGAAGAAATATAGCCAAATCAATCACATTGAACCAGTAACTTTAACTAGATTCTCTCAACGCTCTGTATGTTAGGCCCTATATGTTTTTTGGTTTCGTTTGATTTCAGATCTGGTACGACTCTACAGGGTTTCTGGAGAAGAATCGTGATACGTTTAGCTCTGTTCTATCTGAATGCTTGTCCAAGTCAGATAATGGTCTGGTTAAGTTTCTCTTTGTTCAACAACAAGAACAACAGTAAGACGCTTCTCTCTTCTTCCGTCCTATTCATTAGAATATGATGACTCATAATTATACAATAGTTTGTTTAACAGATAGTATATTTAAGTCTGTAACATGTTCATGTAGTTGATTTTTGTACAGATGTGGTCGATACGTTTAAGTTTAAAGTCACTTTGAATATCATTCTTCATGGGCGATTCTCAGTTTAAAAATCTAAAAGTGTCCTTCTTTCTAATTGTTGATTTTGAATTACTGTGATTATGAATCTTAATTAAAATGCACGACTGGAACTGGAAGTACAGTTAAAGCTTTAATTTCACCATTTATATTCACTACTATATTATATCTAAACATAATGATTACGAATTTCAACTCCTTTTTAAACATTTCATTGTAATGCTTTTGGAAACAATATTGCTCAGATGATGTCATTTGAGTGTGATTCGGCAACTAATCGGAAACAATTAAAGAATGGTTTAAATTTTTTTTTTTAATAACAGAGGTCCTGGCACTCCGTTCAGGAATCAGAAGGATATCTTGATGTGTAAGCCGGCCCCTACGATCACGATCAACCCAGGTGTGAGTCTGTCAAGAGAAGCCGCTAGGAAACTAAAGAAACAGTAAGGACATTCTTTTCTTTCGAGGGGAGGGGGAGGGGGGGGGGGGGGCGGTGAAAACTTTTGAATTAAGTCCAAATGGAACCTCAAAGAGAAAAGAAAGGAGGAGAAAATAATCGCAGGCTATACATAATATTCATGAAGAAACCCACACCAAATCGGATACCCCATGACTCAAGAGTAATGACGGATAATATATATCAAAACTTTGCATTGCACAATAGATTTCTCCCAATTATATAAAGTGATAAACAATGTTTTATCCAGAGCTCTCAGCCTCTCATTGATAGCAATTTATGAACTGAAGGCCCATCTTTATTCGAGAAAAAAAATGCAAGAGATTGTTACTTCCATGCTTTTGTTTTTAGACTGAAAGAAGAGAAAACGGCCCGAGCTAAAGCAGCCAGGTCCAAGAACCAAACACCTACCGTAGGATCCCAATTCAAGGTAAGAAAAGTCTTATTTGATACTCAACCTAAAGATTGAGATTGAGAGAGAAAAGGGGGATAGAGAGACAAAGAGAGATAGATAGAGAGAGAGAGAGTGAGTGACAAAGTTTAATCTGTGTATTATTTTTCTCTTTTTCCGAGATATCACTTTTTCTTTCATTTGCTTTATTTTATTCACCCTTAAAAAGATGGTCTTTGTCGCTATAGAGTAAAAAGCACTACATCATACTATTGGAGAAATTGGACAATCAAGTTGAAATTTATTTATTACCAATTTCTATGAAAAGAAACATTACAAGTGAAGTGCTTCTTACGTTGATGTAATAAATATAATCATTTCTGGCTAAGAATATTAAGTTCAATCATTGCTGGAAATTCTGTCTCTTTTCATAAGTCCCGATGCTAAATGGTTTGAACGCGTGCCAAAGCGTACACCGTACGGTTTGTTTGGGTTACGATCTAATATAAGGGCACCTAGCCAAATAATTATACGACTTTTCAAAGAAGGACACTGTATAAACAAAAGTAAATTTTCCACCGGTTTTTGAAAGTCATGTTCACGTTACTTAAGGTCATGTTGGATAGCTGGAAAGCTTCAAAATGTAACCAATAGGATCTTCTTTCTCCAGAGAAATTTTTGATGAACCATCGTGGATGAAAGTTTATGAATAAAATGATCTTAGAATTCTCTGACATAAAAATGCAGACACTTTTTGTCGTCATCTCAGGATCAATGCAGAACATTTACATGCAGTATTGAATATCAAAGTATGTCGCAAAAATCACATAGGTAACATGAAAATTAACGAATCTAACGTCGGCTGTGTGAAGGAGGAAGGTAGATCACACTTAAGTGACCTGCGATTTCCAAGAGTCTGTAAGGGAAGAAGGGAGATTGATTTGCGACCTCAATTAAAGTGATTGGATTGCTTCCTGTTGTCTTCCGAATCGCTTCGGCTAAGGGATGACTATGGGTGAATGTGGTCAGTGGATTGCCAGGCTTTCTCTGTAGTCATACGACTCTGTTTCACGTCGATTGTTGGCAGATGTAAACAACATGAAATGGAAGATGACAGTTGCTTAAAACATCAAAACAATATCGGAATTTAGGGATTGACCTCTATATCGCAGTTGGTATACAAACTTGTCGTCAGCTGAGAGCCAGAAGGGCATTAACTCATATTCTTTAATAGATAAATACCGTCCTTTTAGCTCCCACCATAATTATGTCATATTTTGTTGCCATCGCGGCGTTACGAGGAATAAGCGCAAGTGTTACAGAGCCCGGGCAAATTGGATGAGGAGGAGGGGGGGGGGGAGGGGGGGGGGGGAGGGGGGAGGGGGAGGGGGGAGCCACACCCTCACTTCTAAAGTTACTCGGCGCCATCTTGTCAGAGATACTATTATTATATTAACATCGAATATGCAGAAGTGCAGGAAGTAATTCAGTCTCAAGACCAACATCAATCCACACGACTTGCTTAGGAAGAGAAGTTTTTGAGAAATTGGTTGCCAAACCTTATCTCACATTTAAGAATTAATATTTCCCCTTCCCAGGACAAACAAAAAAGTGATGCCTTTCAAGTCGAACCTTTCTTGTTACCGTCACCGTAAGGTCAAAAAGAGAGGGTTAACCAGAAGAATATTATGTCATCCTGATGCCGGATGAATAGGTGATTGTTAGAGGTCTATCCTTCCTTTCTTTGAATCGGGAATATAACAAGTCGGTCAACAAACTTTGCCTCACCAGTATCTTAACAAATTTGTAAACAACGGCGATTACGCATGCCCACTGCGGGCAAAGGGATCCGATGTAGATAATTGTTTTATAGCTAATAGTTGACTTAAAACAGATTAATAACATAAAAAGCAGCGATGTTTTGATGTCGACATTGTTATGCATTGTGTGTTTACATAATAGCGTGGATTAAAAATCCGTTTTCTATCGCAAATGAGAATATCAGTTTTGACTTGGACATGAAAGCACCACTAGTGCGCTGTAAAGCTCATTATTGTAAGCATCAACTTTATCTGATTAATAAACTATTTTGCATGAACATAGCGATACTCCTTCATAAACTAATCATCGTGTTTTAAATTTTGAATTTGTATTGAATATGAATTTGTTGAAATACCTTTTTCTGCAATCGATACTTTTTTAAGGTCATGATTAACGAGAGATTTATATTTCTGCAATGTCGTAGGTGGCACTTTTTACAAACCTTTGAGGAAGACATGCCGTCTGTTCTACGCCAACGATTGTGAATAATTTGTTTTTTATGTTCTTGTGAGTAATTCTAACTATTAACATATTGTTTATATATACTTTTTTACAGAGCTCACTGACGAGTTTAATGGAAAAGCTTCTCACCGCCGACGCCCAGTTCATCCGCTGTATCAAACCGAACTCGTACAGCCGACACAACCAGTTCGATCACGAGTTGGTTCTTCGACAGCTACGGTACACAGGCGTCCTCGAGACTATCCGTATTCGAAAGAGCGGATATCCAACTCGACTTCAGTTCCCGGATTTCCAGCATCGGTAAGTAGATCATTGAAAGTGACGTTTTCGGAGGACTCATTTATTCGATGAGGTTTTAATGAAAAATGACATGGATGCCTGTGATATTTAATTGATTCTTGTACGATGGGTCACATATAGTTGGAACATGTTTCAGTAAGATAGGTCCTCAGAAGAAAAGAAATGTTTCTCTGCAACTAGCAAGAGACATGGTCTCTTTTCGACGAGTAAGTTGATTTAATAAACTAAAACAAGTTGACTTTACACGTGAAATAAACAATTAACTACCGTTGGTAGGCTATACTATAGATCATGTACCCCTCTTTAATACCAAAGTATAAACATCAAACATCAATGTTAAATTATCTTTTTATTGTTGAGATTCACACATTTGTCAAGTATCATCGTACCATGACTTTTATTATCATTTTTGTTTTTGTCTGAAAGGTATAAGTTTATTGGCTTCCCACTGACAGCAGACATTGATGTGCATCCCAAAAAGTGCAAACAAATCCTCGAAGCGGCTGGTTGCACAGACTATCACATAGGCAAATCAAAGGTGAGTGTTTTTTTTTACTACATGTATTTTTGTTTTAATTGTTTTTCAAAGAGTTAGAGAAAATGAAATAAGGTCCAATGTGACTTAACTTGACGTGATTTGAAAGGACGTGAATACGTAGAAACATGTTTGAATAGCAAATACTGACAAATTTTCACACAAAGGAAAGACATGCCATGCACAATTTGAATTCAATTGGATTAAGAAAATAAAGATCTCTAAAATAATATACCCCCCCGAAAAGAAAAAAAACACACACACACACACACAAACAAACAACACACAAACAAACGAGTATGGATACATTTTCATGATTTGTTGAACAAGATTTTACATTAAACCAGTAATGTGATATCATTTAGGTGTAAGCAGGAAATCAGATTTTTTTTTTATTTCATCAAAATATTTCTAATAAAATGCCACGACTCTCACGTATGTTCTCTATAGCTAATGATGAAGTCGGGAAGAAATCAAGAGAAGAGCCCAACATTTTCTTCTTGGATCTTTCCAAGAACATGAAAAATAAGGGACGTTGCTCCAAGTTTATCTCCCCAACATCGTCGTCTCAAAGATGCTTTCCCAGTTGCCATGACAATGTGGATCTAAATAGCAGTTTTGCAAAGGATGCATGCGTTGCTTTCTAATTTTATTCCTGATTTATAATTAGCCCAAACTACTCCCCGGCAATTAACTCATAAGACAAGGGTAAGGTAAAAATTTGATTTAGACCGTCTAGATCTTTCCATGAACCGACAAATTGAAGGATGTTGCTCCAAGTTTATCTCGTCACCATCTTCTTGTCAAGATGCTATCCTGTTGTCATGAGAATTCAGATCTCGAGGCACAATCTTACAGTGAAGATGCTTGCGATATTCATACTCCATTATCATTATTCCAAAAAAACCTTCGGAAATAAGGGAGATAATTATGTGCGTGCGTGTTTGCATGTGAGCGTGCGTGTGCGTGAGATTAACAAGGGGATGTTTCGTGCAATATCAGAAGATTGGGCAATTAAATAGTTACGTTGTGAACATCAAAAGTGCGTTTGGGTAGATTTGTCCAATGTCTACATGTTTCTCTAATCAGTAAACACCTTTCTTCGAATGATCTGATAACTATAGTCTATCTGTTAAATAAGCTCAATGAATGGCAGCCCCTAGTTAGAGTGGGGGTACGTTTTCATTATATTTTGTTGAATACACAAAACACGTCACTTCAGAGAATAATTATGTTGAAATAGATCGGTTTTCATGGAAAAAGATTATGAATTGGTCCTTGTTCAAGAATAGAAGAAATCGTTACAAAGATTTCTCTTTGTATGCAGGTTAATGACCTGATTAATGATTATGTCCACATCAGATTATTGCTAGCATTCTTGATCCAGAACTAGACAAGTTATTTCCCGAGAGGTCTCCTGATGGCAGGTCAGGCTTAGTTGCATCAAGTCACCTCCCTAGTTGCAGCCTTGCTTTTATTTCACAATGTGAGCCCATGTAAAAGAGACAAAATACACGAGGGTCATTGCAGGATATAATGAAAAAGCTCTCTCCCGGGATGGCCGTGATGGCATCAGTGTCGCCTCGATGACACGATGCCATACAGCGAAACGTGTTTGTGGTCACGGGCTCATGACTAGTCACAGCAGAAACACAAACATTGATCTAAATCGGTCGCTCACATTCTTAGAACTGACCTGGGATGTTCGACTAATGGCAACTTCCAGGCGGTCATCAGGTATAAGGAATGAAAAACATCCATGTTATACGTGGCTATGGCGACACTTCCTTGCCGCCAGAAAGTTGCTATGGTGTCTTGTAATCATGATACTCATTTTTTCCTCTCCCGCCTCCCGCCGCCTGTACACAATGTGACGTCATAATTATGGTGCATCACTTTGGCGCCACCTGGGATATTCTTCATCGTCTGTGGAAGAACTCCTTGACTAGTTCTAAAATTAGCTTGAAATAATATGTTTATTGAGACCATTGGCAGGGAGAAAATGCACTGATTGATCATAATTATGGTTTTTGTTGGTCAATTTCAGAGCCTTCTTTCGTTTTATGTTCAAAGTTTACATTAAAATCCTATTCTCATATTACTGTGTTTACTGATTTCACGTCTCCCCCTCTCTCTCTCTCTCCCTCTCTCTACCTCTATTCCTTCTCTCTTGCTCTCTCTCTTTCTCTCACTCTCACACACATACACACACGCACACCACTATCTTTCTTCTCTAATCTGACTCTCTACAGACTCCTTTTATATCATACAAAATGAAGAAACAAGCCTTCGTCATTGTTTAATAATTTATTCCTCCTTTCCTGATGATGACATTTACTTTTAATCTTATCATCGGTGTCACGAATTGCCGAAATTGCAAGATGTTTACATCAGAAAATCTGCAGAAGACGCAGGGCTAAGCGATTCCCCGGTCGGCTGAAGATACACTCGAGTATTTTGAATATCTCTCACCGTAAAAAGTACATTGAATTCGGAGCTGGGGTGATATCATCTTTTCGATGTTCCCGAGTCAGGATATTTGGATTCAACTTAATTAAACTTGATGATTACATTATTCCACAGGGCATACAAGAATTTGTGTTCGATTATGAATTCGTGTTTTAGTACCCCGCCTAGACAAGACGCCATTGCACAGGACTTCTCTATTATCAAGACGCCCCAATATTCCTTACATAAGTAACAAACACAGTTTCCATCGGTGGGACCATCAACGTCTCCTTGCAGCAATTTTAATCATGATGATAACAGTGATTAAAAAACGGTTATGCATCTTGGAAAGTATCCAAGGCAATAAACATCCTCTTGTTTTCATCACGTGCTCCTCACCCGAATTGTTAGATGTCTACTTATGGCTCTTAATCCAGCCTGGATCTGTTTTTGACGGAAATTCTAGTTCTATAAATGAAGCGCAATCTGGTAGGACAGGGCATCAAGTTAGTTGCAATAATTTGGTCCAGATCCAAGTTAGGCCAGGGATATCCTGGACAGACCTGGAGTCTAACATGTGACGCCCACATGTTGAGTTGGACCTGGTCCGTATCTTAGGATGTGATCAGACCCCAGTGTTCCTGGTCTAATCTAGCCACAGGCCTTTGTTGACCACTTGCAGTGGAGGCGTTAGCCTTGTTCGTCACAAGGATGTCTATCTTAAAGAAACGATCCTCCCACTCACAAGACACACCCCGGGGGCAAATGTTAGATGAAATTATGCATAAGTACAGTTCTCGTCACATCTCTTATAGCCGCTAAGATTCGGGTCAGTTCAGTTAACAACATACATTATCATCGATCTAATTTATCAGGGATTAGCTGGGGCAAACTAGGTTCGTCAGGGTAATAATATAAATAGTAAGTCGGTAGAGCAGTTGACTCGTTATCAGGTGACCCGGGTTCGAAACCAAGTCGATGCGCTAGTGCCCTTTGGTAAGGCATTAATCCTCATTACCAGGTCCCTCGGAGAGGACCTTAAGCCGCCGGTCTTCTGGTTGCTTACTAACAAGCATGTATTGCTTTCTTAGCTGCCAGGTAAAATAACCACCATTATCACTTTATCATTGTACTTCAACATTAACAAATGAAGAAAAACAAAAACCAGAACAGAAGATTTTTCTAAAAGCCTTAAACTATCGTTTGGCAATGCCCGCCCTGTAAACTAGCATCGTTTATTTACATCCGTAGTGTAGTCAGGGGCCTGTAAATGTCAAGTCCTTGGTATGGTCGAGCCGCCATTTCGAAGTCATTAATCCTTTACATTTTGCATGATAGAACGAATATTTATATTTTCCTTGCATAAGTAAAAACGTTAA
The DNA here is from genome assembly GCA_035222895.1 of Strongylocentrotus droebachiensis. Lineage (NCBI taxonomy): Eukaryota > Metazoa > Echinodermata > Echinoidea > Camarodonta > Strongylocentrotidae > Strongylocentrotus > Strongylocentrotus droebachiensis. The sequence goes on along the minus strand of JAVYIG010002961.1, from coordinate 56,766 downwards.
CACCTCTTTCCTTAAACTTGCTGCAATGCACTGAAGAGTGATAATGTTCGTGCGATGTACACCCTGCATCTTGTAATGCACAAATTCACCTGACATTTTGTCTCTAAGCTGCGACTCCAATATCACTTATCTCGTTTATGATCAGCTCATGAAGGATACCATAGTGAGTCAACTTTGTTTAGCCTCCAATCCCTAATTTCCCGCCTTTTTTGCTACCGTTTGACCGTCATACGTCTGCACGAGGGGTGACGAGAAAATGTTATAGTACTGAGACACTAATCACTGTAATAAAAGTAAGACGGGGAGATTTTCTTGATTCTTTATACCGTTTGCCAACTTTCATATGTGTGCTATTGACTGTTTCTCAAATTTTAGGGAATGAAACCGGTGTTGTTGTTTTTTCCGGAAAAAATGAGCACCAATCTGAGATTAATTATTATGATCGTTGTTTTATAACTCAGTAAGCCTTTTGACCTCATTTAAAGTCCAACGTAATCCTCGTCAGCATAGTTTTATTTTTTATTTTTTTAGTTGGGGGTTGCGGGGGGGGGGGGGGGCTGTTTTTTCCCAGCAACAGTTCTGAAGAATTTTCTCTAAACGACCAAAGCATCGAGACTAAAATCGAATCCGAAGGCTCGATTTTAAGACACTTTTTAAAGCTCCCCCCTAATCAACAGTTCTGAAGACTTTAAAGAAAAAACAAACGCATAAAAGGCATTGTTCCCTAATCATCAAGCGTTTAGTATGAACCCAAGGCTCGATTTTCAGGCACTTTTAAAAACTAAATAATTACTTAGAAAGGTGCAGTTTTAGGGTTCCACCTTACCATTGCTTTGTATATTATTTTCTGCCGGCTCGGAAATCTGGGGACCTAAGCACTGATCGTGTTTCAAGATAAAAGATGATTGATTTAATTCAAAACTATTGGCGGACCTTAGAAGGGAAATCTGATTTATGTTTCCAGAAATAAAGTTCCGCTCACTGTATGAGTGGTCCGAACTACTGAACTTATCGACTGAACAGGTCATATAGAGAATATTCCACAAAGATTGATTTATTATCATTTCTTTATTCTTGTTTAGTTTCTTATTATTTTATAGTTCGTCTGATTTATTTGGTTGTTTGTATCTATTCATTTTAAACCGTATTAGTTTTCGTTTTATTTGTTCGCTTCTTTTTATTCTAGTCTTGTTAATTAAACAGTTGTTTGTTTCTTCTTGTTCTTGATCCTAACTTTTTGTTTTATTTGTTTTCATGGTTCCCTTTAAAATGATTCCATCCATCTTTTCCACCTATGTTTGCCATATCATTCTATCGTCGATACGGCTCTTCATGTATCCATCGACATACCTTTTCCAAGGCATTTTTCATGTTTGTTTTAACTTGTTTACTAAGATCCTCTCAAGTTCTTATTGCTGTCATTTTGTTGTCCCTTCTCATTTTACTGTTATCTTTCAAACTAATCATGTATTGCGCTTTTCCTATTCTTTTGATTGTAATTCTGTGAAGGCCTATTTCCGCTTGATATTACCCTTCCTCGTGTTACTTATATTATCTTCGGATAATGATATTTCCCCTTTATCGTTAACTTGTTACCTCATTAAATTTTACATCCTTACTCATTGTAAGATCATTTTCAAATCATGCATACGGTTCTTGGTAAGAAGGGGGTGCCATTATAAAAATAGTTTGGAACATTGATGTCAACCAATTGCTGTTTATTTGCATGAACAGATTAAGGGCGCATCCCTTACGTATTATTCAATTGCGATATATGACGCATGGAGTGGCATGCATTCAGTCAGTTTTAAAAGTACTTTATTCACATACATGTCCAATTTGTCGTAGTGTCCATGTAACAGATTAGTACATAAATACTTGTGACATTATTTGTATTGAATGTTGCTGCTTGCAATACTTGGACTTGCCAGAACTCCAATTCGATTATAGTCCTTAAGTGTTTCAATATTTATGTATGTAATCTATTTCTTGTAGTAGACAATAACATATCTACTACCATATTTATAACATTTGTCGAACACAATGTTTGAATTAAACTATTACTCTGAAATGACACAGAATACTGTGCCAACATTTTTGTTGTGACGAAAATGAGATAACTGGCTCATCCGTGTGGCTATTATATTCATGACTTTATGCCAATTCCATTGTATTTCTGGCAGCATAAAAGAGAAATCTAAATTAATTTAGAATTTATTTGTGGTTGTCTTTAATTTCAATGGTCTTTCTTGTAACATTAATTCCATGATATATGATTATTGACTTGCTTTGCACTTTACTAAGTTAATTCATTTGTTTTCATTTACAATTTAGCGCAATATATAATTTGACGAACGCTTTATAAACTCAATTTTACCTCCTAACAAGCCGAGAGTTCAAGATTGGGTAAAGAAACTAGTCTTGTGTAATATGGTTAAAGCTATAAATATCAACATTCGTAATCGGCTTCAAGTAAGTAAAAACACAAAAGTGAACCCGAACTACTAAAGGGTGTGTGCTAAAATACACGGGGTGTACATTCGAGTTTCTTTGCATGAACTGTGGGTCCAACGAATGGGTACGTGCATTCCTCAAAAGTTTACATAAACTGGCGCTCAAAATAGCTTATGACGCCATTGCGTTGCTTGACTTTGCATTTTTTGAAGCCCAGTTACAGTGTACCAGGAAGGATGGTGGAGAGAAAGTACACTTCTCCCCCGAGGAGGTTCTCCGTTTCTCTTTGCTGGGGATTGTTTTATCCCGTTTTCCGCTCTATCGTGGGAGAACCGTGAAATATTCCCTGGTTGGATCAAAGTCTTGTCAAGATTCAAGATTGATTGAGTCGGGTTTTTGTTGCAACAAGGGACCACACTCCTTGTACTTCCCCGCCATTTAGTACGGACCCTATTCACATATTGGGATAAGAGCGCGCGTGAGAAACAGAGAAGAGGGGGTCTAGTGGGACACTACGCCACATTCACGAACACCACACATGCACGCACACACTCACACCCCACACGCGCGGATGAACACACGCACACACACCCTTTTTGTACATGGATGCGCTGTTGTTATGTTTTATTTGATGTTAGACGTAGGAGTGCTGTCGAAATAAACGCGTACCTGGACCTGGACTATCTATGGGAAGTAGGCCGGCGGAATGGTCCAGCAGAGCGATTACATTAAGTTTATTTTTCGAGTGTGAATAGAATCAAAGTTGTCCAGTTGTCAGTATCCCCTCCTTCACCTATACACTCTCCGTTCCCCTTCCTGCTATTTGAGCAATCCCCCTTCTTGTCATTGTGACCTACAAAATATTCCCGCTCTGGACAAATCCCCATTTTCCCCTTTTGCTTTGTTCTTCCGAATATAAACTAATATGCCGGTGCAGCACGAATGTGTTCAATTTCAAACTGTCATAATCTTGCCGATGGGCATTCATGATTTGCTCTTGATATCATTATGCTTATCCTCGCTACATGTTCACTCTTTGAAATCGTGATATTTCCATTGTTGTAACTATTTCATCAGCGCGAAAGATTAGAAAACTGATATAGATGTGAGGTATTGGGTGCGGATTTATGGAATCAAAACGAATTGACAGTGAGCCTCTTCATGTGTAATATGCAAACCAAAGGCTTACCGTCTGCTTCTGTTCAATAACATCACCCATTTATTATTAGAAGCTACATAAATGATGGAAGCAACTGACGAAAGCTACAGCCTGTCTTATCGGAACCCTTACTATTCCCCTTTCCCTTTCCCTTTTCTTCTGTTTCTTCTGTTTCTTCTTCTTCTTCTTCTTCTTCTTCTTCTTCTTCTTCTTCTGTTTCTTCTTCTTCTTCTTCTTCTTCTTCTTTTTCTTCTTCTTCTTCTTTTTCTTCTTCTTCTTTTTCTCTTTCTTCTTCATCTCCCTTTCCCCTCCCCTCTCCCTCCCCCTCTTCCCCTCTCCCTCACCTCTCTCTATCCCTCTCTGTTCTTTTTCTCCCCTGTATCTCCACCCATTTCTGTCTTTCTTTTTTCACTTCCTGTCTGTCTTAATTGATATCCCTCTCTTTCTCTGTATCTCTTTCCCTCTCGATGAGCCTTTCATTACCGTCAGTTGTTTACAAACATCGAAAGGTATTATATAAACAACAATTGCTGTTGTGCCCCACGATGGATTTAGGTTATCGAAAGGATGATACAATTATGAGCAGAATCATTTCATGTGACATCGAAAGAAATTACCTGGAAACCCATACACTTAATCACCCCAGGGACATTTGATCATATAATATACTTGTCGCCATCCATATCGAAAACGTAAGATCTATAGGAGGACATAATAGTCGGACCAGTAGGACGAAAGAAAGAAAGTAATGTCTCAGTGGTCCTGTGTCCCCTTAGCCTGATGATGTAGACCCCAATCCTAACCCTCCTGTGACATAGGACCAACTATACCATAATACAGAGCAGAAAAGCTACCGGTAAAATAAAAACTTACAGACTCATTCCTTTGATTTGTGTTCCTCGCGAAATGTTCATTCACTGACCAATACTGTACATTTTTTGTGACGTCATCTTTGGATTTGGACAACAAATCTGTTGCTTTGTGATGGAACACAGCTGGTCAAACTTGGCCAGGTGTCAATACCCAAGAGAAAACCGAAGTTGAGCTAAACATTGAATGACTTTACTTCTTATTGTTTTAATGAGGCATCTGGAAGGTGAAGGGAAATTGAACATGGGTGGTTAAAATTTCGCTTGATTTTTCCGACAAGTTCAAGGCTTAATTTTTCCGGAAAAATAAGACGCCATAATGTAATAAAAACTTTTCCTTAAAGGTCTTTTCTGAAGCGGAATTGTGTGGTTGAGTTCGAGGCAAGTTGGGGGTGATCTGAGGACCGCAAAGTCCAAAGGGAGTTTATGTTTATACGTTTTTTTTTTAAAGGATTGATTGTGGAAGTAGTATTATATTTTTTTAAAGGAAGCTGTAGGAAAATGAACGGGAGATGCGTCTTGCTCAAGCCAGGTGCAGGAATTTAAAAAAAAATCATATTGCCCAAATACTGTGCCAATTTTATAAGGATTCCGGGAAACGTAACATATGTGTCGATCTATTTAGTGGCATTATTTTATTATCAAAAAGCGTATAACAAAAATATTCAGTGCCAAAACACTTTGTAATGAAGTGCATTGTAACAGACTGTGATAAAAAAAGGAAAATATACCACGATATAGATCAAAAACTGAATGTTAATAGAATTCATAATACGTTTCATATTATCAATTACACTATCTGCATGAACAAAACTATGTGGAAAAAATGTAAGAAACTGAAAGAAGTTGTGTCGGACTAGTCGGTCCTATTATAAATTCTTTCTTCCAATAATTGATGTCAATTTCCAAATAAATCAATCAGTTCATTTGAAAATTTTAAAAAGTAAACTAAATTTAAATTTGTTTGAATGGCCAATCGACACACGTTAGCCATTTTACATCTTTATTGGGCCATCACCTGTGTTTCTTTGAAAGCAATGACGTTCGACCAGTCTATATTCCTTTTATGGTTTATATAAATATTCGAATCAAGGTGATACGTCACCCTTCAACCACCCCCTCCTGAGCAACACACCTGTTATCACCCCTGGCAACCATAGTTTACGTGAGACGCAGCTTGTGTTCATAATTATTTTGGATGTCTTGTTGCAAACTTGTCGCAAACTTGTCGCTATGGATGCGTCATTGATGTCTTGAGAGGGACAAGGCAAGATACACGATTGGTCATTCAGAGTTTTACGGTCAACCCCTTGCAATCCCAAGGAAAATCTGTACATGGTTCCGGTTGTTCAATGCATTTTCCTTCCCTAGTGACTGTCCCTTAAAGGTACTATGTCCCTTTTGCAGCCAACCTCAAATTCTGTAGAACTTTGCAGGAATTATGAATATGTCATGTATGTCCTATCTGTGAAATTTAAACGTTAGCAGTGTCCTCATATTCAAATTATGCAAGGAAACCTGTTTACTTGCTAGACTTCACTGTCAGACACTATTGAGTGACTGACTGGCTTTTTTTCTTCTTTGGTAATAACATACATGAAAAGAGTTGTAAAGGGTACATGAGCATTTGTCTACATCAATAACCCACTTCTTGTGATGGCCAAGATTAAACTGATTGAATCTTTGCGCAGCATAAAACGTATGACTATTCGGTACAATTGTCTGAAAATCAAGACTATTACTTTTGGGCTCTATAGCCCTAAAGTCGATTTGACAACTAACAGTCATTATTTTCCCACTTGAAGACATTTTCAAGCCCCACTTTTTTTAGGGAGGTTCTAAATGAGTATTATCTTTCATATGCAGTTGGAATTTAACTTTTTCATTTTTTTGGCCTGCAAATGGGACATGGTACCTTTAAAAACTATTGCATGTAGGCCTGTTTACAGTGCGATATAACCTGAAATAAATGTGTCATATTCATTTGATGAGAAGGAAGATTTCTACAAGTCTTAGTGTTATTATTTGACTCATATGTTTTTCTTCGAATTTATGCAATTGTTCAAAGTTTATTAGACCTTGTCGTTTAATGGGCATTATAATCGACCATGTTGACAGGGACAATGTCGACTATTGACAAAATCAATGTTGTGATTACACTCGCTCCTTTTCTCGACATGTGTTAACTTTTTAGTTCATTCTGTGCTTAAGTTATAATCACAATTTTATGATTTCGATACAATATTTATCCCACCCCGCTTACAATGAAAAGAATACAAACTTGAAACGGTTGCTTACAAAATGCTTGTAGAAACAACACTATTTACCAGCAACAGTACAAAACAAAAAATTAGAAAAAATCTTAGAACAATATTCAAGGTGGCCTATGTATCAAAACGAAGATAATACTGAATACTGACGTTACCTGAACGCAAAATTACAACAAAATATGGGAGAAATTAACGATTTCCGTGTAAAGAATTTTAACTATATATCTGACACCCCCTCTCTCTCTCTCTCTCTCTCTCTCCCTCTCTCTCTCTCTCTCTCCCCAGGTCTTCCTCAAGTACTGGCACACGGAGAAGTTAGACACTCGAATGGATCAACTCCGAGCTCAGGTAGTCACGTGTCAACGCGTTGTTAGGGGGCGTGCCGCTCGCCTTCGTTTCACCATTCTTCGAGAGCGAATACACCGGGACCTGGCCGAGACGGCGTCATTCTTCAACGAGATTGAGAGAAGATCGGATCGCAGTTACGCAGCCATGGTCAAGTTGGATAGACAAGATAAGGAGAGGTTCGACCTAAAGAAAAGACAGGTAAGTCTTTTTCTTTTCTTTTTAAATAATATTCATCACAGTTTGTTTGTGTGTGTCTTCCTTTAATGTTTCGATCTCTTTCCACGAGAATTCCTTTTAATCTTGATGTTTTCATTTAGTTATTGCTGTTGCCATGTCTGTGATATTGTTATTCCCATATTATCAATGCGTGGTCAGTATGTGATATTTGAGAATCATTTATATGTCTTTAAGGATTTTCATGATGTCACAAGTTGCCTACATGGCCTTCTGTTATCGTTGTGTCTTTCTTTCAATCGTCACGTTTCAACTTATGTCTTAAACTTTCATATTTTTTAAACTGAGGTATGACATTGCCACCACCTCATTAAAGAAGCGCTGGAAATTGCTTTTGGTGAGAAATAGTGTGCATAGTATTTTCTTCCTAACAAATTTGACCACAACCATTAACGTGCGAAGTTGCATGACCAAACGCATAATGATGGCAACTTGGTTATGCTTTTTGTGACTTGATCATGCCACCAAATGCCTTGAAAATTTCATTTAAATGCGATTGCATAGTTATTGCCGGTATAATATATTATAATATTAAGTTTTTTGGAGCTATTAAAATCAACCAAATTCATACCACGTTTTATTCAGCTTTAAATTTTTTCACTTATTTCAGATTAACCGAGATGCAAAGATCTTTCTCATAATATTGTCGTTAATTCCTTTATTTTTTAAATACTTTATAAACACGACTGCCAGAATATAGCCTGTTTATAAACACATTGGGTGATGTAACGCGTATCGAACACACCGATAATGTATTGTTTGTCCTTTCGTCTCGATAATGACGATGAAAATAACCGCGAGTATACATGCACTACATTTTTCCCTTAATATATATGTACTACATTTTTCCCTTAATATATGTCTTTAAATGTATACGACTGCCGGGTTACCGATAAAATCACCGGACATGGGGTTGTGAATTATTAATAAGCACATTAAAAAATACGCGTTTATTATCTCCACTCTCCCTTTTAGTGAAGATAAAAAGAGATGCAAAAAAAGTATCTTTTGAATAATATTAATGTTATAAACTGTCAGCAAATAAACATGTCTGTAAATATACACGATTGGCGGGCGGGTCACCGATGTAAATACAGGGATACCATACAGAAAGATCATCTTTTTTAAAACTTGTTTATCAATTAAAATAATCGATGAATGGAACTTTAAAGAGCTCATTATAGTTCCATAAGATTCGAGGAATTATTCTGAATTATACTGTTCGTTTTTTCCAGGATTCAAAAATAGTTTATACAATAGCAAGATCCATCCCCGCTCGTTTGTTATTATTTATCACTTGCTCTTTGTTTTGTTTTTGCCCAGTAGTCAAGGCTTTCTTTTGTTGTTAATTCTGCGTTTAAGTGTCAGATAATTATCATGCCGATGACACAGTCCCACGCAGGGGTTCTCGCGCAGGATTCCCCTAACAGGTGTATGCGTGGGACCGTAGAGTATTATAGTCAAAGCATGAAGAAATCTCGGATGAATCACGCATCTGGCACCCACATATTCCGGCTTCCCCTATAAGACGGCTGACGTGACGTTAAAGGCATCGCTTGTCATAATCAAGAGTCCCAGAGCGATATTTGGAAAATTCAGTGCATCTAGTGGATTGTACAGAGGTTAAGGACGTCGCGTCGGTTCGTGGGAGGGGAGTGGTGGGTGTGGGTGGGTGGCGTCAATAGAGGGTATAACGCGTTCCATGTGATGCATTTAATTATGAAATTATTGGGGGTAGAAAACTGCTTCCCATCTTCCCCCGAAAGAAATGGTAACAAAGTCCAACTTTCATTCATAAAAGTTTTCTTTAAAAGATTGCTGATCTGGGAAAATCTGTGCTAAGCAGACGAACCGTAAAGATGTTACGTTTCCTTATTTTCTTGAAACTACTTGGAACTTGGTCTTCACAAAAACAATTATTGATGCTCCAAGAGCGAATATAATTGTTATCTAATATTTATGGCCCATAATATTGTACTTGCTGTCAAAATTACTGATTGTCATCACATTGTGACATTCAAGAAACCATAACAGTACCATCTTTAAAATTTTGACTGCACTTCGAAGGACTCTTTGATTTCCTCAGGCTCTTGAGAGCGAGGCAAGCAGGTCGAGAGAAGACGGAAATAGAGTGAAAGAGATGATTTATTTGAGGTTATGAGATTATACAGATATTTAAGTAGCCGAAAAGATTGGGAAAGTCCTTGAAAAGAATGGAAAGAAGTTACCATTCCTTTTCATTTTAATAAAATGATAGTTTTAAGGCCTCATGAGTCAGATTTTGATGGGAATATGGTTGTGATACATAAGCCTTATAGACGAGCCGACGTTTAGAAAGTTAATCATAGGATTTGAACAGATTTTGAGGCCTAGACTAAGCATGGTCTTAAAAGAAATTAAAACAAATTAAACCCTGGTTTTTGGTCTTTGGTCTTTTTAAGAATATTGGCAGATGATACTGGTTTTAAAATGGAAATATTTTATAATTGAATTTCGTAAGCGTGGTTTTAGTTGTATTTAATTTCAATTTTTAGTAACTAAAATTAATAATCAGTGATCTCTGGAAAAGCGTCTGAAGAACAAAATGAGTTTACTTTATTTGAGTAATTGATTTAAGAGTTCTTTACATTCCAGCCTTCCAAGAACATATCACTTACTTTTTTTAAAATTTCTTATCTAAGTTAGATCATTTGTAAAATCCTTGATGGAAATAAATTGAATTTCAGAATAAGGGCTTGCCATTCGTTTTTTTTTTTGACGAACTTCCTTTCAATATTAGATTGTAGAAACTCATGTCCACGCGCACCCAACTAGCTGCTTAGGTTAACATAGCAAAAAGATAAATGTGTAACACAAATCAGGCTTAAATCTTTCATCGCATGTAGATAGCTTGCTAAGCAATGACATGCCCATGCTGTGCCTTTCCTTACACGGTTAATTCAATATCCTATAGAGAAAATTTGCTTAAAGGTAGTGGAAATGAAGAAATTGAAAAGCAAATAAAAGTCAAAGGTAGAATTGGCATGCCTTACGTGCAAGAGCTGAGTAATTAGAAGTTCATCTAGTGAGCATAGCTTCAGAAAATAAGGACTTGTGAAAGTTTTTGCATATCATAATTATCCCAAATTTAATTTTAAATTTAGTGCAAATGTAGTCTATTTTAATCTATGGAAAGAATACATTTATGAGCTAATAATTATGTTGATTTAATCATTTATCTTGAAATACGTGCCGATGCAGAAATCTTAATTTATTATGTTACGAATTAATGTGTTCATAAGACTTTACTCTTTAGATAAATTGTGTCAAAGATAGGTAATATTAAAGGCATATGATATAGACAGAACGAATAAAAAGGTTAAACAAGTTATCCAAGGAAATATCCATGTCTGGTAATTTCTTGATTATCTCGAATAATTTGCTTTCGAAAGCAATTTTTCGATTGCCTTTGTCCTGTTCTAGTCTGGCATGCAGTCCTAAAATAGCTGGACACATGATTTGAGTTTATGACATTTCATGTGCTACTTTGATAACAATCACGGAAAGAACCGTCTTTGATTGTGGGCGAACAACGTGTATTCATGATTTCAATTGGCGCCGCCTATTTCTTTGTTCATAATGTTCGTCTTGACATTTGTCAATTTTTTGTTTGTTCCTTCAAATGGCAATCTATGCACTTTTGGGGATAGCTATAATTAGAGACATGAGAAGTCTTCTGGGAGAAAATGAAGGGGAACACATTAAATTCTGTTTAATGATCGGCATGAATATCTAAGTTTGTAATATAGAGTCATATTATATCTTATATTATTGAATGCTTAGAGGTGATTCAATGATATTATGGTATTGCAGGTATACGTGTCTAAAAAAATATTATATAGGGGTTAGAGCATGGTGACGAGGCACTTTTAGGAAGTACAGAACGAAAAGTTGGTGCTGAAAGAATTTACAAAGACGTGTCTGCCAAGTCCAATCAAATACTTTCCCGCTAACACATTCCATATTAATGTCACTGGCACCAAAGTCCTAATTCATACTTCATTGATTTAATTATTCTGCTCTCGGAACAATCCGCCCAAATCATGTGAGTGTGGATTTTCCCTTCAAGTTTTTCTTCCGAAATGTGACATTAAATGCAGCTTTTGTGAACATCGTGACGCAGGCATCTCTTTCGTAAAGAAAACCGCAGGATCAAAGTTCTAAATTTGTGTTTTATGATTGGTAACACCGCCCCTGGATATATTTCAGGGTATTCTTATTGGGATATGCTGAACAAACTTTCAATTTCTCTTTTGTGTGATTTGAATTTGCGAATAAAATCACATTCTTGTTATAACCATCGATTTCAATCTTCTTGAGAGTTATAGGAAGAATAGCTTTTATTGATTCATTTTGGAGTGTGATTATGACTATTTAACGAAAGCAAAATCAAAATAAACGCGAGGAGATGAAAATAGGGGTCAGCTTTGTTGAAGAAAAAAAAGCTTTGTTTTCTTCAAGATTCTCGATTAATTTCATATAAAATTTGATGAAATTACACCAAACACCTGATATTGCTTATTTAGAGATTAATTTTGATAAGGAATAAAACTCGACACCGGGTCAAACAAAATTGGGCAGCCGGGTGGAAGGAGCAAAATCTCATATTAATTTGTTAAGTATTGTACTGGCACGTTAGAGCAGGTGCTTAGATATTTTCAGTTTGATGAAAATTCTTGATGAGGGGTGAAAGCGAACTCAATAGATGTTAATCTTTTTATCAAGGAACAGCTGATTTAAAATGTCATTAATACTAAAACAATACTAAGCCTCACTATTTTACAACAGAGGTTCGTACTCTCTTTACGTTCGTACTCTAATTTCTAGATTTCTTTGCTCGGATTCCCCCACCTACAAACCAATTCTAGACTTTTGTTTAAAGTTTACCTTTTATTCAATCAAGTTATGACTAAACAGAGGAAGGACATCTCAGATTTTCTGTGTGAGAGGTGACAAGGGGGCTTGCACCTGTATCCATGGACTTTTAACTTTTGCTCTTGGTGACTGGGTATAGTACTTTCTTGGTGGAAACGATGAAATAACTTTCGGTGAAACCACACGTGCAGGTGTTCAACGGGTAAAGTGAGATAAAACAGGAGAGAGAGAGAGAGAGAGAGAGAGAGAGAGAGAGAATGTGTGAGGTAATTAAAGAAGGAGGGTGGAGTTCAAGGGATAGAGAGTGGGTATGGGAGAAACAGAGATGAGTAGGATACAGAAGTGAGGGGTAGGGTGGAGAGGAGAGGGGGCCGAGAGGGAAAAAACGAAAAAGAGGGAGGGTAGAGAACAGAATATGAGTGAAATAGATGATGTAATATAAGAGGAGTGAGGAAAGGGGATAGAAGGAGAGAGAGGGAGAGAGAGAGAGAGAGTGAAGTAAAGAAAGAAAGAGAGATAGAAAGAGAGAGAGAGAAATAGGGAGGGGAAAGGGAGGGAGTGGGTCAGTGAGGGAGAGAGGGTGCGTGAGGGGATATAATATACTATGCTAGAGAAAACAAAATGAAGATGAAGAAAGAGGAGAGAATGAAGTGTTCGTGGGAGGTTTTGCCCGAGAGAAGAGAAAGTAATAATGCAGAGTGCGAACTAGAGAGGTGTGGAGAAGGGGAACTGGACTGAGAAAGAGAGAGAAAGAAAGAGAAACTCACGAACACACAAGAACAGAAATGGAGATGGGTGGAGGATATTCAGTGGGGACGGGAGGGGAGGGAGGGGGTGAGTGATCCGTCCATGATGTAGGGCTTTAGCTACAGGAACTTACCCGATCCGCTTGATAAGCTCCCAGCCTGTAGATGGCACTTCGAGATTTGTCCGACCCAGCCCCCTTGCGATTTGAGCTCTCCCATTTAAACCCTACTCGAACCTGTCGAACGCTGTAATGCTATTTCAAAACGCAACGCGCTGAATCAATTGTTTTTCTTTGATGAAATTCATGTCGCCATAATTACGTGCTGATAATGTATACTCGTGGGAGGAACATGGGGGAAGCCGAATTGTAATAAAATAGGCCGTGTATTTCTGAGGGAATTCTAAACCAAGTTCAGAGAGAGAAATTGACCTTGAAATTGACTTTCAATATAAGAGCAACATCTTGTAAAATCAAGCTTGGAGTAAATCAAGACGGAGTAAATGGAAGATATATTTCGATGTAGGGGGAGAGAGTGAGCAGAATGATGTAATATCTAAAAGGGCAAGCCCAAGGTATGTGATCATTTGGTGTTCCATAATACCTAGGGTTGAGGAATTAGAAACGGAAATTGACATGATTATAAAGAGTATCATTATATTTGATATTTGGTATATGATCCAAATGAATGAACTATGACTATGAATGACTATGAACCTGGCTGATATACTGTTTGGCCGGTATCGCATGTTTACATAGTACCTCGGACTTGCCCATAACGAAAGAAAAGGAACATTTTCAGCGACACCTTTTTACCCCTTCAAGATATAGATGCATCCCACCAGTGAAAGCGGTCCCCAGACCATAATCCCCACTTCATGGGTGGTTTATCCTTCTTTCCTTGTTTCACTTTACAGACGAAACAAGACTAAAACAAAAATCTATTACAGAAAATAGAGGGGTGTGTGAGGGTGACATCATTCTTCCTTTAATGTTAACATAACTTCATAACAAATATGTTAACACTTTGCAGTCTGGCATAAACGTGCTTAGAACAAAATACAATATAATTTTATTTCATAGGAAATGGAATTTCAAGTACCGTCCGAAAAAGTTAGTAAAACTAATGTCCTAATTCTTTGTATATTGTTTTCTCGTACACATATATTTTCTTCTGGAGTTTGCAACATAATATCTGATATCTACAGAAATTGCAGAATTCATGTTAGATGATGCCGGGTGCGTTTTTTATTTGTTTGTTTGTTTGTTTTATCTTGTCTATCTTCTTTTAAACATTGCCTTTTTTGTCAAATATCGCTTTGGATTGTTAATGAGTTTTTTTTTAACGTTATGAATATGAACATGAATTTGTATTTCTAAAGTCTTGTACAGAATTGGAGGAGATTATAAGAGATTGTAAAATATGACTACTAGGTATCGAAACGATGTACTTCTCGGTCGGAAACATCATATATTTGGCACGAATCAATGGAAATGAGATCACTCCCAAGATTTCTTGCCAAACTCTTGCTCCCTTCAGCAAGCCAGCCGGCCGGCCGGTATAATTGTACGGATTTTTCGGGATTTTCATAACATGTATTTCCAATATATTTAGACATTTATCTGGATGATTAGGGTGTAAAAAAATAGTAAATGTCAAATTGCCTTTTGATTGTTAAGAAACATAAAAGACACTGACTAATTTGATAAAAAATACAATTGGGAACAAATATTCTAGACACGAGGACAACAATTATTAGTTCACGCTATAGCAGTATTTTGACAATTTCTGTACCAATCATAGATTTTGTGTAAAGAACAAGCAATAGACTGAGAGACAATTTCCATATGAATTTGAAAGTTGGACACAAACGGCCCATAATTATATTTGCCGAACGCATATGCGTGCCCAAACGATGGGTGCTTTTAACTCAGTATCTGTATGATCAATGTAGGCGTAGCATAGGGGTTTGCATTTCGACCGACTTTGCTTTGAACTCGAGACCTCGCGATCCTAATACCATGGTTCAAGCTGACAGGTCATCTAAAATTATTTCAGTAAATCATAGAAAGATACACGGGAGAAGATTGAAGATGATGCTGGGGGAGGGGGTCATCAAGCATGGTCTTAAAGATTATGACGATGGCAGAAACACGGTGAAAGTTCATGGTTTAATGGTTTTTATATTAATCCATCGGAAATTGATCAGATTTCCTGGGCAAATGACCCCAAAGCGCGCCCAGGGAGAGGGGGAGGGTAGATAATTCCGAACCTGCCAATCCTATAAACTTTGCGGTTGCCTTCCAATTCGCCTTTGTCATTTATGGCCATAGTTCTTTCGCTAGTACTTCCCTTCGTAGTAAAAGGCGACCAGAAGTTGTGGATTTGTTGTGAAACTTTTTGGTGATATTTCGGGTGTTGGTGGTTCGTCACCACAAAAAGACACATGAGCGAAAGTAAGTGGGTTGGTGTAAAACACCTTGGGTTAATTGAAGCCAATTTTTATTGGGCGGTGTATGCATATTGGAATAATTAGGGGTCGGTTGCTACACTACGTCTGTAATAGCGTCAATGACCTGCCGAGAGACATGCTACTCAAAATTTAGTTGATTTATTATTCGTTGCACTAATTTTCTCATACGTTAATACTCTCTGAATCTCTATTAGCTATCGTATCTGTCCACTCCTGTAATTCGAGATTAACTTGAAGACAGCTCGAATCGTTCATCATTTTCTCTTACTTCAATTTGATAACAAAATTCGTTCAAATATTTTGACCATGCACTTAAAAACTTATATTTTATTTTTTGTCTCTCCCATGTCTATATATCTCGTTTATTATGTTTCCATTCAAGACATAAAAGTGGCTCTTCTTTTTATTAGCCACGACGTGTTATAATTCTTTTCAGAATTTTAGTGATTTTTAACAAAGTTTAAGATCCAGCCAAACTGTAAGTGTTCTGTTGAGGCTTATCATGTCTTTGTCACAACCAACTTTTGCAAAAGGCATTGTATCCAGTACAAGAAAGAAAATCTGACACGCATTTAATCAATATTTAATATGTCACGAATCTCAACTTGCTTCTTTATACCTTCTTAAAGGGAAAGTCCACCCCAGGATTTTTTTTAGCTGACGATATAGACCTAATAATACCATGAAGAATGATACAAGTCTCATTAAAATCCATGATCACATAACGAAGATATATCGACTTTTTTTATCGAAAATCAGCCGCCCCCCCCAAATGCAAATGCGTTACATGGGCAAAAAACGATCGCCAAAAAATAACCGATAGTATCGAAATTGTGACGTATGTTGCGAGCTGCCTTCTTATTTCGCAGACATTCACTTTCGCTCGCGGTACACTGTTATCGCACTGACACGACGAATCATGAATGAAAGTGAAAGCGAAAGTGAATGTCTCCGAAATAAGAAGGCAGCTCGCAACATACGTCACAATCGTTTCATGCCCATGTAACGCATTTGCATTTGGGGGGCGGCTGATTTTCGATAAAAAAGTCGATATATCTTCGTTATGTGATCATGGATTTTAATGAGACTTGTATCATTCTTCATGGTATTATTAGGTCTATATCGTCAGCTAAAGAAAATCCTGGGGTGGACTATCCCTTTAAGAAGCAAGATGATAACTAAGCCCCTTCACCCCCCGCACGAAGAATTAGAGGAATAAGAATAAATGTCTCGTGAGTATAAATCATGAAAGTTGCATCGCACGGATGTCGTGATGAATCTGGCTATTCGCAAAGGTAAACATTGTAAAGTCTGTTTCTTCTTGTATCAAGGCCTCTCCCTAACATTTGAATTTTTATAATTAGCAAACAGGACATCCTGTTTAAAGACATAAACGCGACCAAATGTTCTGCTCCAACTTATGTTGCTTCGGCAGCTGCTAAACCTCAAGATTACAACCTTAAATATGTTACTCAACAGACTACCATGCCTATCATTGCAACCACCCTACGTCTTTTTGGCAGCGTGCCAAGATGTAAAACCGCATATTTTCTTTATTCAATTTAATGAAATTTCTTTTTTGAAATATCTTCGAAAGTCGAAGGCCTTTTAGCTAAATTTAGCCCGATTGATGACGTCAAATTTTGACCTGTCGGTGGAAACTTTTTTAGTCCATCACTGTCAAGACTGTCGACGGCCGTATCACTGATAAAACAGCCTTGTTTTGAGGTGGTAGAATTACAGGGTCCTGATTAGCCCCAGGTGGTCCTTTTATCACTTGCCCCGATGCCACAACTGCCCCGTTGAGAGAGACAGCGCCGTTCCGATTCATTTATAGCAGCAAGTTTGTGTTTTTTCCTTCCTTATCGCCCGACAGCATCTTTGCGGCTACCATAATGGAGAAAGTCACCTGCTAAAAAATGCTGTCTGTGTTCACCTGATTTGTTTTTGCTTTTGTTCTTTTTATCATTTCCCATGATATAATACATGCTGACCTTGTTTCAATAGGCTTATCAGTTATCACGAAAAGGTCTGGATTCCCAGGGTTTTAATTGCTTCATGTCTATTTATATTGCTCTTTATGACTTAAGATTAACCAGCAAAATCAAGAAAAAAAAAAAAATATTAAAAGTACTCTAGAATTTAGACTTTGATTATGACCGGACAAGTTAATGAGAATAAGTTGTGGTGCATAGACGGTGAAATTAAAGATCATTGAGGTTTAGCTCATCTTGGAATAATATATTATTTATAAAAACCCACACCATCCATTATTAGTTTCCGCTTTATATATAGTGTTCATGCAATTTGTGCTACTTTAAGAAGTTGTAGCACAAGAGAAGCAAGTTGTTTGATTTGTATCACCCATGAGGCAATAGCCCCAGTGCACGGCTTTCAAGTTCGATCTAGAATAATTTATTTTTCAGGTAAGAACTTTTTTCACATCATAATGATAACAATCAACATCTTTTCTCCTCAAAATCATTGAGGTTGTTTTTTACTTTCTAAAGCCAAAACAAATTAGAAAGAATAAAATTAATCTCCGAAAGTCCAGTGAGAGGAAAGAGGCGTCGAGCGTAAAGATAACAATCTGCAGATCTTTGAGAGATCATTCGTAACATCCGAAATGCTACATTCATCACAACCAGTTTCTTTCTTTTTGTACTCTTTCTCCATTTACAAAACCGTCGACTGCCTGCAAGATAGCCATTACTGTCATTGACAATATACATGTAGCTGTTACGACTTTCTATCAATCGGCTGACGAAATATATCACACATTTCCGATTTGAAACCAAATAAAATGTAGATTTAGATCAATAAATAGGTTTTAAAAGTCTGTTCTGCTACCCTCAATAGACAAGTGACGTGGCGACCTAAATATATCGTCCGAACATTCGAAAGTTATAGATGTAAGCATACGAAAAAATACAAAGTTTTAGGCTTTCCTAGTTTCGGATCTAAGTTGGATATAACGATTCGAACTAGATTTAGATCCGTTAACTTCAGAATGAACTATATAGGTCATCTTTCTATATCAGGTCAGAAGGACCGTGATTGAACTTTCATTCACGTATATGGCGCAAAAAGTGTTATATTTCATTCATTCGGCGCATGTGAATCGCTTAATAGCGGCTTAGAACGAAATGAAATGAAATGGCCGTTAAACCAATCATGTTACTGAATGAAACATCTACACTTATTTTGTTCTTTCAATGATCTTATCCGATTTTATTTTTGCTGTAAGAACTACAGTTTTCAAAGACATAGTTTTCTTTTCAATCATTAATTAGCTGAAATAACCATTTACCGGACACCTGGCAGAAAGCAGTATTGGACCGATTTCCCCAATGTCATTTTGATGAAAGAAATTTTGAAACATTTTGCGTTCATAGAAAATCAACTGAAAATGAAGATGATTACGTCACACAGTACCGCAGAAGCTGAATGTTAACTGTTCAGTGAGGCAATGCGATATCTATGACTTATTTTGACATTAATACCTCAGACATTCTGGAGTTATGATCGGAACTGGGGAAAAACCTGCCCCAAAAGAAGTAATAATAACGAGGTTTATGTGGTCAAATATACCACTATACCGATATCAATCTACCTACTTAAAAAGAGCAATTCTTTTAATTTTGAAAGAAACTCCTCTCGTTGATGCAGTCTTTTAGATTATTATTCATAATTCACCTGTTATCAGTCTTGTCTTGCCGGGCTCTTCGCAAGACGAGTCTCGTTTATCCCCCTCCCCCAACTTTTTAACTCCAATACTTGGTCGAAACAAAAAGAAAGGAAGCGAAGTTGACCGTTGGGAACAGGACTGACCTAAGGAAGGAAAGTGTGTCATCAATGATTACTTATATAATATACGAGATTCTATGACGTCAAAAGATGATATTAAATATGGTAAGCCATGACGATGGCCAGAATTAGACCTGTGATTGTGGTCAATATTTTTTGCGGTTTCAGGCCAAGGTGAGCTTTCACACCGGGGGGGGGGGGGGGGGGGGGGGGTTCAGCTCCTTTCTTTGTAGAGAAGAAATAACGAGAATTATTGTGTGAATTATTATTTTTAGAACGTGAAGATTGACGTAAATCTATATTACCGGTGTGAAAATGATTATTGTTTTAACCTCGCGGATTATAACTGGTCATTTATGAATTGTTATATTTTAACGTCATCTTGCACTGTGATGTCATAATGGTGGATCCCCGTGGTATTCAGTGTGTGGCCTGGTTGACGAAAGAGGAACTGACTATAATCTTCCAAGTTCTACTCTAATCTGATTGTCTAATTGTTCCTCTTGACGATCAGTGTATTTTGTCATCATCATGTTCCTTTCACCGTCACCCTTTCTTTCCCCGTGACATTTTCTTTCTTTCTTTCTTTCTTTATTTCTTTCTTTCTTTCCTACTTTCTTTCTTTCTTTCCTACTTTCTTTCTTTCTTTCTTTCTTTCTTTCTTTCTTTCTTTCTTTTTTTCTTTTTTTCTTTTTTTCTTTCTTTCTTTCTTGCTTTCTTTCTTTCTTTCTTTCTTTCTACCGTTTCTTTCTTCATCCTTTTCTTTGTTTCTTCCTTTTTTTTTATAACCCTCTCCTCTTTCGACTGGGAAGGGTAAACATGGGCACGTATCTGTGCTACTGCTGACGATCATTACCTGATATTTGGCGATTGACAATGATGGGATATAGTTCTGGTTTCCGATAGTGAAAACAAGTGGTAGCAGACTGACTGTGACATCACATCGGCAACTTATAGCCGAGCGCTTGTTTTCGCTGATCGAACATGACTAGTGGTTGAGCAGTCAGTCTTACTCATCACCAAAATACTATAAGACAGTGGGTTTGTGGGTGGGTGAAGGTTGCAAACTGTTCTTCCGATAGAGGATGAAACACAACCTTGACGTCAGATTCGTGGACTCATACATTTTAGATATTAAATGGCTTCCCGCCAGGAAGCCGCGCAGGTTTTCTTGTCGTAGTGCGTGTGCTAATTAATTATTCTTCAGTAAAATTGAGTCCCAAAAGTTCCACGATTTTCTTTTGGGAAGATTCTTATAATTGGTACTTTCCAGAAGCTAAGTCAGTTCACCACTTCCTATGTATTCGGGTAGTAGCATAATTTGCTTTGGATGAGGATTCGGTAGCATACTTTTCTTGCTAAATAATCAACATCGGCGAACGGAGAGTCGAAGATGACGACCCATACTGCTGATATTAAACCCAAACTTTCGGTATGACCAAAGTTTAAAACCATACACATCGAAACGTAATGGCATAATCGCAGCTAACTCATGAATTATTCACTTCATTACTTGATGTTAACAATGTCTCTGTCATGGAAAACTTTACTCTCTTGCGATACTATGATTTTTGTATAGTATGTTGACGATGTGCTCTTTTTTACTCTCCCATTCAGATGATTCTTGGTGAGCTACGGGTTCGAACCGATGTCCGCCAGAAGCAGATCCAGCAGGAGAATCGCCCGCCCCCATCGGTAGGGCAGCGACCCACCAGCCCCAAAACCAATGGCCAAGGTGGATTACACCCCAACCAGGCCCAGCACCAGAGGAGGGCTGGGCCACCACCTGTATCGCAGAAACCGTTGGGTTACGGAGCGATCGGGGCGCTGAATGGGGCTCGAACCGATAGGTCACAGATACCGACCAGCAAACCACAGGTGGATGAGGTAAGTCAAAATACAGCTCTTCATCTTTGGATTTTTATTTTGATACATAGAGTGTGCAATAATTAAAAAACATTATTCAACACCTGGAAACAGCATGATATTAAATAATTCTCTTGTAAACATCAAAATCATAATCCATCCACAAAATTACTAAATTTGTGTTTTGCATTAAAAAAGACAGTGAAATATACATTTCCCTGAAGTAAAAATATAATTTTCATATTGATGTACCATCTAGTAACGTTACATTTTCATCTAAAATGAAATTTAGAGATTCCATTAAAAAAAAGTTCATTGTTGGTTTAATTAATTCGTGCATTTTCGATGCTTTAATATCGTACATGTATATGAAATCAGATCAAGTACTTTTGCTTTTCCTTTGTTATTTGTCATTGTTCTGGCAGTTTCTTGTTTGCTATGCTTGCATGTATTTCATTTTAGTTTGTATGAATTGCTGTGATGCACTTCGATATATGTTTGATAGATTTGCTTCTGAACCCACATTGCTTATTTCCATCATTTACATCGTGTTGTGAAGCTGAACTTGTCTCAGCAAAACGTAGAATTGATGCATATTTTGTTACTTGATAATTCCTCTCATTTCATGCCACATCCTATCATCACTTTGTCTGACTAACATTAAACAAACTAGTTTCATCATAATGATTAACCATGCTACTCTTGACGAAGTACTCTGCGTCGTATACAGAATATAAACAAGTAATATATACATGTAAGAAAGTATTTCATTACCGCGTGTGTCAGCATGTTATAACCATAGCTACTTTTGAGATAAAGTTGCGTCACAAGACGTTGCTTCTGATTGGTCAGGCATTGCAGGAAGCTACAGAATACATGTAGTTCCCTCCCATAGAGATTGTACGTGGGAGGGAACTATTTGGAGCTCCAAGATCAAACGGACCTATCTCGCGTACGCGTTGATGCGCGTGTCACAACGATATCTCTCAGTACCCGAGAACACAAGCAGGGCTATGAAGATCAAAAGTTTTAACATCATCCTCATTTAGCCTCACATGCAGCATATACCATAATTATTATGTATAGTCCCACACAACTATCAGGAAAAATTGACAATAATAAACACGGCTGTTGGAATAGTATAATGACCTAATCATGCTACTAATTATAACTCCCAAACTATTCAAGCTCCTAGATTGCAGTTAGTGGCGGTGGAAATACAGAAAGTTGGCAAGCCTGATAAAACTACTTAGCCCCTAATTTAATGATCTTCGTTTAACCCCACCCAGCATTATTATGACTAATGAAATATTTAAATAATACAGATAACTAGTTTGCATATTTCCACTCAAGATCTAGAAATATTTGCCACAATAATAAACGGGCTGTTGGAGCAAAAAATAAAATAAAGTTATGTCCCAACTCCGAAACACCCTCGTGATTTCGAAAACTACTGATCATCTAGATAATAATTAGCTGCTATTGCACTGCGGATAGTTCCAAAGCTAATGAGCATATTGCCATACTAGATAGTTGCCTTACAAAAGCCTTAACACACGAAAGGAAAGAAGAAAAAAAGAAGGAAAAAAAAACCCTGCAAAGGTGGAAATATAGTATCAATGACGATTTACCGATAAAATATTTGAGTACTATAACATCCAGACAGGAGCAGGGAGACATGTTGGTGAGAGGCATGTTCATTGGCCGAGAAGGAAAGAAGAGCCCAGTCTTATACCCAGGGCAATTCAAGGAAAATACATGGCTGGAGAGGTGAAAAATTACTTGATTTTATCTTTAAAGCCCCTCTGCACTAGTTTGGCCAGGAGGAATTAGACCTCCCTGCATGGTCACTGACAGGTGGTTATCTCATCAAATCAGCTCTCAATTAACATAAGAAAAAGGGGACCATGGCGGACCAATGGTCACCGATTAGGCATTGTTTGCTATATAGAGGGCGCAAGTAGCCGTAAGTAGTGCAGTGGGGCTTTAAAATGTCCGATGTAGATTAGCGCACCAGTTTTTGAGCACCATATTTGATTTCAGTTCTAAAAATAATTGAACACAAATTAAAACAAAACAAACCGTCAAATGCCACTCCATAGAATTTTAGAGGATATATTGGAATTTAATGATGGTGTGGGCCAGAAGTTTGTTGATGTCCATTCATGTTATTACTTTTCGAAATGTTATCACTTTATATATTTTTTTTAGCTACGAGTTGTATGGTGGTCTAAATCCTATAAGGGTTAATTTAACGTGGGTTGTATTGTCAACGACTAACCTTTAACCTTTTCTTGTGATGTCAAAAAATGGTATGGTTCGAGTTATTGTGACCGTAATGTCCTGTTCAGGTATTGATCATACCATTTTATTCCAATGTCATCAATAACACATAATTCTCTCTCAAATTGTTGTGTTTCACCATCAGTTCATAAACCTTTCCACATACATTACGTACCCTTCCCTACTATATAATTTTCGAGCGTGAATTCATCAAAACATAACATCTGCATAGACTGCCATCTGAAACTCAAACATGTATGTTATCATTTTCATCTAATATCTTGGGTCTTGTTAGGGTAATCGTGTTTGTACTGTAAACATACATGTTGTATTCGAGATATACGTTTCCGTGCTTACAAATTAATGTCATCTAACCATGATGTGAAAATGGCACTTTAGGGGTCAATACTATTTTAGATGTTTTACTATTCGAGAAAACACGCCTGGACAGGCTAATGTCAATATTTGATTATTCATGTTTACTCCAATGGTCCAATAAAGAAATTGAATGAATGATTTATCTTAAGAAGAGCAATTTTCCATCTGTGATTGGATAACTAGTCAACTGGGCCCATTTTCATAAAACCTTATCCAAATTAAAAGTTGTTTTCAACTAATTAGTACAAATTTAGTTGACAACAGTACTATACGCTTAATTAAGGTTCTATGAATATGAATTTTGCAAAAGAAATATTGGACAAAACAATTACATGACCTTCTCTTAATATGACCTTCAGAGGTATAACCAAATACTATTTTACGTGACAACTAATAAATTAGTATAATTGGTCGTATATTTCATAATCAGAATGTTCCATTATGAATAAAACATTTTTTTTGTACAGGACTTTAGATTGATATCAGATTCTTTACTTAATGTCATTCAAATTAATTGCCATCCCCTTGTAGAGGAAAGGATGACAAAATTCATTTACCGGAAGTGAAGTTTGATTGAGAAATCGTACAGTCACGTGATAACCCCGTTTTACTTTTTTTGCTTCGATCAGGAAATCATCAACGAGTTGACATACAGCATGCAGGACATCGGAACCGAGGCGTGGTGCAAAGTCTACTTCATGGAGAAACGATGCCGGCTGTCCGACTACCAAATCAAGTCACCCGCCATGATCGTTGATGGATACGCCTTCCAACACCCCGGAAGGTACAAGCCCCCTCCCGGCCCCCGTCAATATTATTGTTCCCACTATTTTCCAACCCCATTGTGTATTACCACAGTAAAATTTGATTACTCTATCAAAAATGTATCAATCATAAACGGAAGTGAGAGCAAGTCAGTATTAAAAAAATATTAGCAAAATAATTTGCAAGAAGAGCTATAGTCTATATACATTAATATAGAGATATTATAATAATTCCAATCGCAAAATTTAATATATTTAATTTACCGACAAAAAGTTTATGCCATGAAGAGAAACTAAAATTAATTATGTTTGTACTACTAAAGAATATTATTTCTTTTTTCTAGACTTGGATTCGGTGCGCTGGCAAACCCGCTACGGGACCCAGAAACCAAGAAAGTACGCGAACACATCGGGAAGGGCGCTCAGTTGGAGATAGATAGCGAAGGAAACGTCTGGGCCACGAGACTAGGCAAGAATGAGGTCTTCGTCAAGGGGTGCTTTGAACCCGAGAACCACTGCATCTCGGCAGAAGTAGTTGCAAGCATGGGACGTCTACCACGCAACCAAGCTATGAAAGTAAGAATATTTTCGGATTCCGATATTCTTAATCTGATAGCCTATCTTAATTTCTCTTCCTTATAAAATTATGTGAAGGCAATACTTATATTTCTTGAAGTCTACAGGTCTATCTTTTGATCGATATTTTCTTTTAAGGATAAGTTAAGTTTAAGGATAGTTTTAAAGATCCGAATGGACTATAAATTTCAAATTATTTCATTGTTTACTCATATTGTAGTCGTTTTATTTGTGGAAGTATTTGTTTTGTTTATCAATCAACCAACTTTGTATGAAAGATGATATCTAATTTAGTGCTTGTATTTAGGTTGCTTCTGTAGTGCCTCTGTATTGCCTAAAATGAAAGCCATTTT
The DNA here is from genome assembly GCA_035222895.1 of Strongylocentrotus droebachiensis. Lineage (NCBI taxonomy): Eukaryota > Metazoa > Echinodermata > Echinoidea > Camarodonta > Strongylocentrotidae > Strongylocentrotus > Strongylocentrotus droebachiensis. The sequence continues at coordinate 31,272 of JAVYIG010002961.1, read as the reverse complement.
TGCAGTCTACTAAGACATATCTCATTGCATCAAAGATAATCCAAATTTGGTTCTCGTACTAATTACCTTTCAAATCGAATTTCCTGGTATTAAGTTGACGCGTAATTTCATTACCGTTCAATGCCTATACATAACCTCAATTGCCTTTTGCTAATATTTCAGCCGGGCTGTGTTTACCGACTTGATGGTTTTCCTGTCGTGTAACGCTCAGTTCAAAGTTTTACTTTAAAACTAAATTTGTATGATACAATCATGATGGTAGATGAGATTGAAAAAAGACTTGTTTAATTGCTATGCAATCGTTCTTCCTTGATTTCAGATATTACACATGTCTTAACTGGAATTTTAAGCTAATCAAACCATGATTTCCCCCTTTTTTGCCATTTAAATTACCATTAGGTATTCGACATTGTAGAGTACAAGGCGCAACTCGCTATCGAGGCAAAGAAAGGCAATGGTCAAATCGATCACCATCGACTGAAGAAACTGAGCATCGTTTCTCTAAGCTTCGTTAAAGATAAGGTGGAGGATTTTAACACACCCTGCTGGATTTCCTTGGTTGTCCTCCCCGCCATCAGAATGGACAATCCCAAAGGTGAGATAAGAAAACGTAGAGGCAGACTCTTCCATTTTTGGTTAAAGGGGTGATGTACACAGTATGCCAATATCCGATCCCCCTCTCTCCCTCTTCTCTTCTTTCTCTTGTACACGTACATGTGTGCATTGTTTACATTTTAGCCAATTTCCACACGAAAACCCTCTTTAAAGATCACATTCTGACTGTAAAAGTGATAGGCAATTATTAACTTAATTTTAAGGTATCATACTTTGAGATAATTGATGTTAGCTTCTATCTAATGAGCATTCCTGAATTTAGCTATTACCAGCGGCACATTGTAACTGGGGTGTGATACATTTCAATTAACCTCTGACTTACCCGTTTAAGCTAAAAATGAGTCATAAATTTCAAGGAATTTTAACCCAATCTATAAATCCACTGTTGCCTGTGAAAATATGTCACGGGTCTCTGTACTTGTATGAATACGTTAGGCCTACCTCTGAAATGTATCGTGATATATAAGCTTACCTTCGTGGCTATATAGCTTACCTTCGTGGTTATAGCAAAAGACAAACCCGGAAGCCACATAATTATTATCGCACCTCCCAACGGTGAACTGTTAAAAATCATCATTAAGCTCCCATCCTCTAGGATAGTTCAAAGAGTGAGACAAGTATCAATTAGCACCTTTCCCTATACCTCCGGTACTGTTGGGAAGCCAAATTAACTGCAGCATTTAGGCTGGGTAATAATGATGTAATGAAATTACCTGCTTTGATTAAGATAATTTCTTAAATGTCTCCTCTTTTCATTAACACCTCACCTATTTTTCACTCTCGACTTTCTTAGATGTATTCTTTCTTTACATGCAGTTTTCATAACATCGGTAGTTTAAAACTTATATAGCTAGAATGTTGATGATTTTTCTTTTGATTCTGACTGTAATGTAATGAAAAGTTAATGAATGAATGAAAAAAGGAGAAAAAAAAGAAGAAGTGGGCGAATTAAGGAAAGTAGAATAACCCTAAATCAGCATGCTGTTGAGACACTTGATTTTAATCCATGTTATCTCCTGATATTCTAAGGATGAAACTAATGTAATTATTTGTATTATCCCCCTCCCCCAATTTCCATGCAGTACTACGAGATGTTGGTCGGTTCCTGAGAGCCTTCCGTACAGCTGCACAGATCGAAGCAACCCTCATGGGAAGAGAGGTAAATAGCTCATGATGATGGTGATGATGATGATGATGGTGATGATGATGATGATGACAATGATGGTGTTGATGGTTTTGGTGGTAATGATGATGATGATAATGATGATGATGATGATGATGATGGTGATGATGATGACGATGATGGTGTTGATGGTTTTGGTGGTAATGATGATGATGATAATGATGATGATGATGATGATGATGACAACGACACCGACAATATCATTGATGATGAAGGTGTGAGCTGATATTGTTTTGTGGTTATTTTGTTGTTGTCATGAAGCCACTAATTCAACTTATTTCCATTTGACTTGCAGTCAAGTCGAAAGTGGGCACGAGTCAACAAAAGAAGCTCTAACTTCGACAAGGAGAATAAGACAGACGGGAGGAGAAAGAGGATCGAGGATATGAAACAGGCCAAGATTGATAAGAAACCATTCCACTACAGCTGGGAGGCAGATGATGACGAAGATCTGGGTAAGTTGATGAAGATGAAGGTGGTGGCGAGGAGTATGATGATACAAATTATGATGATAATGACGAGAAAGATGAGGATAACAACAAATTTATAAAAAAAAAACGAACAAAAATGACAAAGTAAAACAATGACGACAATGATGATTATGATGAGAAAGACCAAGATGCCATAAATGATGATGAAGATGAAGATGATGATGATGATGTGAAGCTGATGTAGTGATGACTGGTGAGAACAATGTTGAATGCCAATAGGACGTCGATGACGATGATGTTAATCTAATCTAATGACTGTGACGATAAGGACAGTGATAAAGATATTGATAATGGTGATGATGATGACAATGTTGATGACGATGTAATGAGGATGATGGTGAAGAATAAGAAGGAGGAGGAGAGAAAATATCGATAAGTCTTCACTTCTAAATAACTTCTAATGACTTAATTTATCACTAATTGCTTCATAATTTTCTCTCCATCCTTTCAGGTCTGTCCAACCTGAGTGTGTCTGCGATGGACCGCGATGGCCGCAACTCTGGCTACAGTGAAACAGGATCTATCTACTATAACAGCGAGGCCGGGGACTCCCCTGCGTACGGAGGGAGAACAAGTAAGAGGAGATCAGTCTTCCGGGCTGTGTCCATCAGGAATGCGAGTAAGTTTAATTTACACTATTTATCAATTTTCTGACATTTTATTGATATGAAGTGCTCGGAAATATTTTCATTAGGGAGTGCGCTATATGCCTATATAAATGGAATAATATTATTGTGATGTATATTGTTAGTTTTATACCTTTATCGGATATTCATCAAAACAAAGAATTATTTATCTCTCACCTTTGTTGATACATTATAAATCTTTCTTTTTGTCAATTTTAAGCTGCTATTTTCATGTGTATTTCAGTTGGTCATTATTGATTGTTTGGATATTTACTTGAAGTGAAAAAACAAATGAAGCAATCGTTTCGGACATGATAACTCAGTAAAGAATATGTATTTAAAGAAAAGTCTCAAAGAATTTCTTTTTCTTTTTCTTTCTATATCAGCAATGAAAATCACTTCTATCTTTGAATACATTTTGTTATAGAAACTGTAGAACGCAAATTAAGTATGAGCAGCTTTTCTTCGCTTCGATCAACTTCCTTATTGCATTTCTGTCATTTTCTCATTCCTTAATTTCTCCAGATGCTTTTCAGCAACGCAACCTCCGTTCCTCGTACGAGCGCAACGGCGAAGCAACGGATGACGACGGTCCAGTCACGTCCAACTACAGCGGTTACGACTTGGAGAAAAAACGGGAATGGGCCCGCGTCAAACTCATCAAGAAAGAGAGAAGAATGAGCGATGATAATTGAACCTAAACAATTAATGTTTACAGGTTTAGAGAGTGAGTTTAACCTAGGAGTTAGTGACGAGTGACTCTCGCCCTTTTGAGGCCTACTAGGGTTATTGTATGAAGACGTATGAACTATAAACCACTCCAGAAATGTGTGGTTTGGAAGAAGTCGGATAGGAAATTGAGAAAGAGTACAAGAACGTTGCTCTTTGACTAAGGCATAATGCCAGAGTGGATAACGCCCCGAAGCCACTGCAAATTATTCGGTATTGAATGAGCTTTCGTATTCATACTGAACCCTTTTGCAGTGCTTCTCAGGCAAAGCTAGGGGACATATAACTGGCCAAAGCTTAAACCTTTGCAAGAAATCTCATCTTTGTAGAACGTATTTGCTCTGAATATTTTATCATTATAGATGTTTGTAAGTTCAGAAATAAGTGTAAGTCTGCATATAATTAAGTTTATTTCCCCCAAAAGTTATTGACCAATAACAATGTTTAACATGTTTTACTCTTAAAAAAAAAGATGTACTATTATCTTATGTTTTGGTAAACAGATTTTTAAAATGTTTATTTTAAAGAAAGGATGAAAACTAAATAGAATATCCTTTATGAGACATATACTTAGCCTTTACATGTACACTGTATTTAATATGGTGTATATTACGCAGTAAATAAGCAAAGAGTAAGAAAATTGAGACTGTTTACTTTTCCAGAAATTTCACATCAATTGTTTTATTGGTGAACACTTCTGCAGTAATACTGAATATAGAACGTACATTGAGAAATTCCATAAATCACAAAAAATACGTTATTAATTATGTGCTCTTACTACTTACAAAAATAGATATTGTTTAGACCAGATAAACAACACACTTTTACTTGATTACATTTCAATTGAGGGCACTATCGACAGAACTTTTATTACTTCTTGCACCGTTTAAAATCACACCAAATTTCAGGTCATATTACATATGGTACAAAGTCAAAATGTTATTGGCTAATGCTGGGTCAAAATGGTACATTTTTAATAGCAGAATCGTCCACCAGAGAGATTTTGGCTATAAAATTATATTCTAAAAATACATCCTGCATGAGTGTGATCAGATGCATCCACAATCAAAACAGAATATTCAAATATGCCTTCCAAACAATCTCCAAAATACTATCTAGACTCAGCATTACATTTTCACAACATTTTGAATGAAAAACACCATTGCATAGGGGACATTTAAAGAGCAAATTAACAGATCAAATATCAAGGTAGTCACAAATTTGACTAATATATGACATCCATAACCAAATTAATTCTTTATGTAAGAACACATTTCACCAAATGAGAAGACCATTAGAAGGGTATGGCTTCCATATATTAGATCCACAATCTCCAAATATGTATATATGTATATATATACTCTTTATAAACAAAGAAGATGATATAATTCTCAGCTGAAAGAAAATTAGAACACATTCTACAAAATTAGAACATGGCTGAATCAACAGTTTCATGAAACTGAATATAATTTCCCTCAGATATAGATGAATCAACTTATAGATGTGACTATGAATATATCTCAATACACTTGATCAATTTCAATCAAAAGAAATGTATCTAGTTTTGAATTAATCAGCATTTGTCATTTTGCAGCACTTGTCGATGAAGTCTCCATGGAAACTAAAAAATGCAGCTTGCAGAAATCATTTTTTATAATACTTCTTTCTGGACTCAAAATGATATATGATTAGTACCAAAATGCGACATGCATGAAGACTAAACTATCAGTTTAACATTGCCAGTTACCATTGAATAAATCACTTCATGCAACACAGGTGCATGGCATTATAACAAATCAAAATGGATATATAATAACCCAGGCAAGATAGTGTAATATCATAATAAGTGATGATCAGAAAACTTAAGCCAATCATGCATGAAATCCATTGAGATGGATTTAATTTTCATTCATAAATGGGTTTAAACCAGAGTCATCTCAAGTGTTCAGTTACATTAATATTCAACACGTTAACGAAACCTCAGTGCATGCACATCATATGTTTCTACATGTAGCTTTTAAAATATAAGCTGCTATTTGTAATTTTAATTTGGTACTGCAAGTAATACCAAACCTGATGATAAATCACACATTATAAGTACAAAGTGTCAGAAGTAGATTTGCTTAAACAAAATACGTGATACTTGGCGAATATACAAAGTCATGATTCTTTATTCCCTTATCTAGTTTTAATGATGCCAACTTATTAGAGGCTGGTTACACCCTCTGCAGTCATGACTGGCCAATCACATTCTTGTTCTAATTTGAATGAAGTGCATTGACCAATAAGATGATTGCTTTGTAGGTGGGCCTTCATTAGTGATATCACCGTCAGATTTTTTTTCTCATCCTAAATTTTATGTCGATATCGGATATCCAGTTCATTTTATCTTAGAAGAGGATGTTAAGTTTCAACAGAAGATTAAAATTGAATACTCTATTATCTAGATAATCCATTTGTATATATGAAAATTAAATGATGGTTTCAGTATAGGGACATATGATCCGAAGCAGAATTAATATGCAATGATATGCCTATTATGTATGCAAAGTGATGTTCTATTCTTAAAAAGACAAAAACAACATGTAATCATATAATAGTAATTTTATGATGAACAAATTGTATTATAACAAGAAAATTGTGAATTTTTGACAGAGAGAATGTATATGTTTGTTTGAACTATTGACAGTACTATAACATCTGGGATTTTGATATGTACAAATGTTTATTAAAAGGGAAAAGCAAATACTTTAGTGACATGTAAATATAATAGGACAATATTCAGTTCGATTATGTATACAAGGTATTATCAAGTATAGTTGTAGATCATGTAAAGATATATTTTGTAGGTTAAATATATCTAATGGTAGTTGGATAATATCGATATGTTTCTTTAGCAATTTATTAATTTCTCAATTACTTTATCTCCATGAATGGGTGAACTTTACATATACAATATGTTAATTTTAAAAACTTAGCACCATCATTCATTGTACATATATTTCAAATATAGTTTTTATTTTCTAATTTAAGAGAGAGAGAAAAGGTTTTTTTGGGGGACAAGCTCTAATAAGCTAGAGATTACCCCATAGGAAATTTGCATGATAGAGTCTACAGGTAGACAATTTCTAATAAAGCTTATTTGAGTATAAGAAATTCCTGAATTTTTGCAAATTATATTACGCATTCATATCTAAAGACTAGTGGCAAGTACACATAGATATCATCTCAAATAACAGATAATGAAATAGATGATATTCTTATTTTGTACACAATGAAATAATGGAATAAACATTTTGATAAACAAATTGGAAAGCATTACTCCTTAATTCACAATGTTATAAAGGTTACTGATATGATGGAGATGAAATTTACTGAGGGATCAATGAGGAAATGGATTAAAATACTCACTGGATGGGTAAAGAGAGAGAAAGAGAGGAGAGTGACAGACTGAGCGGGAAAGGAAGAGAAGACAGGGAAAGAAAGAAAAGGAGAGAGAGAGAGAGAGAAGCGTGAGGGAGAGGAAGAGACTGAGCAGGAAAAGAAAGAAAAGAAGAGGAGAGAGAGAAATATATAGGCAGAGAAGCGTGAGGGAATAAAGCAAAGGAGGAAAGAGAGAAGAGATGGAGGGGCAAAGAAAGAGGAGAAAGGAAGAGGTATTGAAAAGAAAATGAAAGACGGAAAGAGGAAAGGAGAGAAAATAAATCAAAAGGAGATAAAGAAAAGAAATAGAAAGAGAGAGAAAAATAAAATGGGGAGATTATAAGCAGAGTAACAGATACAGGTACATGTCAGGTCGGTGAAAGTGAGCCTCTTCAATCAGTAAATAGATAACTAAGCACTTCCTACGTCTCCTTACATCCAGAAATGCTATTTCTGATGCGTTTATTAGCATAAAAATACACAATCAAGCTAATCATTTCAAGTATTAACATTTATTTTTAGCTCATGTGATAAGACGTCAATAGGCAGAAAAATATAGTTTCAAATTTGGTTTAAAAATTGACATAACATGCAACTAAATATCAGCTGAAAACAAGTAATAATGGCAGACAAGATAAAGGTTGATTTTAGGTTAACAAAATCGTAAGTTATATATCTGATTACAATTGATACACATGTTTTGTAATCTAATATTTTGTCTTACTACATGTAATTTACACGTACCTCAAATAGATTTTTTTAAAACCCTTCCATACTCTCCAGTGTTTGAACAAGTTGTTCCTATTTTCATGAAGTGACGGTAGTGAAGAAAATCTGCACGCAAATTGTATGCAAAATTCCTCACTACCGTCACTTCGTGAAAATAGGGACGAAGTGCGGTAAGCGCTATTTCAAGAGTTGGGTTTTGACTTATAAATGCTTTGCTTCATTGTAAATGGTTCTTTTTCCTTTTCAGAAAGACAAATCTAGTCTATCTTAGTCCAAATGTTGGGCAGGATTTCCAGGAAGCGGTGAACAATTGAAGCAAGTTTTTACCCAAAAAATCAACAGCAAAAAAAGCAAAACAATGATTATGACAGACTTTTCACAAGTTATCAAATGGAAATTTGAGAATGGTCAACAGCATAATACACACATTGCACAATTATGATTTCCCAAATCTCTTCCTATTCATACAGAACTGATCAAAAATATCAAAGAAGGTAATGGTCAAACAAAGCCAATTAGTAGTTCTCTCATTTCAATGCAGGGTTTAACACTAAATGCTCCTTTAAGTTCTCTGAGTCTGAAAGACCTCCAATTTAACAATGTAGGAACATACAGAAAGACCCACTCTTTATTTTACAGTAATCTTGCAATAAAAGTTATTGCTGGGAGCTATCAGAAAGGAAGAAGAAAACAAAAAGATCCTTGCAAAATGATTATTTTTATTTCTTGAGTCATATACTCAATGACCCTCTATAATAAGTGGTATTAATGCATCAAAAAATTAAGAGTGGCAGGATTAAGAAAGTCAACATAAAAGACACATCAAGTTGCCCGTTTATGCTCTCACATATACGGTACATATTCAACATCATAATCAGATTTTTACAAATAATTACCAGTATGTATAATGAAACAGATTGTCATTGACTAATAATCAAGCAACATTGGTGATGATAATATAGGCACCTGAAGAAAAAAATAGTTACAAGACCATGCTAACCGTTTTCTTCTACATAGTGCATTCATGCACATAAATTGTACAGTAGATCTTGTTACAGGGCTACATGTGTGGTGATGCCAATTCCAGATATTGATTTCTGAGGTTCGTGAATCATTAGGAACCTTTTCTGCTAGTCATTAGGTTTCTGTGTCTCATGTAAAAAGCTACATTTTTTAGGTTAAAAATATCATGTTCTTTTCTGAATAGCAAAGAGGATATACTATCAAAATAGTAATAAAGTTAAATTTTCTAAATCGGATGAACACTGAATAAAAGAAGGGTCAACCAGCTGGCTTTTTCTCATTATCCTCATCATAAAAATATTTTAAATGCATTTAATGCAATTTTATAGTCTCCTAAAAAATTTACAATGTTGGCCATATAGTATAGAGCCAATGTGACAAACTACACATGTTAAATGCACATGCAAATCCATTGAAAGCAGAGTTCACAACTCATCGCCTGGTCATTTGTAATTCAATGGACTATTCGAGCAAGAAAAAATAGTATGCGTTTACTACCGGTACAACAAAAACAATGTCATGATAAGATCATAACTGACAATTTCTGGATTATAACTCGACAGCCACTTTGCCACTTTTATACCTGGCTTCGACAAGTACCGGTATATGGTTTTGATAATGGCCTAATGGAAGGGAACCTGAATGTCACAAGTCTAATGGAAATTAGTTCCTGATCCGTCTTTAATACTGGTGATAATAATACTTTGATTATGTCCTCATGAATAATCAACGGTACAATCATATTTGTTGCAAGATCTTTGGTCAGTATTCGACATGCTGACCATAAAAGTGATCTTTAAGGCATGGTGGATTCAACAATGCTGCAATATCTTTTTTTTGTATCTGTTTTGTGAACTACTCTGATTGCTATGTGATGACAGATTATTCAAAGCAGGGAAAAAAATACACAGGGGCTAGGGGCAAATTAGCCCCCGACCCGAAAGTCTTAAAAGAGCCCCCAAATTTTGCATAGAGTTCAATACAAACAAAGAGTGTTATTTTCATGCAAGCAAGCTTGAAAAGTAGCCCCCGAAATGTTTAAAGTAATTTTTTTCCTGATTCAAAGATACATGTGAGTCCAATATGAAGCACAAGCACAACCGTTTACAAATTTGAATATTTTCTGTATTAGTTCAGAACAACTATAAATGCCCTCTATTTTGAGAACTATCCTGATTGGATCACTGATGGATTATTTAAAGAGGCATCCAATACATAGCACAATGACAAGAATTACATACGACGCAGTCCAACAATAGATGTCCTCTATATTGAATCATATTTTGGATGTACATACAGTGTTTTCATTCTGGCGGTGCCTAGCAGGTTGAAATGAAATCTGATGAAGATGACCTTAATGGCATTACCAATTCCAAAGGTCACATGGGTCACCTAATTTTGTGGCCACATCTTTGTCCTTTGTGACAAGTGTTATCGTATGGCCTACCTTGAAAGGCGAACCCCATATGGGTCGCCTCACCAAGATTTGGTGTATCATGCAGGGACCCGTTTCACAAAGCCATTCTTCAATGACAAATGACAAAAATCAGTGACAAATCTGCTGATAACCAATGAGAAGCAAAGATTTCAGTACCTTATAACAAAAACTGTCATTTGTCACTGATAACAAGTTCTGTGAAATGCCCCCCGATCTTTCTATGGAGGTGCCAATTACAGCTGCATGAAATGAGAAACATGCAGATATATTTGGCATGGGAAGTCCTATTCAGATGTCCTTTGTGACGAGTGCTATGGTGTGATCCACTCCGCAGGCAATATGCGTCACCTGACCAGGTAGAGAGACCTGAAGGGATGGAAGAAAAGATTGACAAATTGAAAGAAGGTGACATGATGGAGAGGGGAGAGACAGGGTCAGATGAGGAAAATTAAGATTTAAGATAGAAGGCATGATGTAAAAAAAGCAAGCAAGAAAGAGAGAGAGAGAGAGAGAGAGAGAGAGAGAGAGAAAGAGAGAGAGGGGGGGGGGGGGGGGGGGGGGGAGAAGAGAAGAGAAAGGATTAAAGTGATTACTGAGAAATTAAGATTTGCCCACAAAGTGTGTTGTTATACTAGGTACATTATATCACAATGCAGATTTCACAAAATCTTATTTGTTGAACATCTTGAAAATATCTACACACATGAAAGCAAACAATTCTTTAGTTTGAAGAGGGCTATTCCATCCTGTACGTGCATCAGACCCCTTCTCATGTAACCTAGCACTGACCACCTTTATCTTTTCTGCTGATTTCCGTTCATTTCAGTCTCCCCACTCCTAACAATACAATCATCCATTTGAGGAATGGATCACTTGACATCTCAATGGAGACCCCCTTTAAGCCTGTCTGTACTAGTTTGGCCAGGATGGATTAGACCACCCATTATGGTCACTTACAGGTGGTTATCTCATCAACTCAGCTCTTAATTAACATAAGAAAGAGAGGATCATGGGGGACCAACGGGCACCGCCTAGGCATTGTTTCCTATAAAGAGGGAGCAAGTAGATACAAGTAGTGCAATGGGGCTTTAATTAGAAGTATTGTTTAAATCAAAGAATTGTAAGAGAGGTCCAAGGGGCATGTGACTTACCTTGAGAGGGAAGTACTGGCTATGGAGCTGACCGAGACCTAGGCAGCCTGATCCATTAGTACCCCAGGTATACAGGTCTCCATTATCTACAAGCAAAAATCAATCAATCAATCAATCACACCAATGCCTGCTATGTAACCAACTGCAGAATTTCCAATAACAATATGATTGTATATGGTTGATAGATTTCAAAATATTTCTATGGTCCATATTGTCTAAATGGAGCAACCAGGGGGCTAAATCGTATACTTTAACACAGAGTTTAAGGTGTCTGTGGCTCCAAACAGATGATATATTAAAGGTGTTTACAAGAGGAAACTACAACTTCCGTACTGAACGTGAGTTAAGCACAATGAAATATGATAAACATGATATTGACAAGAACATGCAGAGAGATAACCAATGTTAAAGTTCCCCAAACTTGCACAACTTCACAGGTTGTATGAGTTAGACTTTTGGGGGGGAAAATTTTGTGAAAAGTTGCTAACCAATGATATGAGATTGAGCAGTTACATTTGAGGTATTACAGATACAGTAGATAGATATGATATATTAACAATTAAATGAAGGTCTCTAATATATTATTTCTTACATTCTTAGTTAAGAAATGTTGGTATAAACTTTCTTAGTGTTACTAGAATCCATGACTTACACAAAAAGTTTACCCATTTCCTGCAGGTACAGAATGGCTCATGTATTAGAGCCTATGGGAATAAAAGAATTCAGTAGTCAATTTGTAAGCTGGGTCCTGTTTCACAAAACTTGTCATCAGTGAGAAATGAAAGTGTTTGTTATAAGCTACTGAAATCCTTGCTCCTGATTGGTTATCAGCAGATTTGTCACTGATTTTTGTCACTTGTCATTGAAAAAAAAGGCTTTGTGAAACAGGTCCCTGAACTTACTTGTGACTGCAGCAAAGTAGTGATGACCACACCAGACCTTGGTGACTGCTATATCCGTCCTCCCACGTGATTTACCAAACAATGCCATGTCTATACACTCGGGAACAGCAGTGTCTGTTAACTTGGGACCTCTACCTAGGAAGCCGTAGCCCCACACCCAAACTTCTCCAGATTCTACAACAAAATGGAGGGAAAGGAGAATCAAATATTACATACTAGGCACTTTGATTTGGCAAAAGAACTCATTTTGATTTTGCTGGTAGCAAGAAAATAAATTTGATACAGAATCAAGCACAGTCATCAAACAATTACATGTGTAAATACAAAGAATATATATATTGATTCTAAAAGAAAATGTGCTGTTATGTAGTAATTAGCAAGATAAACAAGGCATTTTATGAAATGTTGGAACTACTTCCAGTCCACTGCCTGCCTGCTAGGCCATACATTGTCATATGTACAAATTCCTATTTGTGATAAGCAGGGTATGCTGTTTACAGCAACCTTTTCACTGGTAGTTTGTGTATATTTGACAGCCATAAATTACACCACAATTTGTGATGAATACAGTCACAAATATTGACAATAATATTTGATTTTTTTTCCCTCTAGAAATAAGTTTCACTGGGAGTGATCAAGAATGACTTTATGTATAGATAGTGCCCTTGCAACGTGTCATGATAATAAGTGACTACAGTACAGGCTCTTTATGCTCTCATTGCCCTTGTTACAATATTAATACCATACAAGTCGTGACTGACCATTTGTTAAGGCACATATCGTCCCTCCAGTGGCAGCACTGGTAATCTTCCCTATTCCCTTGAATGGTAGATGCGTAGGGGTGTAGACTTGGGTATCCTCGGTAACACACTTGAGTTGGTTGTACTCTGAGTTTCCCCATCCAAACAATTCTCCTTTATCTAAATAACAAACAAGTCAATAGGAACACACTGATTAAAGAATTAAACAATTTCTAAGTAAAAGTCTAATGACTAAAATATGGACTATAAGACAAAAATCATCACAGAATAGTGAAAGCTGCCAAAAATGTTTTTTCTTCTGTCTTTAAAATGAAAAAAAGGAGTTGCCTAAGTTATTTCATTGACAGAATGAATACTCATTTTAAATTGAGCTGGACAGGTAACTTGTGACAATAGCATGGACAGTGAACAGCAAAGAAATATAGGGTCAATTTCAAATTTTCTACAAGCTTTCAAAACAAATTATGTATCATTTCAAATTCTTAAAAAAAAATTATTAATACAACCTGTGAAAAACTAGTGATTCATATTTTTCGTAAGAACGCCTTGAGTTCTTCTTACGTCAGACTTACGGCCATCTTACAAGTTTTTGTTCTCGCAAGGTAGTTGTACATGTAACTCACGGCATTCACAAGTCATTCATAAAAAGATCTTAGAATTCTTTTTGTATATTTGGTCGGGTTGCAAAAAAAGCGCTGCTGTATACTGTTGAAAATGTTATGATTGTTGAAAGTATGATATTTCACGAAGGCAGTATTGCCAAGAAGACTACAACTGCAACTGCAGCTGCATCTGAAAGTAGAGGAGGAGGAGGAGGAAGATCGATCAGAAGTAGCAGCTGCTTTGGTTCAAAAGAGACAGGAGGATCTACAAAGAAGAAGGCGACACTGGTGGGTGCGACCATGGATACAGAGGAGGCAACTGTACGGAAAGTACGAGACCCTGTTCGCTGAGCTTGACCGTGAGTCGGAAGGTGACTACATGGCGTATCCCCGGCTGGACCGTAACACCTTTGCAGATTTGTTGCACCTTGTTGCCCCACGCATTACGAAAAGTGAAACGTACGTATTCATTTCTGATAAAAATATCTCGCTGTTAGATTTTCTTATAAACTTGTACAAGTATGCAACCCTCTACAATTTCGTTATGAAAAAAACTTTTATTTGAATATCTGTATACAGGAACAGAAGGCCTTTGGAGTCCAGGCTAAAACTAGTCATTACATTGCGCTTTCTGGCTACTGGAAACAGTTACCGGTCCTTGGCGTTTAGCTTTCATGTGGCTTACAACATCATTGCGCTGTTGGTACCATAGGTATATATCCTTGTTCATTAATTTCAATTACATATATATTACAAGTTGCCAAGAAACAAACATACATTTAATGCATTTTGGTGTGTACTTTGTTTGTCTCAGGTCTGCAAAGCAATCTACGAGAGCTTCAAAGATGAACTCTCCATCGTTCTGTCGTTGCCAGACCAGTGGCAGAGGATCGCCAACGATTTCAGTCAGAGATGGAACTTCCACCACTGCTGTGGCGCCTCAGACGGAAAGCACATTGAGATCAAGAAGCCAGATAAGAGCGGCAGCAACTCCTTTAACTACAAAGGCTACTTTGCCCTTATTTTACTCACTCTGGTCGACGCCGATTACAAGTTCATCTGGTGTAACAAGGGGGGAACGAGTTCAGCCTCTGATGCCGGAATGTTCAACTCTTCATGTCTTCGCCCGGCCATGGAGAACAACACGTTGGGCCTACCTAACCTCGATCCTCTGCCTGGCGACGACAGACCCGTTCCCTATTTCATGGTCGGAGACGATGTGTTCCCGCTTAGAACATGGATGATGAAACCATACAGTCAAAAGGGACTATCACACAATGACCGGAAAAATGCTTTGGCATTTTGGCACACCGATTTCGATGCCTGCTTACCTGTCTTCAGCTACAACCTAAAAACGTTACTGTCGTGGTGGAGGCGTGTCTGACTTTACACAACCTACTGCGAATTCGGAATCCGCGAGCCCAGGCCAATGATGTCGACCGTGAGGACGCGACTGGGAATCTCATCCCTGGTGCATGGTGTGCACATGTGCATCTGACTGATCCGAAGACTGTGGGCGGATGTCATTTGACTTGTGAGGGCAAGATACAGTGGAACTACCTGTTGGACTATTACAACAGCGACATTGGGCCCCTCTCTTGATAAGATAAGATCATCGACATGACATTGTAATGAACTACACCCGTCATGAGTGTATGTACCAGCAATCGCTAGATCCCCTTTATTATATGTTAATGTATGATTTAAACCACGTCATGTACATGTTTACTGTATAGAACTGTAGAAAAATAAAGATAAAGACAAGGTTTCATTTTCAAAAATAAATTTATTGATAAACATGTTTGTCTGTTTTCTTGGTGATCTGCGTACTATGCCTACATGCTTAAAGATGAAGTTGAGTTCTGGTCATGCGATTGCATTATGAAAGAAACGGTGTGGAACCTACCAGAAAAGGTTGATCATCTAGCATATAAGAATTTGTGTGTATTATATTGCTTCTGGAATCATCAAAATGATAAGAAATTTGGCCAAGTCTTGGTAAAGTTACAAACACTTGCACAGAAAGATGTATATGGGACTACACGAACACGTGGCGTAAAAAACCGGCCCCCCGATTTTTACGATGTTACATGCATATTTAGAATATGAAGGCATTTGAAGAGCCATGCTTTTTAGGGAACATGTCTTAACTGATGTTCTTCCACACTTGCATAATAAGAATGAGTAATGCTCACAAATTATTTTTCACCTCTTCCCAGAACTCAACCTTCTCTTTAACTAAACGATGAAGTGAAATAAGTATTTACACTGAAATAATACATGTACATTTCTTGTGAGCCAAAGGTCCGACTCATTACTGCACGTTTTCCTTGTATCATAGAAATTAAACTATTAAAGTAGGCCTATACAGTAGGCTTGCAGGTGCACCATGTGAGAGAGAGGGAGGATTGAGGAGTCCTGAAAAGGACTCTCAGTAATCTCTCTTGAGGGTTTGTAGTCCTGAAAAGGACAATTGGTTATCTTTCTTAGCTTATAGTAGGCCTAATAGTAGGCCTAATAGATCAAAATATAAATTAAAGGGTTTAAAAAAAAGAAACAAAGAGAG
The DNA here is from genome assembly GCA_035222895.1 of Strongylocentrotus droebachiensis. Taxonomy (NCBI): domain Eukaryota; kingdom Metazoa; phylum Echinodermata; class Echinoidea; order Camarodonta; family Strongylocentrotidae; genus Strongylocentrotus; species Strongylocentrotus droebachiensis. The sequence continues at coordinate 15,033 of JAVYIG010002961.1, read as the reverse complement.
TAGAGACTAGAGTATATGAACATGAAATAATAAGATAATTTTCAACGTGTACAAGAACAATGAAGGGGAGTTGAATATACATCTTCAAGATAGTCCTAAATGTTTTTCACCCTATTATTATGTTTTGCAGATATTCATGAATACAAAAAAATGTTTGCACCAGTTAAGGTGATTATGAATACGTTGGTAGCCTTGTTTTTACTTGATTAATTTAGTTGAGGAATTTTAAGCTTGTATCCTTATATGAGATATTGCTCTTTCTATTACCTTTCTTGTTTATATTTTATAAAATGTCGGTAATAAATAAACAAAAAAAAAGAAAACATACTGTTTTGTGTTTTTGTTGTTTTGTCGTCTTCCATCGTGCTTAATACCTTCTGGAGTGAGCACATTATGACTATTGTTGTTTTTATTTCCGTATAGTAAAATCGGTTTCTCCTTCCTCCTCATCTCTTTCCTCACATTTTTATTTCCTTTCCCTCTCTTCCCTCAAACAGATTTTTCTTTTGGTCCCATATTTCTTAGACAGGAGATGCACCCTCGATGAACACAATGAACAGAGTGAGGATTTGAACATCGCGAGCTCGGCTTTATAACCACTAAAACTAAAAATTTGCATAAATTGTGTACGTATACCTTACAAGCACCTTACGAATGTGTTACGAACGCCAGGAGTCTTTCGTACGAAGACCATATATTCTTCGCTCGTAAGGCGTTCTTATGAACGCCGTAAGAGCCCTCTATGAACAACTTGAGGCGTCCTTACGGTCATCATAATAATTTGAAGCTTCTAGAATTGTCCCTCGACCTTATGAAATGTACGAAGATCTTGCGTGGTTCTTACGGCCGCCTTACGAAGAGAGGGTTTCATACGATGTAAAAAAACTCTTGGACAAGACCATCGACCAAACTGCAATCTTACGAACGGTCTACGAACGCTGGTTTCGTACAGCCTTCTTAAGAAGATCTTACGAAATGGTCCAAAAATCGTTCATACGGCGTTCGTAGCAGCCCGTTACAGTATTTGTGACCAAGGCTTAAGTTACAATAGCATCAATCATTCTTTGTATCTAAAGTAAGCAGAAGTCATCAGCCATAATAATATTAAGTAATTATTCTTATAAGGGTTTTTAATAATTTCATGAATCTTTGTAGTGTCATGAATATAACAACATGCATACAATAGCTAGCAACCCATGTCTAAACATGTACTATACATAGCCTGTGTGAAGAAAAAACAACTTGCGGAAACGCATGTGAGCCAAAATGTCATCTTTTACAATGATCGGGTAGATATTTACCTGAAATGGCAAGGCAGCAATCAGCAAGAGTAGTGATCTGAGTAATATGTTCATTCTTGATATCCCCTTCTAAGCGGGTGGGAGTACTGGTATCCTCAAAATGCCCCAAACCTGAAAGAAAGCGATGTGCTGAGTGAAATTAAATATGGTCACTGCAACATTCTTGTTCTAACCAATGATGGCAATGGTTTGCCACGTTATTGCATCAAACAATCATGATGCTTGAAAAAGCTGATCATATTTTAAGACGAATACTTACTTGGGTTCCTCTAAGCTTGAGATACATTAAACACTTACCGGTACACAATATTGTATTTTGTGAGAATCCATATCCACACAGACTTCTTTAAGATTATAAAAAGTATACAGTTATTACAATTATATAACATGCTTACCCACCCTGTCCCAAGGTCTAATTACATGTGTATGCAAATTAATATACATATTCCTTAACATGTTTTATATAATCCCGTCACAAATATAGGCAACAAATATGATATAATGCAACAGATAGCTATTGATTGTGAGCAGTATCCCAACGATACCTCATGTTTATGCATAATAATAATACACTGTACTACTACTAGAAATCACCCAGGATAGCCTCATCAGTATTAATACTGTTCTCCCTGAGGGCCCTGCAATCCTATTATTATCCTGGCTTTAGCCGAGCTAAATGAAGCATCTTGTACATGAGAGGAAATCGTCTCTTTGTTCAATATAGCATATACCGTATTTGCCGGCGTAAAGGCCGCAGTATTTTTGGAAGAGAAAATATAAAAAAGTCGGGGTGCGGCCTTTGCGGCGAAAGAGTAAATTTTTTTTTTTTAAATCGCAAGTCAAAACCATGAAAAGACAGCACGAATATGTACACATGGGACTACAATAACTATACCACTACGGTACAGGACATTTCCACACATCTTACTGACAATTTTATCTTGCATTGTTGACATGAAGACGAAAATAAACTTCCTAAAACAACATCTGCCGATAGATCTTGATCTAAGTTCGTGCCAATGCATTGCAAAAGTAAAAGAAGGGACCGTTACGGAGCTGCCACGAACGCATCCAGCACTCGAAGTCGCCATTTTGTATCCATTTCATGCAATTTTGCATTACACCCTACATTGTGGTAGGGGTATATATCGGACACCAAATCTGCCTGCGATCATTTTTTGGCTAAATTTTCGGTAATTTATAAGAATATTGATGAATTTCGGATCAGTTTGTTAAAAAAAAAATAGTGTTCTACAAGAAAATTAAAATTATTTTGTTTCGTCCGTTTTTTCTTTTCCTCTTTGAAATGTCAAAGTTGGGAGTGCAGCCTATGCGGCGCTGCGGCCTTATCGCCAGCAAATACGGTAATTTGTTCAATAGTCTGTGGGACAGTTGTAAGATAGGACTAGTGTCTTACCAGTTTGGCCATCAGCCCCCCATCCACAGCTGTAAACGTGCCCATCTTCAGTCAGAAACAGACTATGATCATGACCACAGCTGATCTGTGTAGCGTAGAAAAGATGCAAGGTAATGTTAAAACCACATAAAGAAGCAAAAACAACAAAGGAAATAGAAGAACACACATAAAACCATACAAGAAGAAGAACAGCAATAAACTATACATACTACTGTGTCCAAAACCATAGTTTTCTATACACTTCACTTGACATGGCAATTGGCCGTTTCACCGCCGAGATCTTAGGGGGGCCCACAATGGCCCCCCCTTTCCGGTACTAGAAAGATCTCAATTACCCCGGCCTCATAAGGGTTAAGTCAGCAAGCCTTTACAGTTTGAGAAGAAAAAAAAAATTATGCCGATTTCACTTCAGATCTGAAGGGACCATAATCCATATGACTTTGAGCATTTTCAATGTCACTCTTCATGAATGTTGATTACATTCCTTCTTGTTTACAAATCTGTGGCAAGAAATCACCACTCGACATTCTTGTGTATTTCATTTCTTCCTGTAATTTACAAGCCTGCTCTTGTAAGGGGAGCCTTCCAAAGTTGCGACTGTGCCCGAACGCGTCGGGGCGCAGAGCAGGATATGAGAACAAAGGAGGCGCCTTTTGGCGCCCATTTGCGCCTTTTGGCGTCGGCTACGAGAGGACTCCAGTTGGTTTCCAGCTCATTAAAATCTGGCTATTGTTTGGAGTCTCTTTGTTACGAGATAAGCCCACCGAGGCGTGTCCCGGTGAAGCACTTGACATTTGTGAATGGGAGCTTAAACCTTGAAAAGCTTTTGCGCCCTTTTGCGCCCGGTCCGGCGCATTAGTTATTCATGTATAATACCCGCTTGTGTGTCCCTCTCGTCTTGCGAGATTTGACTCTTGCTACTGATTTGTTCTAATATTATTTTACGTACATGACATTGGTTACAATTTTTGTTCTGATTGTTTATTTCCCTCTCGACATCGGAGTTCTGTAGGCGTTAACGTTTGCATGATTGTTCATTATTTCATCTCCTCCTGTTCTGTTCATGATTGTGTTAAATATCTCAATTTTAATAGAAATAGATTTGTTCACGAAAAATATTTTTTTTTTTTAAAACTTACCCTACTCTCTCTGACATCGTTTTCTCATGCATGTTTTGACATTTGATTTGTTTCATATTACATTAAATGTGTGTATATTTCCTTTTTATAGCGATGTTATCGCATGTTTCGGTTTTCTTGTTTTGTTTTCTTTAATTTTTGTTGTATCTTGTAAACGATCCTGTCGTATGATCATTATAAATCATAATTCATAATTATATCATCAACCTGTTATTTTAATACAGGTCCTTTAAATCTTCGTAATATTAGAGAACGTATTTCAAAATCCGTGATGTTGAAAATGATCGGGCATATCGCAAAACTCCCAGGGAGATTACCAATTGCAAATCAACAAAGTAAATTATACCTAAATCGTAAGAATAGAGCATGCATTACAAAGGAAGAATTAGTTTATCATTCTGCTCCAAAGAAACTTTATCGAATATTTCTTTGCGAAGAAGGGGGGGGGGGGGGGGGGGGGTTGAGGGGTTGCAACCGCGGCCAGTTTTAGATCTAGGTCATTGTTGTGAAGAATTAAAATACGTATGTATTGTGCTGAATTGGGGCCACGTGGTATCGAAAAAGCGAAGTGCGTTCTAGAACAAATACAGGCCATGACAATTCGTTGAATTGATTCTCGTAACATTGTTACAGAACTGTCTCGCTGTTTAAATAAGGATCCATGTGTTGGTATCAAGTAGAAGACGGAATTTATAATAATTGCGTTATTTTGGGCCATTATTTTTTTGTTTTGTGGGGGGGGGGGGGGGGGGCTAGCCCTTATTTCTTGTTCTACTGGGTCATCAAGAAACACAAATAGTGTTGAAATTTTCCGCAATCCCTTTGCGCCGAGGGTAGAAAAGCCTATACAAACTCAGCTGGACAATAGCAATGTAATGTTGGTCGAACAATCAGGGAGAAATACTGAAATATTGAAAAGCGTTCTGTCATCAGATCAATATAGGTCATAATATCATCAATCTGTTCTTTCACATGCAAGATTGATTTAAAAAATAGAAACGTAGGTTCTCTTAATCATCGCAATATCGCTATATACCGATGCGCCCAACTTTCTTTCTCTCTCTCTCTTTCTCTCTGTTTGTCCGTCTGTCTTTCTCTCCCTGTCTCTCTTTCTTATTTCGTTCTTCTTCCTCCGCATTTTTTCTTCTCACTCTTATTCCCCCTTCTTCTTTTTCTTCTTCTTCTTCTTCTTCTTCTTCTTCTTCTTCTTCTTCTTCTTCTTCTTCTTCTCCCTCTTCTTCGTCTTCATCTCTTTTTATTTAGATACTCAATTTTATGAGAAAAATACACAATTTAAGTAAAAGTAAAAGATTTGTATGTAAATCTCTGTTGCATCAATTTCTTTTTTGTATAATGTTTTCTATTCCTCCATTTCTTGTACCGTGTACCATGACGCAAACGGCCCGTCTTCCCTTTACCCTACTAATACCCTTTTCTAACTGCACCGATTTTCATCGGATGCATCCGGACGCATCCGATGAAAGTGGCAGTTAGAAAGCAACAGAGGAGAAAAAGGCGATTAAATAGCCGATGAAAAGAGGAGAAATATGCTCTTGAGCAGGAGAAATTCTCATTCTATCGGTGTGACACCGATGAAACGTGCAGTTAGAAAACGTTCGGGAGAAAAAGGCGATTAAAACAGCGATTAAAATGGTCAAACGTCGCAGTGTACGCGCGCTTTATCGTAACCAGCTGTGTTTGTTGACTTATGGTTGAACATGCTGCATGCTAGCTAGATGGAGCGCAGGCTTAATAATTACGTAATAATTCTTCACTTCCGGCAAGGGCTCGCCACAGCGAGTGAATTTCACCGGCAGTTAGAAACGGACAGGGGGAAAACTGCGGTTTCACCTTTGTTTACATAAGGAAAATTCAATCGGTATTTTCATCGGTGTGACTCCGATAGAGTGCAGTTAGAAAAGGGTATTAGTCCCTGCTTACTCGGGTTTCAGGACATCACTTTCACAGGGTGAATTTGAGGATTGAGTCCTTTCCTTTGCCTCTTCTCCAAGTAAATCCAATTATCTCTAATCCTCTTAACTAGCGAGGGACAATTAGCTATTATGTAATCACCTTGACTGCAATGCCTTTAATCACAAAAGAGTCGAGTGTGCCAGATTAACTGCATTTATCTGTGTGTGTGTGTACTAGAACTTAAGTGTTGTACTTCCCCTACCTCCAGTGTTCGGAGGTCGGCGGCGGAGCGCATAGAAGTGGGTATTGCGTGTGGGTGCTGAGAAACTGCTCAGTACTTCAGTATCTATTTTCATTTTCCTTTTTTTTTTTTAATATGAAAAAACATGAAAAACGAACTGTTAAAATTATCTTTTTTTGAATAAAAGAAAACAAAATACATAAATGCCAGCTGCCATCTTGCAAAATAAGCCCGACTCGCTGGACGTCGGGTAAAAATAATGTAACCAGCGGCCATTTTTATGATCGCTTTTATTAATTAGAAACTGGCCTAATACAAATTCATCAAAGATTAAACGTTCTGATCTAAAAACAATAATTATCGGCAAGGTTTTGTTGTCCCGACGGATATCTAAAAACAAAAATTATCGGCAAGGTTTTGTTGTCCCGACGGAGATCTAAACACAATAATTATCGGCAAGGTTTTGTTTAGTACTAGGGAACGAAATAAAGAAAGAGCGGTTGATAATGTCGAAATGAGAAGAATATTACTGTACAATAGTTATAAAAAGTTTTAAAAAAATTGAATGTAAATCTCTGTTGCATCGAAATAATGGCGGTCACTCTAGACAAATAATTGAAACAAATGAAAACAAGATATGCAAATGTATTAAACAATTTTAATATGTACAACTGAATACAAATAAATATGACTGTGTACAAATCTATTACTTTTATCCTCATTAAACTGTGTTAACGAGGAACACGTCATGTTCACATTGGGTGTTATATCGCCTATGGATATAAGTGTAATACATGTAACTTTTACAATCACTTTGTTATTAAAACAATGACAAAAGACGGCTCTTTGAGCAGCTAATAGTTGTTGCGCCCATTGTTCCGCTCATAGGTGGCTAGTACCTTTAATCACAAAAGCACCCTGCACCCCTACCCACACACACATACATAATCACCATACTCGTAATATACTATTGTAAACAATCATTTGTGGAAGTAAAATAAAGATGTTTACGCTTAGTGTTTGGAGGTCACACTATGTACTGGATAGTCATAACCGTGTACAAAATCAAGGTGTTAGCTCATTTTGCATTTTCACTTTATTACTAGGCCAAATTACATCCTATGAAAGGGATTTAGTAACATTACTTTGTGGACATATCGGATCATACCAATACATATTTTATTAATCACCCATCACTTTTTGCAATTGTCAACAAAGTTACTAATTCCCTTTAAAGGTAAAGACCAGTAATGGTCATGCGATTGCATTGTGAAAGAAACGTTGTGGAATCGATCAGAAAAGGTTGATCATCTAGCATCTAGCATCTGCAAGGTTCTGGAATCATCAAAATTATAAGAAATTTGGCCCATTCTTCGTAAAGTTAGAAGCACTATACACAGAAAGATGTATATGGGACTACCCTATATCTCTCACAGTCCATGAGAGAAACAAATTTACCAAATATATGAATAAGTAGGCGGTTTCTTCCATTTCATTTTTTGAAATTGGGGCGTTACCAATACTGGTCTTTACCTTTAACTTGGATTTTCTCACATTATCTTATCAGTGGGCATATTATCTCACAAATTTACTTGACCCCTTCGAAAGGGCGTTTTTCCATTGTCATTGCTGATTTGCAGAAAATGCGTTCGAAGAGGGCTGCGCTCAGATTTGTGAATATATCGTTGCGTTTAGATCTATTTATTTGTCCATTAAACATATAGTATTGAACTTGTTCTATTCTTATCGATGTTAGTTATTCTATAGCTTTACATAATTATGGGAGGTTTTTCATAATTATTAATGACATCCTATATAATGAAGTATTTATTATTAAACACGTATTCGGACTCCTTTTTGCGCAATTTGTCAAGAATTCTGAAAACGTTTACATTTGCACGTTAAAAGAAGTAGACGCGTCAACAGCGCTGTTGTAATTTAATGGGCTCGTCATGCACTCACAAGCATTGGGCACTACGGCATAATAACATGATTTGCAGAAAATGCGTTCGAAGAGGGCTGCGCTCAGATTTGTGAATATATCGTTGCGTTTAGATCTATTTTGTTTGTCCATTAAACATATAGTATTCCCTCTTCTTCTTCTTCATCTCTTTTTATTTAGAAATACATATTTTAAAATACACAATTTATAAAAAGTAAAAGATTTGTATGTAAATGTCTGTTGCATCAAATTAATATAAAATAGTTTATCAGCCTACATTGACGGTTATAATATATGTCGGACATTATACTTTAGCGAAAAGATATAAACGTGATAAAATTAAACTAAAGAAGAATCCAGAACGGGGGCGGGGCCGGGGGGGGGGGGGGGGGGGGGGGGGGGGTGAAAGGAGTGACACAATAGCATAATAATAAATAAATATAGTACAGACTACGGATGCACTCAACTTTCTCTCTCTCTCTATCTATACATCTCTCTGTCTATCTGTCTGTCTTTCTCTCTCTGTCTCTCTCTCTCTCTCTCTCGCTCTCTAAACAGATGATATAGGGAAAACGAAATAGTTTGTAAGTATTGCTTGGAGAGCAAAATAATTAGTCTGTTTTATTTACTAATGTAAAGCGCTTTGATCATGGTTTATGTCAAGGTGCTATATAAATATCAATGTGTATGAATATATTTTCAAATTTTGACAATTATAGTTTTGTAAATATATGTATTGACAAAGTACATAAGAACGACACAAAAATGCTGGGAGTATTTTGGACCTACATAGAATATGCGAAACTGAGCTATGTCTTTGGCCCATGATCCCACAGCTATTAAAGTTACGTAAGAGGAACAATGAACGTTGCGGAGGGTACAGGTCGTTGTCGTGGTTATAAACTCCAAAGAGCGGAAGTGAGGTAAGGGTATCTATAACCCTGTTTTTGTTGTTTTGGGGGGCGGGAAGGGTCTTGTTATTCTTGCAGTTGTCGTTGCTGTTTTTTTTAAATTTTTTTAATGGGACCACGTTCCGACATACTCATAAATAAAAATCATATTACGTAAAGCCAGACTTTACCCTATCTGAAACAATCATTCAAAGGCAACAATCATGCAAGATGATTGTTTTTTCTCTCTTTCTATGTGTGTGTGTGTGTGTCTCCATTCACACTCTCTCTCTCTCTCTCGCTCGGTCGTTTTCTCTGTCTGTCTGTCTCTCCGTCTTTCTGCCAATGTTGTTCCGCCATTTGCTTGTTTGCCGGCACAATTCCTTCTTTGAGATAAATTATTATAACATAATAATGATGTACACAATTTATTATACCGTTTGTTTATTATAGGGAGCGAAATAGAAAACGAGCGTCTGATAATGTCGAAATGCGAAGAATATTAATGTACAATAATTATACAAAGTAAAACTTTTGAATGAAAATCTCTGTTGCATCAAATTGATATAAAAAATGTTTATTATGCTATATTGACAATACTGTTATGCGTCGGACATTAGTCTTCAGCGAAAAGATATCTATATATAAAAAAGGACAAACTAAAGGGAAACAAAATCGGAGCTGGGGGGGGGGGGGTGATCGGAGAGACAAATATCATATAAATAAATACAGTACGGGACTACCGTGACGTCCAATTTTCTATCTCTCCCGCCACCTCTCCCTCTCTCTCTCTCTCTCTCTCTCTCTTTCCCTCTCCCTGTCTGTCTCTCTGTCTATCTGGCAATGTCGTTTTCCATCTTCATTTTTGTTTAATAATGTTTCTATTCCTTCATTTGCTTGTACCGTGTACGCCGACAACATCTCTTCCTTGAGATGAATTATTATAACATAATTATCCCTTGTGATGTACACATCATACCTTATATTTATTATAGGAAAATCCTGCGTACGCCACTGAATATGACATGAACTTGTATACAGATTGCAAAGCCGATTATACGCGGCCAATTTTACTATACTTTTTTTGCGAAAATTTGCCAAATTAGAAAGAGTATACAATTTTTGTTAATGATAGAATTAACGTAACTTGATCAAAAACAGTTTAGAAACAGCTGAAATATCAAAAAATACATCCGTTCAGATTTTCGTCGATTCATATCTATACTAACTTGGGGGAGGGTTATGGAAGAGTGTTTAAAATAGTCACTTTAGAATTATTGTTATTATTACCATTAGTATTGTTATAATGCATTTTATAAAGATTTCCTTTTACTGATCATGACGCACCGTGAGTTCATTGATTACCAAAACAATGTCAAACTCTCCCGTCTGACTATTGCAAAGAACGGCATGAGAAGAAAAGACACGACGCAAAAAAGAATACATAGAGTTTTATTTTAATACGATATGGGTTGTTTATTAGAACCAAGTCAAGAGAGGAGAAGAAAAAAAAAGGATTTGACTGACAAAATATAAGTGCTTCCAAGCTCAGGCTGTGGCAATGTGCTACAAGTAGCGTGAATAATGACGGGAGAGAATGATAATTCCTTTGTCCATTACGACGCTAGGATAATATCGCGACGTGGAAATTATACAAATATGTTGATAATCATTCGAATTACAAACATACACAACCGTCCCAAACAGTCATCAGTTTTCCGACTATAACCGCATACATGTATTCATTCACTCATTTTTCTTTTACTTTTTCTTGTTGGGGACAATCAAGCTCGCAATTAAACAACCATTCATCGTACATAGTCATCTTTATTTCACATTCCATACAGTCGTCACAAATTTTAAAAGGAGGCGTATTAAACCAACAACAGAAAAAAAATATCATAATTTATTCTGATCAAGATGAACGAGTGTGTTGATTGCCCCCCAAAACAAAAACGCTCCCACTAGACAAGTTCAGGCTGTGCTGTAGCAATGTACATCGCAAAGCTTCCACAATAATAGGAAAGATAATACCCCCGCCCGTTGCGACGCAAAACGGCGCGAGAAGAATAGATCGCAAAGCGAGAAGAATACATCAAGTTTTTACAAACAATGGGATGTTTATTAGTACGAGAACAGGAAGAGGGAAAGGCAGGCTTTGGCTGACAAATACTTTCTGTATAGCAAGTTTAAGCTGTACCGTTGTGCATCGCGCATCACGAGCGAGAACAATGGCGGGAGAGATAATCTTCCATCGTCTGGTAGGGCGCAAAAGGGCGCAAGAAGAATAGAGCGGATTTATACCAACAATAGACAGTTTCTTTTCATATGCAAGAATCAGGTGAGGGTAACTGTCACGCCCCTTTGCGCCCCTTTGCGTTTCTTGAGGCGCAACCTTTCTATTCATGGCGCCCCGACGCGTTCGGGCACAGTCGCAACTTTGGAAGGCTCCCCTAACATACCAGCATGTGTACATTTCAGCCTTGGTATGTCCTGTGTAATGTACTACCTATCAATCAAATGTACCGGACATATTGAATATATCTAGAATGACCTTCTTTCTCTACAACCACCTCAAGTTCAGTGATGCTAGAACAGTTAGAGTGTACATTTTTATTTACAATGTACTGATAACGTTAACAAAATGGGTAGGGAAAAAATGGTTACGTAAAACAATCATGTGGCATAATACTGAGAAGAATTCAATAAAGGTTCAATTTGTTAAATTCTATTTTCACTAATATCCTGACTTGCATCATTTACAAAAAGCATTTATACAATAAAAATTAAAATATTCAGTATTTGCTTACCTGTTTAATTTTACCCTCTATTCCTCCAATTTTATGAATGACTTTATTAGAGCTGAAATTGTAATAATGAAAAGAGAATAAAGTCAAATTAAGAATATAGAACTTGGAAAACCCAGTGCTAAATGTAATGGAAAGGCAGGTCATAAAACAATATAACATTGAAGGAATGGATTCCTTTGGTTTAGAATAAGTTTCTCATCAGCAGCTGTAAGGCATCTCTTCCAAAAGGACTTTAAGTGGTGCAATGTTTGTCATTAATGCATTACCACATAATCAGCAAAAAATGATTTTAGTGTGTAGACTGTTTTGCTGTAATGAATGGAAAAAAACGACAACATACATACTGGTACATTAAAAAACAAACAAGCAACAACAAAAATGACAAGAGCACAAAAGTGCAACGGCCCTCAAATCAAAGACAGATATCATGTCATTAAAAAATATATGATGTAATAATTTACTATATAATATTAAGACTGGTTGAATTGTTTTTCTTTTATAGATCTCTATCAAAAGCTAAAAATTCCAAAAAGTATCTATTAATGTTTACCTGTAATCTTCAAGTGGTATAATAGGTCTCCCGCATTGCCCATGAGAGTTATTGCCAAGACTGTATACTGTAGGAGAAAAAGAACAAGGTTTCAAATTAAGAGGATTGAAATATAAAGCTATTATATCACAAAAATCAATTCAACAGTTTTCAACCAGATAAACTTCATAACATTTCTCACCAACATTCAAACTTTAGAGTGCATTTATCACATTTTGTATATATGCTCAAAGGAGTTAATTTATCAGACTTGCAATCTTTTCTCGGCTTTTTCATTTCATACTAAATATTTAAACTACACTGATAACATGCAAAGAACCTACTTTTTCCTGTGTGCAATATTACACTGTACATATATTTCAACTAGATACTGATTACAAAAAACATGTGCTTAATTTCAATTAATGGACATTTTCTTCCTTCTCCATCTCACATTACATATATCTAAACTAATTGAGAACGGTCCTATTTTGTGTGTGTATTATAACCAATAAAATTTGATTAAAAATTGAAATCATTCAAGCTACACTGATTTCATGAATAAAGTCTGAACTTTCACATATTGTAACTTACATTCTTCTTCCTCTTCAAATTACATATTGATTACAAAAGAAATCACCTATCGCTCCTATAGTCACTTACCTCTTTCTTTCCTTCTGCAATACACATGTTATTCAAGTTATCCCGATAAGTAGTTACCTAAGAAATTGAGTCATAACCTGTCTCCCTCTTTGCCGACTACACTGATTACATGCAGATCAGTGAATATTTTCAGATATTCCTCTTTTTTTTTTTTTAATGCACTGTTTTATATTGCTTATAGTCTACTTGGTGTACTTGTTTTTATCTTTCATTTGTAATAGTATATATGTGTGACTCAATTTTAAGCCGACCCAATTCGTTTACATTTAACGGCCTTGACTCTTTAAACGGAGTGGACAGTGACCTACATCCTCAGTCAAATTACTATTCATGTGATGAGTTCAATGGATTCATAGATGCAAAAGATAAGGTTTCTCAGAATTTTTCCTGTATTCATTTTAATTGTCGAAGTCTCGTCAAGAACTTTGACATATTTTCCGTTTTTAAATGACATTCATCATAATTTCACTATAATAGGACTAACAGAAACATGGTTTAAGCCTGAAGATTCATTGAGTTTGTACAACATTGATAACTATGATTTGATTGTGAATAATAGATCTCAAAGAATAGGAGGTGGTGTGGGAATGTTTATTCAAACAGATCTGAAATATAATCAAAGAAATGACTTCACTTTTATGTCTGACAGTTTTGAATCTTTATTTCTTGAATTTCCTGAATTTGACAATGTTTTATGTACATGTACATCACGTTATTGTGTAGTGGGCGCGGTTTACAGGCCTCCTGCAAGTTCGATTGAAGATTTTTTACAAACACTTACGGGGATATTGGAGAAAATTAGTCGTGAACATAAATCTTGCTTTTTGCTTGGTGATTTTAATATTGACCTTGCATCGGTTACCAACCGTAGCATTACAGATCGATTTTTAGATACCCTTTACACTTTCTCTGTGTTACCATTGATACAAGCACCAACTCGCATATCTCGCCATAAAGCATCACTCTTAGACAATATTCTTACCAATGCTGATGCCGGCTGTGAATCAGGTATATTATTAAGTGATTTAAGTGACCACCTACCTGTCTTTACTTTTACCAATGTTCTTTTGAAATTGAGTGAAAACATAGATTTACCTGTAAACAAGCGTGTCTTTAATGATGCGAATTTTTTGAAATTCAGTCAAAGTTTAAGTGAACTAGATTGGCATGATTGTATATAAATTGAAGATTCTGATCTACAACAGCTTCATCTCAGTGTTCATGGCTTTATACAATGAATGTTTTCCTTTTACCACCATACGCAAAAAAAAAAACTTTAAAAAGCCATGGTATACTACTTACCTAAAAAAACTTCCCAATAAAAGACTCAGGCTTTATAGAAAATATTTAAAGAAACCTACTAATGAAAATAAAAACCAATACAATTCATATAGAAATATTGTTACTAGGGAAATCCGCAAAGCAAAGACAAATTACTATAATCAGAGATTTAAAAATTTGAATGGTAACATGTCAGGGACATGGAAAGTGATAAATAACCTATTGAGAAAGAAAAACAAAACAAAAATTCCTGAATTCAAAAAGGATGGTGAGACCATTGATGATGAAGCTGTTGCAGAAGGTTTTAATGATTACTTTGTTCATGTAGCACCAAGAATGCTCAGTGAAGTAAACAATGTAGCCCAGCCTACTTGTTCCCCGACTGCTCATATTGTAAACAACTCGCATTCTTTTTTCTGTAAACCTATACATGAAAGTGAAATTATAAATATTGTAGACAAAATGAAAGGTGGTACAAGTCCAGGATATGATGATGTTCACATATCTGTAGTTAAGAAAATTATTCACTTGATTAGTAAACCCTTATGTGCAATATTTAATGTTTCTATTAACAATGGACTATTTCCTGACAAGTTAAAAGTTGCGAAGGTTATTCCAATATTTAAGAAGGGTCAATCTAATCTGTATTCAAACTATCGGCCAATTTCTCTCCTTCCTATATTCTCAAAGATTCTTGAGAAATGCATGTACAATCGACTTATCACTTTCATTGAAAGATTTCAGTTGCTTTTCAGTAATCAATTTGGCTTCAGGTCTAAACACTCAACCTCTTCTGCTCTCATTGAATTTATTCATACTATTACAAGAGCCATGGATGCTAAAGATATATCTATCGGTGTGTTTTTAGACCTTTCAAAGGCCTTTGATTGTTTAAATCATAAAATA
>JAVYIG010002960.1:0-217875 GCA_035222895.1 Strongylocentrotus droebachiensis | reverse complement strand
GGGTAGGGGGCAGTTTCCATAAATAAAATAAAATACAGAAATGCAATAAACTTTCAATAATTTATTGCATTTTACCCCGGTCCCCAACATAAACAAAATCCTCTGGACGGCCGTGCATTATGGCTCAAGGCATGGGCACACAGAAGCTTTTTTTATGTTAGGCACCGGGATTAAATGCAATAAATTATTGAAAATTTATTGCATTTTCTGTTTTTTTTTGGCGTTCATCACAATATAGAGAAAGAAGACGATTCATCGTACCGTTTTCGACTCTTATTAAGCCCTATTCAGTTTCCCCCTCTCGCGCGAAGCGCGAAAGCTTTGACGTTTCCTCAAATTATTAGAGAAAGAACACAATTTGTGTGTACCGTTTTTTACTCTAAATAAGCCCTATGAATTTTATCTCAATTCAGTTTCCCCCTCTCGCGCGAAGCGCGGAAGCTTTGACGTTTCCTTAAATTATTGAGAAAGAAGACGATTCGTTGTACCGTTCTCGGACTCGTCTAAATGAAGTTTTCCCCTTCCGCGTGAAGCCCGGAATTTTGGCGTTTCATCACAATATAGAGATAGGAAGACGATTCATCGTACCGTTTTCGACTCTTATTAAGCCCTATTCATCTGAATTCAGTTTCCCCTCTCGCGCGAAGCGCGAAAGCTTTGACGTTTCCTCAAATTATTAGAGAAAGAACACGATTCGTTGTACCGTTTTCGACTCTAAATAAGCCCTATTAATTTTGTCTGAATTCATTTTCCCTCTCTCGCGCGAAGCGCGGAAGCTTTGACGTTTCCTTAAATTATAAGAGAAAGAAGACGATTCGTCGTACCGTTCTCGACTCGTCTAAATGAAGTTTTCCCCTTCCCGCGAAGCGCGGAATTTTGGGAGTTTCATCACAATATAAAGAAAGGAAGACGATTCGTCGTACCGTTGTTGACTCTTAAACCTTGTTTGAATTTAGTTTCCCCGAAAATTTTAATCCTCTGATTTCTTTAGCTGATATTATAGGAAAGTGAAACTTCATGAAAATACAAATATTGTAGTTGTAGTCACTCTCGAAGTCGTCACAGCGGATAAGAAGTCACAGTTCGTAGGGAAAAAAACTTGTCGGCCGACTTCAAACTTCTGCATTGATCACACGAGGATCGAGCAAGAATACCGACACAGCCGACCCGACACAGCAACATATTTACCCGTGTCTTTCTTGCTCCCTCGACGAAACGACTCCACCCAACAACTCCCTTCTCTCTTTTACTCCCACTCCTCCTCTCTCAGACTCTTACCTCCCCTCTCTCTCCTCTCTTTCATCCCCGTTTCTTTTGTTTCCCTTTCACTCTTTTTTCCTTTTCTTTCTTTTTCTTTCTTTCCTCCTCCCACTTTTTCTTTTTTCTCTTTCTTTCTTCTCTTTCTTTTCCTTTCTTTCCTTTCTTTTCCTTTCTTTCTTTTCTTTTCCTTTTCTTTTCTTCTTTTCTTTCCCTTTCCCTTCCTTTTTTTCCCTCTCCTTTTTTCCCTCTCTTTTTTCCCCTTTTTTTTTGTTCCCTCTCTTTTTTTCCCTCTCTTTTTTTCCCTCCCCCTTTTCTCTTTTTCCCGACAGCAGCGCAATTTTACCGACAATATCCTGACAGGTGGGGGGGGGGGGGTTGTCGCACCCCCCACACCCCCCCCCCCTTTGGCGACGCCCTGGACATAGTACCTTTAATGTCTTGCCAAAAGGACATTAGTGCCGCGGCGGGACTCGAATCGCTAGATAGCTTCGTAAATGTGGTTTTTCAGCGCTTGCCGCCCAGTATCTCGGCTTGAGGACCAGCCGTTGTAATGGTGATCACAGAGAGAGAGAGAGAGAGAGAGAGAGAGAGAGAGAGAGGGGGGGGGGCGAGAGAGAAACAGAGAGAGAGACAGACAGACAGGCAGAGAGAGAGACAGAGACAGAGACAGAGAGAGAGAGAGAGACAGAGACAGAGAGAGGGGAAAGAAAGAGAGTGTTGGATAGATGGAGAGAGGAGACTGAGAGAGAGAGAGAGAGAGGGAGAAAGAGAGAGAGAGAGAGAGAGAGAGAGAGAGAGAGAGAGAGAGAGAGGGGGGGGGGGGGGAGGAGGGTGTCGAGAAATTTATATTAATAATCATAATTTAAAGAGGGCAAAGTGAGAGCATTTGAAGAGTCGCCAATGGAAAGGAAAACAAAGCCTACAGGTGGCGCTCTTCCTATTGAACAGTTTTTCCAGCAAGAGTCGCGTCGTGTCGCATCAGATAAATGAATATTGGCCTACACTCAAACATGTTCTCTCACTCTTGTTAAACAAAAGCAATATTGAAGTCCAATTTGTATATTGCATTAGATAAAATAACAGGCATTCAACTTTGTAAAGACAACGGCACCGGTCAAGAAATATTTCTCTAACAGGGCCTATTTTCTTGTCATGTAGCTTGTCAATTATTTAGGCTCCAGAGCGAGGCACCCTTAAATAGTAGAGGTACTTTGAAGAGGTGCACAGCCCCCTTGAGCACTAATTATATTAATTTATTTTGCTCAACGTGGGGGGGGGGGGGGGGGGGTATGGAGCACTATTTTTTTTTAAATCGACACCTCCCCCCTCTTGAGCAACAACAACAATACCTTTTTCTTTAGATGGGGGGAGGGGAGAGAAGGGTGGATGGGAGAGGGGGAGGGAGAGAGGAGGGTGGGGGGAGAGAGAGAGAGAGAGAGAGAGAGAGAGAGGGGGGGGGGGGGGTACGGTCGCGCGAACCCCCGAACCCCCTAGTTTGTATGGGTGAGGTGAACAATGTTTGTTCCACCTTTACGTATGCGAGCAAAAGGTGGAATGAAATAATATGTAACGAGGCATTGTATTAACAACGATTTATGGATACCATTTGATTATATTACGAAAATGGTTTTGTTTGCGTATTCATTGTGGAAGATATCCACTGGCAGTGCTCTGTGCTCCTTATGGAAAATAATCAGTGAGTAGTTTCAGTTCAGGAATGGTATTGTGCCTAAGCTTTTAGCAAGCTCTAATAAAAGTCAAATTAAGCACAACCACACATCAATTTTTCTCTCGTTAGCCGTTTTATTACTTGTTAAACACAGAATCAAACTTCTAAGAGTTTTATTAACACACGACAAATTTAAACTCCTACCTTACGTCACAAAATAAAAGCTCCCTGAAACAAAAAGCCCTTCAACTAATTTGGGAAAATTTGATAACATTTTCTTCAATAAAGATTCCCTAACTGATGATACCGGTACGATTTGCCCCACATGAATGAAAGTATGCTATTCTTAAAAATAAAAATAAACATGCATGTGTTAGTTTGCTGGGACAAACTCTTTTCAGTCGATGCACGATGAGACCAAGGAGCTGTGTGGTTGAAGCTCCTTATTGAGGCTAGTCTGACATCATACTACATAGGATCTGTGATATTCGACACAGTCAGACACTGACAGAATTAGGCTCTACTCAATGCTTTAAGTTTAGGAATTTTAGTAAAGTGTCAAATCAAACTCTGTGCGTGCAGACTACGAATGGTGAATGACTGGGAGATGAGTTGTGTGGGGTTGCGACTGCTGAAGGCAAGTGATGAGGTGCACGTTGTTTTCAATGCAAGTGCGAGGTGGGTGGAGTTATTGATTCGATTCGTCTGCAAGATCAAATCCAAATCCAGACAGAGCATTATCACATCATAGGAGCATAGACCTACAGTTTGGGCAACATCTAAACGTGAAAGGTAAGGATGATCTTGAAGTGGATTGAGGTTATGATTGGGATGCTGGTGATGAAGAGAATGTCGTACTGCAAGCATCGTTGGAAGAAGGTAACTTTTATAATACACATTATAAAGAGAGTTGATTCGGAAAAGTGATTAGGTGTTGTGTTTGATCTCGTCCGCTGGCGATGCGGGCAATATGGGTTGTGCAGATGATGCATTCATGTTGTACGTGTATAGCGCTTGGCTCCTGAGAGTTGAAGCTTTGGAGTTTTACATATTTGATGCACAGGGGCTGAACTAGAACTTTTCATGGCAAATACAAACGACCGTTAACAACAGAATGGTTTAAACAATGCTCAAACACAGATAAATACCAGTGGCATGCAATGATAGTAGGAATGATTATGATAATGATTAATAATATAAATGAAAATGAAGATAACAAATATAATGGTTGGGGTATGAATGAAAGTGATGACATAGTGATGATAAAGGAAAAGACGATAATTATGATGATGGTACGTGAGATAAAGGTTATGATGATGAAATATTTATGATGGATGTTTTTTTAATGATGATGATATATTTTGTGGTGGTGATTTGGATGATCGGATAGTGATGGTAGTGCTCGTGATTTGAATGATGATAATGGTGATGGTTGTGATGGTGATGGTGATGGTGATGATGGTAAAGGTGATGGTTGTGATGGTGGTGATTTGTATGATGATTATGGTGATGGACTGATGGTGATGGTGTTGATGATGAGTATGGTGATGATTGATATGGTGGTGATTTGGATGAGGATGGTGATGATGATGATGATGGTTGTGATGGTGATGGTGATGGTGATGGTGATGATGATGATGATGGTGATGGTGATGGTGATGGTGATGATGATGATAATGATGATTATGGTGATGGTTGTGATGGTGATGGTGATGATGATGATGATGGTGATGATGATGATGATAATAGTGATTTTGTGATGGTGGTGATTTAGATGATGATGATAATAGTGATTTTGTGATGGTGGTGATTTGGATGATGATTATGGTGATGGTTGTGATGGTGATGGTGATGATCAGATGATGTTTATGGTGATGGTTGTGCTAGTGGTGATTTGGATGATTTATGGTGGTGATGATGATAATGGTGATGATGATTATGGTGATGGCGATACCTAATGATTATGGTGATGGTTGTGGTGGTGGTGATTTGGATGATGGTAATGGTGATGGTGATCATGATCATTGGGATGGATGTGGTGATGATGATAATGGTGATGGTTGTGGAGGTTGTGATGATGATGAAGTTAATAGTGGTGATGATTTGGATGATCAGATAATGATGGTGGTGGTGGTGATTTGGATGATGATTATGGTGATGGTTTTGGTGGTGGTGATTTGGATGATGGTAATGGTGATTGTTGTGGTGGTGATTTGGATGATGATAATGGTGATAATAATAATAATAATATTCTGCTTTTATATAGCGCCTAATACAAGTGTCTCTATAAAGCACTTTACAGATTACCCCGGTCATTGGATTCAATAATTGCCCGCACACACTGTGCGCACAATCTCCACTCCCGGGGAGCATTCCAGCCAGGCGATACTTGACGCTCAAAAAAATGTTTGACCAACAATGACAGTTAAATCGTCCTACCGGGTACCCATTTAACACTAACAAAGTGCTGGTTGTGATGGTGATGGTGATTAGGGTGATGATGATAAGGGTGATGGTAATTGTGGTGGTGATGGTGATGATGATTGTGGTGATGGTTATGGTGGTGGTGATGATGATGATTAATGGTGGTGGTGGTGGTGATATGGATGATTAATGGTGGTGGTGATTTGGATGATGATAATGGTGATGGTTGTGGTGGTGCTGGTGATGATGATAATGGTGATGGTATTGTGATGGTGATGGTGATAATGATAATGGTGATGGTACTTGTGGTGGTGATGGTGATGATGATTGTGGTGATGGTTATGGTGGTGGTGATTTGGATGATTAATGGTGTTGGTGGTGATGATGGTGGTGATGATGATAATGGTTGTGGTTGTGGTGGTGATGGTGATGATGAAGCAGGTGAAGGCGTAAAGGACCCTTTGTTAGTCCCCCTCTCTCTTTTGTTTCTTGATAATGTCAATTGATGAGAGCTTGGAGTGGGGACATTTCCCCATTTAAAGGCCCTACCCTTACTGCCTATCTCAGTCAGCTCTTACATTTCTGAATTGATGTGAATATAGCCAGTGAATCTTGATATTGATGATGATGATGATCATAACAATAATGGTGGTAATGGTGATGGTGATGGTGGTGGTGGTGGTGGTGGTGGTGGTGGAGGTGGTGTTGGTGGTGGTGATGTTGGTGGTGGTGATGGTGGTGGTGATGTTGGTGGTGGTGATGGTGGTGGTGATGGTGGTGGTGGTGGTGATGGTGGTGGTGGTGATGGTGGTGGTGGTGATGATGGTGGTGGTGATGATGGTGGTGGTGATGATGGTGGTGGTGATGATGGTGGTGGTGATGATGGTGGTGGTGATGTTGGTGATGGTGGTGGTGATGGTGGTGGTGGTGGTGATGGTGGTGGTGGTGATGGTGGTGTTGGTGGTGGTGATGTTGGTGGTGGTGATGGTGGTGGTGATGTTGGTGGTGGTGATGGTGGTGGTGATGGTGGTGGTGGTGGTGATGGTGGTGGTGGTGATGGTGGTGGTGGTGATGATGGTGGTGGTGATGATGGTGGTGGTGATGATGGTGGTGGTGATGATGGTGGTGGTGATGATGGTGGTGGTGATGTTGGTGATGGTGGTGGTGATGGTGGTGGTGGTGGTGATGGTGGTGGTGGTGATGGTGGTGGTGGTGATGATGGTGGTGGTGATGATGGTGGTGGTGATGATGGTGGTGGTGATGATGGTGGTGGTGATGATGGTGGTGGTGATGATGGAGGTGGTGATGATGGTGGTGGTGATGGTGGTGGTGGAGGTGGTGTTGATGGTGGTGGTGGTGGTGATGATGGTGATGGTGGTGGTGAAGTTAAGGATGGATATGTTAGGAGCCAGAAGGGTGTTAACTCATATACACAAAGTTAATAATACCCTTCTGGTTAGCCTAACATACAATGAAGATGATGGAGATGATGATGATAACTTTTGTATTTTTATGTGCTCAGCTCAGGACTCGACCCATGTGCATGACGAAGATCCGATTGCGCCATACCCCCCCCCCCCCAATTTAATCATTTACGATTTTCCCAAGATACAATTTTAAAGTAGAATTGCAAGAACATTTAAAGCAATTTTTCTTTAGGTAGCTTAATGAAATGTATTCGCATGAAAAGACGCATCCAGAACGCAAAGTGCATAATAGTTTGTGATGTTTCTTAATCAAAAGTTCTTTGTTGACGTATTGGGATGAAAGTATAGCTAGCATTAAGCCTTGTTGAAATGGTATGCATATCCAACTTCACATCCTAGCAGTGTGGTAACAATTACGCAGTTTGCTTTCCGGATACATCTTTTTGTGCCACTTCTTATTGCTAATTAGCTACACACATATCAAACTTATGAAGAGATTGAACTACTGACCAATTTCTAAAAATCATCAATATTCATTTTATTGCAGGATCATCCCATCTGGTATTGTCAATGAAGACGATTATGAAGTAGTTTCATGTGGTGGTCTGGACTCGGACAAACAGAGATAGAAGACTTGTGTCAGCCCCTCTTCACATTTAGCTCTATGGTGATGTGTTGGTTTATTATCAGAAGAGCCTAGATATCAGATCCCAAGTTGCAGGTATTTGTTATATTTGAATATCTGAATATGAGCCAGAATAATAAACATCATGTGTACTATTCAATAAGTAGTGAGTGATGTTTTAAAACGTGAAAAAACATGAATAAAACTTAGAGAATAAAAATATTTGGAGAGTCGGATATTCATGCTGAATTCGTTGAATTTTATCTTACCACATAATGTAGATATCTTCTTACATAATATCATACTTCCTATCAATGTCCATCTCAAAACCAGTCATGAACTAGCAAAGTAGTGGCTGATGCATAATAGACTTCAGCGGAAAATTGACATGGCCGATCGGTGAGCATTTTGTGTGGAGTTCAACCAGGGGATACTACGTTATATCTAGCTTTGCGTCAATTTTCGATGTACTGCATGGCGCTATACGTGAACACGCGTGGAGGATAGACAAAGATTAGGGATATTCATGTATTACTCTTAGGACGTAGAAGCTTTGTATTGCCCCACATAATTATTATTGTGCTACATAATAATAGAAGTGTACAGAAAGTAGCTTAAAGTTGGATGCGTTGTACACAAGTACAAACAAGTACAATATAGAAACCAGCTCTAGAATGAATAAGGGACAGTGGGGAGGATTCAAATGTCTATGTAGGCTATTTTTGGCCAGGCTTTGAAATCCTTTTAACAAAGAAGACACATTTTCTTTCTCAAATGGATATATCTGTGTAAATACAAACTTTCATCTACTTTTATTTATCAATGTGATTGGTATTGTGATTGAAAAATGAAAGTATGTATTCATGGAAAAAAAAATGATTACATAATTCTTTCCCATATTCTCTTTTCTGTTTGAGTTTGTTTTATAGTGATTCACAGAATATATATCTTATAGTTCATTTTTTGTTAATTTTCACATTCAACATCATTGTCACAATGATCAAAGTCATCATTGCCATCACGATCATTACCATCCTCATCACCATAGCCATCATCACCATTGCTATCATGATCATGATCACCATCACCATAATCATCTTCCTAATCACCATCATCACCATAGCCATCATGATCATTGCAATCACCACTGACATCATCACCATTGCCATTATGATCCTCTCCAACACCATCAGCATTGCTATCATGATCATGATCACCATCACCATAATCATCTTCATAATCACCGTCATCATCATCACCATAGACTTCATGGTCATCGCCATCACCACTGACATCATAATCACCGTCATCATCACCATAGCCATCCTCAGCGCCATCCTCATCGCCATCCTCATCGCCATCACCGGCATTGTTAGCAGCATTGCTATCATCATCGCCATCAACATAATCATCATCATAATCACCGTCAACATTATCACCATTGCCATCATCATAATCATCATCATAATCACCATCAACATTATTACCATTGCCATCCTCATCGCCATCACCATAATCATCATCATATTCACCGTCATCATTATGCACCATATCCTTCATGGTCATCGCCATCATCACTGACATTATCATAATCACCATCATCATTATCACCATTGCTATCATGATCATCATCGCCATCATCATAATCATCTTTATAATCACCGTTTATCATCATTACCACTGACATCATCACCATTGCCATTATGATCATCTCCACCACCATCAGCATTGCTATTATGATCATGATCGCCATCACGATAATCATCTTCATAATCACCGTCATCATCAGGGCTCAAATTAATTTTTTGTCCACGGGGGCTCTTCCAAGCCTTCTCACAAGGGCTCTTTTAGTAATGACGGGGGCTCTTATTTTAATACAAATTTCCATTAAATTAGTGGTACCCATGATACTCTTAAATTCTTTGCTCTTTCATCATTATCAGCATTATTTCCCTCTTACAACTTCACAAGTAATGATAACATGCAGCTAATGGTCAGATCTCCTCCCTCTGTACAAAATTTTGGGTCCTAGCCCGTACAGTCGCCTCCTCGCCAACAGGTTTCCTTTTACTTCAGTTTACTTTTAATTTAGTTTTCGGTTGATTTACTAGTCGAGGTTCATTATTTGCTGACCTTTTAGAATCACAAGATTTTAACGTTTCAGTCCTTGCGCAATCGCCTCTATCTAGCTCCAGCAGATATGCGGTGAAAAGCGTTCATTTGTTTGTTTACAATATGGCAGCCTCTAGACACCGAACATTTGATAAGAAATCCTGCACGCTAACCTAATTTCCATAGTTCCATTTCATTGGTTTAAGGTTTGAATGTTTGAACTCAGAGGGCCCCCGTGAGCACTCTGAAGGAGGCGATTATGAAGCTCACGGGGGTGAATCGCACACCACATTATCATAATCACCGTCATCATTATCAGCATGGCCATCATGATCAACCCCCCCTTTGGTATTTTTATGTGTGTAAACCCCCCTAAAAAAAAACTAAAACCCCCCCTTTGTTTTTTTTGTTTTTTTTTTAATTATTAAAAAAAGGAAGAAAAGAATTATGCCCACGGCTAACCTAAAAAAGGTGACCTTACCCCCCCCCCCCCCCAATGAAGAAAAATGTCAAATTTTCAAATTTCGAGACCAAAAAAAAAAAAAAAAAGTTTCCGCTTACCCCTCATCATCATAATCACCGTCAACATTATCACCATTACCTTCATCATAATCATCATCATAATCACCATCAACATTATCACCATTGCCATCATCATAATCATCATAATTACCGTCAACATTATCACCATTGCCATCATCATAATCACCGTCAACATTATCACCCTTGACATTTCAAATTTCGAGACCAAAAAAAAAAAAAAAAGTTTCCGCTTACCCCTCATCATCATAATCACCGTCAACATTATCACCATTGCCTTCATCATAATCATCATCATAATCACCATCAACATTATCACCATTGCCATCATCATAATCATCATAATTACCGTCAACATTATCACCATTGCCATCATCATAATCATCATCATAATCACCGTCAACATTATCACCATTGCCATCATCATAATCACTGTCAACATTATCACCATTGCCATCATGATAATCATCATCATAATCACCGTCAACATTATCACCATTGCCATCATCATAATCACTGTCAACATTATCACCCTTGACATCATAATCATCATCATAATCACCGTCAACATTATCACCATTGCCATCATCATAATCATCATCATAATCACCGTCAACATTATCACCATTGCCATCATCATAATCACCGTCAACATTATCACCATTGCCATCATGATAATCATCATCATAATCACCGTCAACATTATCACCATTGCCATCATCATAATCATCATCATAATCCACGTCAACATTATCACCATTGCCATCATCATAATCATCATAATTACCGTCAACATTATCACCATTGCCATCATCATAATCATCATCATAATCACCGTCAACATTATCACCATTGCCATCATCATAATCACTGTCAACATTATCACCATTGCCATCATGATAATCATCATCATAATCACCGTCAACATTATCACCATTGCCATCATCATAATCACTGTCAACATTATCACCCTTGACATCATAATCATCATCATAATCACCGTCAACATTATCACCATTGCCATCATCATAATCATCATCATAATCACCGTCAACATTATCACCATTGCCATCATCATAATCACCGTCAACATTATCACCATTGCCATCATGATAATCATCATCATAATCACCGTCAACATTATCACCATTGCCATCATCATAATCATCATCATAATCCACGTCAACATTATCACCATTGCCATCATCATAATCATCATAATTACCGTCAACATTATCACCATTGCCATCATCATAATCATCATCATAATCACCGTCAACATTATCACCATTGACATCATAATCATCATCATAATCACCGTCAACATTATCACCATTGACATCATAATCATCATCATCATAATCCACGTCAACATTATCACCATTGCCATCATCATAATCATCATAATTACCGTCAACATTATCACCATTGCCATCATCATAATCATCATCATAATCACCGTCAACATTATCACCATTGCCATCATCATAATCATCATAATTACCGTCAACATTATCACCATTGCCATCTTTCATAATCATCATCATAATCACCGTCAACATTATCACCATTGACATCATAATCACCATCATAATCACCGTCAACATTATCACCCTTGACATCATAATCATCATCATAATCACCGTCAACATTATCACCATTGCCATCATCATAATCATCATCATAATCACCGTCAACATTATCACCGTCAACATTATCACCATTGCCATCATCATAATCATCATCATAATCACCGTCAACATTATCACCATTGCCATCATCATAATCATCATCATAATCCACGTCAACATTATCACCATTGCCATCATCATAATCATCATCATAATCATCATCATAATCACCGTCAACATTATCACCATTGCCATCATCATAATCATCATCATAATCAACGTCTACATTATCACCATTGCCATCATCATAATCATCATCATAATCAACGTCAACATTATCACCATTGCCTTCATCATAATCATTATCATAATCACCATCAACATTATCACCATTGCCATCATCATAACCATCATCATAATCATCATCATAATCAACGTCATCATAATCATCGTCGCCCTCATCATAATCGCCAACATCATTATGATAATCATCATCATCATAGCCACCATCAAATGTGTCGCTGAAAATAAAAGTATTATTAGAGTAAAAAATCTTTAAATTATATGATTCCGCCATGATGAATTGCACCGTGAGCCATATCGTTGGTGGGTTGACAAAACTTGTATCTCAAAAATCATGAATTTTCAGGAGAGCGAAAAAAACTTTCCTGTCTCAACAAATTTAGTGCTGTGACACCGTCCTTTCTTTTTAAAACTGGAATATTTATACAATTTTTAATGTCATTGTTGAAATACAGTACAATAATTGTTTTTATATTTGAAAGTGAGTTACAAGGTTTTTGCGTTTATCTACATTGAGATACAAGTTTTTAGTTTTCATTCAAATTGAGATACAAGTTCTTACTTTCAACTCTGAATGAGTTACAAGGATTTGGTTGAATAAGTTACGAGGATTTGAATACACTACCTTCGGTACTGTAAGCCATGTGTGAGTTACAAGGAAAAGGAATTACGTATCTTATGTTACGAGGTTTGTCAGTGCAGCTTCAAAGGGGGTTAAAGTTACGAGGTTTAGTTTAAGGGTGTTTGTGTGGAATTTGTGAAAAAACCGAGAAGGAGGCGTTCCATGGATTTATCAGGTGGTGTCGTAGGCCATTAGGTACAAAATTATGCAAACAAAATCAAAATCTCAAAAAATTGAGCTTTTCACCGAACTAGAATCTGAATAAAAATTGCTGTACAGCCTCATTATTGCGCATGCTGCGGTCTGACTGCCTACCTTTTGTGGAAACATGCCCCTTGAATTTATTCATGACAGTTTTGGGTAATATTTGTAAAACAACATAACCTGCTAAGAAATAAATTCTGATCATAAATATTTTGAGAATAAGATCGGCTTGTAAACGTCATGATTCTTGACTGACCTAAAAAGGTTTTTAATTACGATTAACGCATGAGCTAAGTCCAGGAATTTGTTAAAAATCCGAGACAAAGCTGCCCAGTCCCATTAAGCCATTTAATGACTAATGACTTCATTTATGAATTGAGCATATTACAAGTGCAATACTCACCAATTTAAAGAACTGTCAGTATTGCTTTCATTCCAGGACTATAACATTTCATGTGATGCGAAGGAAGGAGTCCATCTTGAATGACAGGAAGCCTAGGTGATAAAGTGGGTAGTTATGTCTGGTAACTGCTGATTTAAGAAGAGTAAGGATAGACATGATGAAATAAGTATATTTAATGATAATGATATTAGTGGTAGTTTGTAAAGTGATTTTGATAAAGGAGTAGGGCATTGCACAGTAATTTGTCAATGTATAATTTTGAACATTGACAAGTAACAGTAATTAAAGTAAATTTTATCTACATTCGTATATAAGTAAAGAGAATGAAAGGATGTTGACGCATACCGGTACATAAGTCAATACAAAGTAAGTGTTAGGCGCTATATAAGCACTGTAATTATTATTATACTCTGTGATAATATTACCTTAATAAAGCTTATAATTTAAGATTACAGTACTATAAGGGATAGCTTTAAAAAAAATCCTCAAGGAAGACTTAATCACTGATAGAGAAGCATCCCACTCCTTAATTAATCATCATGGATGGCTGCAGCCAAGATGAAGTGTAGACATAGTTTGCTCCTTGGTACTATCTGTCATGCACTTTTCCATCATGATCTTAGGAATTAAAAAAAATCATTCTAGACTATCGTTTATATTTCTTATTTTCCATGTTTCTCTACCTCACTCTCTTTCATCTCTGTCATCCATGGGAATCCACCAATTTTCTTTCTATTCCTATCTCAGAACATCTTCTTCAAGATGACCCCTTCCCCTTACTGAGCAGTTCATCTCCAAGCGAAAGACTGACAACTCAACGTCTCATATAACAGAAACACAGGAGCCAAATAGAGTCATCCCAGCTCAGCTCATCTGACAAGAAAACGTCTGGCAATATGAGGACCGGTACCAAGCTAGCTCCAAAGACTGACACAAGACAAGCACATCAACCAATATGACAGGGAAGAAAGGAGAAAGTGAGAAGGTGGGTAAGAACATCATATCAAATTTTGAAATAATGAAACAGAGCACGATACAATAAAGACACATTTTATCCCAGCTCATCCCAGCTCGGCTCATCTGACAAGAACATGTTATGGCAATACGATGACTGGCATAGGCGCTGGAAGCGGGAGGGCAATCGCCAACCGAATTGAGAATGTGGGGGGGGGGGGGATGCATGTTCACCCCCAAACACCCCCCCCCCCGGAAAAAAATTAGCATTAAAGGACTGAAAATGGTTTGTATTTTTCAACCCAAAAAGAAACCTGATTAGAATCACATACAAATTATATTCCATTCAAAGAAAAGGAGAGTAAACCGGAATTAAATTTTCTAAACATTTCGCATGCCCCTATATTTATCAATGGAGGATTTTAAAATAGGGATACACGCATATCATGGAAATATTGTGAGAGGATGGGACAGCGTATGTGTTTTTTTATTATAGAGGTGAGAAGAAGTGAACCCCAGAACACTAGCGTACTGATGGTGGGGGGGGGGGGGGGAGGGGACAGTTGCCCTCCAAAAAAAATGACATGATTTACCCCAGATTTTTTCTCAATTTCATTTGTAAAATATTATTTTGTATGCGTTTGTTGGAAAATTACGAATTCTTAATTTAACAGTCAGGCAAAAAAATATGCTTTTTTAGGGCCAGGGCCTGCAGAACGGCAGGGCTCAGGGCTTGAGCCCCCCCTTCACTTTTTGTCTCGCCTGCTTAGCAAAAAGCGAGAGATAGGCGCTGCTTTTCTGGTGACGTCAACATCATAAACTTTACCTAAGGTTAAGTTTTTGAATTTTGAGTATAATTTTGACAGTATATGTTCTTATTCAATGAAACTTGGACTACAGGGTTATCAAGTATCCCCAATCATGTGAGTAGAATTTCAGGTCACAAAGTCAAGGTCAAAGATCATTCCAGGTCTACATACTTAGACTATGTTGTGGCATCATCATCAACAACTTAACCTCAGGTTAAGCTTTGGACTTTGTAATATAATTTCGAAAGTGTTTGTTCAAATTCCATGAAACTCGTACACAAGGGTTATCAAGCATCACAGATCTCATGACAAAAATTCTAGGTCACAAAGTCAAGGTCAAAGGTCATTTTAGGTCAGTAGACCTGGGATTATGTTTTCACAACTTAATATGAGAATTAATAAATCAATTTTTTTTAATTATTCATATTCCATTAAAGTTATCAATCTTGGTACAAATAATTCTTCTAATGATTCATAGTCAATATTCACTTCAAAATTCAGAGGATTTCATTTCGGGGGGAATGGGCCATCCTGCCTAAAAATAATGTCCCAACCTCAAGTTTCCATCATATAGAATTGCGTAATGCAGGTGAGACCGCCGAGAGCGTTCCCCTTGTTTGAAAAAGTATGTTAAAGAGAAAAAGAAAAGAACGGGTGATAAGCTAGTGTCACAAATGAGGTATCGATAAGCTCATCTGACAGTAATATAATGCTTAATACCCCTAAACTTACGGGGCTCCGCCCCCTGGACCCAAGCAAGGGCATTAAGGTGGGCCCCTGGATGCTCATCTGACCATAATTAAATACCTAAAACCCCCAAGCTTTATGGGGCTCAGCCCCCTGTACCCCACCGCCAATTAGTGACGCTTATCTTCCTATTATCTGCTAGTTTCCCTAAACTATGCAGCCATCAAGAACTAAAACGTCACATTCCTGCATGCCCCACCTCAATACATCAGCTTTGGGGCGGAGGGAGGGACATAGGTAGATACATATACAGTAAATAAAAACTTATACAGTAAATAATAAAATTAGTTCTATTTTGTTTTATTTACCTCAATAAATCAGTGTATATACCTATTATTTGCTAGATCAGCACAGATAAGACCGGGTGGCATGTCCCAAGTAGAAGGGGATTAATGGCAGACAAAGCTGCTCTCAGGGACGAAGAAGCGTACCTCCACAAGAAGGAACGTTCCTGAAATAAAAAGAAGTGAAAGAAATGGGAGAACTCCAAAAAGCGGCCCCCAAAAGATCCATTAGTCCAATACCTCGAAACAGAGCCCAGGAAGGGCCGATGCTACTAGTATAGTGGGCTAAGGCTGCAAGGCCAGCAGCCCGGATGGCTCCGATAAACCATTCGAAAATGGAACCTTGGACGCAGGGGAGAAAGGTCCCTGGGTAACGAGGAAGAGCTGGATCGATGGCCCTCACAAAAAACCTTTGGTCCTGACCAAGTAACAATAAAAAAAGGAGGGCCCGGGTACAAGACTAATGTACAGGGCACTGAGAATACTCCTCTGCCCAAAGGTCATGAGGAGCAGAGCATTGACCGTCAATCGCAGGAGTAAAGCTTTAGACATCGGTCCAAAGGGAGACTTAGAAAAAACGCCTCTAAAACATTAGGCAGACTCAAAACAAGAGGCAGCTTAGGGCTAGCTGGTCGTTGTAGAAAAAACAAAAACAGCAACTCGGATAGGAAATGGGAGTTAGAAACTCTTGAGATGTCCGGAAACCTAACAAGAAAGGCGGCGATGGCCGAGCGGTATCCACAAAAACCTGGAAAGGGCTCTACCCCTATCAAATAAGGAGAACAAAAACTCAGCAACCCCCCCCCCCCCACCGAAGCCGTACAGGGTGAAACACTGAGGTCTTCGAACCCAACGGGAAATGCTTTCAGACGAGAGTCGTATAAAACGGACCTTGCAAAGTTTCTACGACTCTAAACTACAAACCGAGATTCTCTCTTGGAGAGACCCTAAGCCTCAGCGAAAAGGAGGGAGAGTTATGGAATTTACATCCGTGGGACGAAGATGTATAGAGGCTGGGACATTAGATCCAACCTCAGCGGGAGAGGGAAAGGATGTCCGTCCAAAAAAGACAGAACTCAGAAATCACCGCTTTGAAACCAGCCGGAAACAGGAAACCCTTGGGGTGCTCGTTGCCTCAAAACAGCAGAGACGGACGCTGATTACCCTCAGCGTCAGCTGGGGAATTGTGTCCAAGAGATAATTCCTAAGAGAAGCCCGCGCAACAGTCAAGGACTGGTCAGCCAAACGTCTTAGCTCCACCGAGACCTGATCACAGATGCCAAAGCCAACTGCGACAAAGGGTACCAGACATGACCGCGACCCAGGGAAAACCCAAGCCCCAGAGGGGAAGGGTGAGTCACGACCCTGCTACCCAATCCGCCCTTGGAGGAGTCCTTGGAGTAGTAGCAAGGGAAGCGGGAGAAGAGAGCCTAGCCACCACCAATGGGCAAAAAGCCAGAGGAGAAAGGCCAGCCACAGAACTCTCAGAGGGCGAGCACGGCAAGACGGTCCCCAAAACTAAAACGGGTACCAGATTACACCAGACACGTGTAACTAGGCTCAGACTCAACCTACCCGAGGCAGGGGTCATGCCCTCAACTAAAAACCAGTTGCAGATGATGAAGACAACCATAAGACAAAGCCCCAGTCAGACTGACGAGCTCGGGGCACCAATCCCCACGGGTGAGGGAAGGCACCGGAAGCAGCTGCCGAATCCCTACCTGGATGAGCACCAAGGACAGCAGGAGCTAAAGGCTCAACCCCAACCAACGGGCCGATGGCACATGGTGGCAGGCCAACATCAGTACCAGGCAACCTGGACCTAAAAAGGTATATCGGATGCCGAATCAGCAACACCCACAAATTCAGAAACGAATCAGGGCCAGGTGTTACCAGGGCCGGCTCATTGCCGGCCGAGGCACAGGAAGGGGTAGAAGTTGAGCCTCCGTCTGTACCTGGGATGCCTTTCGGGTCTACTGGTTACCCCAGTCGCCCGAACAAACGAGTCCAAATACAGGACAGAGTCGACCATGTACGAGGAAGACCTAAGTCTCAATCTAAGTCTAATGTGTGCCAAAGGCAGACTTTATTTACAAAGAGATGTTACCTGAAAGATGCCAAGACTACCTGCAGGCTGGGCCCGCCGGCAGAGAAGTCGCACTTTGGCCTCACCCGACGGTTCGTGCTCAGCAGAGCTGTTGGATGGTCTCTTACAGCTCCCAAATAACCCACTTGAGATGAGGGGAACTGGCCTCTGAGTGACTGAGGCTGTACAAACACTAGCTGAGTCACTCAGGGCTTTCGTATGAACTCTCACGGTTCTCTAACACCCATTACGGGCGACCGTGAGCCAGATCAGAAATCCGGGAACCGAATCCGGTAACTGGATCCGAAATCCGAATGGGCAAACCAGGACCGGATCCAAAGGCGAACCGGCAGCCCGGGACCGGATCAAAAGCTGAACCGGTATCCCGGGACCGAGATACAGATAACCCCTGGGTGGGGGCGGTCAGACAGTCTCTTACGGCTCAAACCAACCCGTCTGTGACAGGAGGGAACCGGCTCCTGAGGACTCGAGGCTAAACAAGGTGCTGCGGAATCACGCAAATGGCACAGATCACCGGCTAGAGCTATGCCAGTGATCAGGGTCCGAATGTCAGTGGTCACAAAAGCAACAACATCCTTATACCCGTGCCCGAACATCAGTGGTCGGCAAGCCAACGACGATGGTGCCCAGTGTGCGACGGGGGCATGTGGCCAGGAAAAACGAACGGCCCCCTTGTCTGCACCACGATCCCAGCTGTAGCCGTAATGCCGAGCCTCACAGGAGCCGAGTCGACAAAACAACACAGAAGTTGTCCGGGAGCCGCTACCATCTCACCCACCGCCAACACGCCCGGGAAGACAGCACCCAAGTTAGACGTCGGCATTCCACTCACAACCCTGGAAGTCTTA
The DNA here is from genome assembly GCA_035222895.1 of Strongylocentrotus droebachiensis. Classification (NCBI taxonomy): domain Eukaryota; kingdom Metazoa; phylum Echinodermata; class Echinoidea; order Camarodonta; family Strongylocentrotidae; genus Strongylocentrotus; species Strongylocentrotus droebachiensis. The sequence continues at coordinate 198,906 of JAVYIG010002960.1, read as the reverse complement.
CTTGCGGGAGAAGAGGTACAGGTACTAGGTTCAGACGAATCCATGACGAACAAAAAGAAAATATAAACAAAGAGAAAATCCAAACATAGAAAAACATTAAAAACGATCACAAACAAAATATTTCACAAAATAACACTCACACCAAAAGGTATGCACAAAAACAAATCCTAACAGAACACGTGCAGACAAATTAGGCCGCACCGGCAGCCAGTTGTGCTCAGCGAAACAGAAAACCCCACCCAACAACAGGTGCCAAGCCGAGACAGAACGCCCAGTCAAGTAGCCGGAAAAAAGCCTGCAAACTGGAAGCGAAAGTAGGAGATGCAGGGCCGTACCACCAAATTTATCGCAATTAAAAAGAGGACAGAAACAGATATGCATGACAAACCAAACCGTGCTAAAAAGGATAAAATCCTCAAATTTGATACAAGTGACTTATCTGTCTACATGTTCTCTCGGCGTGCAAGAAAAGACGAGGAAGATGACGGGCGTGCGGTTGTGCACGCGACTCTGGGAAGGTGATCTATTAGGGTGGGACATGTGCGGATGTGACGTTTTAGTTCTCAGTGGCTGTGTAGTGTAGGAAAACTAGCTAATAATAGGTAGATACATTGATTTATTGAGATAAATCAGGTATTTAATTATGCTTATCTAACCTTTATTTAATGCCTAAAATTCCTGACCTTACCAGGACTGCGCCCCTAGACCCCACACCAATTTATGCCCCCTGGAATGTTTGCCCCCCAAATTTCTGAACTGTTTCCGGCTCGCCTGATGACTGGTATCAAGCTAGCCCCACAGACTGACAAAAGAAAAGCACATCAACCAAATACATGACAGGGATAAAAGGAGAAAATGAGAAGACAGGTAAGAACATCAAACCAAATTTGAAATAATAAAACAAGCAACGATACAATAAAGACACATTTTTTGATGTTTTTTAATCAGTCTACATTTCATTTTATTTATTTTTTCTTCACATTTCTCAAATGTAACATAAATATAACTTATATACATATACCAATTTGTGATTACAGTTGAAAGTGCTCACCTTAGGAAGCCCAACATTGATATTTTTCATATACATTTACTAATCTATCAGGTTTCCCAATTGCACCTAATTAAAATAAAGTCACTATCTTTATTCAAATTTTCAAAGAAGTGGTGTTGCATGTTTTTTTTATTGTCAAAATAAATGGAAATTCTTTTTTCACATGGTTACAAAGTATATAGTAAACATCAAGCATAAATCAATTGAACAAATTACACATTATTCATTAATCACAGAGAAAGTCATATTAATACAAATTTAAACTTAACCTTTATAGAATCAACACTAAATTCTAAAGGCTGTATATTTAATTTTAATATTCATATATAAATAATATTAATCACTTTAAAATCATATTTTTAATTAAAGTACAATTTAGGAGTCGTAAACAAGTATAATGATTTACTTGCTGATGTTACATATTACTGCCTTTAAAGATACTGTCACAACAAGATGACATTGTATTAAAAATTCATTAATAAAGTCATAACACAAGAGTAACATCAGTATGAATTCACTGACAACCCCCCCCCCCCAAAAAAAAAAAAATAAATAATAATAATAACAATCGGCTCTGAACAAGTGAGTCTTCTGCTCATGCGCATAGTTAAGATACATATGTACATGAATATGTGTGAGGTTCATAAAAATACTGTAGTATATGAAGTTGAACAGTGATACCTCAGTCACACCAAAAAGATCGACACCAGACCAAACATGAATTTCCAGTACGGCGAATGGCCAAGAATGAGTCGGTTTGGGGTTGGTTTGGAAGTCTGACTGAGGTATTAATCCCCATGTTCCGACAATAACATATCTTTAGTACCATCTATGAGCCTGAGAAATAATAACAAAGACGATTATAATGTATAGATCTTGAAGATGTTTATGAACAGGCAGGTTTCTGGCACCAGAGCATCGATCAGTCTAAGGCTTGCACAGTCTCATATGTTTGCATTTTTTATAATAATGATGTAACTCCAAGGCTTAAATGGCTTCATGTATGTGGCTCATGTCTGCTATGGAGTGGTTCTCCAATATAATTTTGGTTTTACTTAGGCTGCCATTATGACCCAAGTGCATTTGTTTATAGGCTGATGCAATCTTGATTAAAGATAGATCATTGCAGTCTGTAGTATCAATACTGTTGGCTTCTTATCTGCTATGTCAGTGGTACTTATATCCACAACATAGTGAGACCCACATTTGCTACATAGTAACTTTCGTCAGCCAATTAGGTTTGCATCTATCTGCTACGTAGTGGTGCATATATCCGCCACATAGTGGTACCCTTTTTGCTACGGAGCGGTACATATATCCGCCACGTAGTGGGGCCCATTTCTCCTGTTCATTATTGCTGACTTTTGTTTTAGTGCTGACAGTATCTGCTATGTCAGTGGTGCTTATATCCACAACATAGTGAGACCCATATCTGCTATGCAGTAAATTTGGTCAGCAATTTAGGTCATTTCTTTTTCCAATGAAGTGGTGCTGACATCCGCCATTTTGTAAAGCCATTTATTGCAGCCAAATTGTGGTGCCTAAAATATTTGCCAAGCAGTAAGGCCCATATCTCGGCCGTTTTTAGATGTTGTGTGGTGTGCATATAATAGACTGTACAGCTCAGACATTGATGTTATTTATATTGCATTTTAAGACTTAGGTTCCTTAATATATGGAGTTCGAACACTCGACCTGTTGATTAAAGTCAATCTAATGGCCTACCAGGGCAATACCCCCCCCCCTTCTACTCGTTTTCTGTGAAAAAAGCAAGCCAGATGACATTTTCATACATCTAGTCTTTAGCTATTCCCTCTCCTCAGGCTTATACACTGGTAATTCATTGACTATATTATTGCCTTGGAACATAGGGCTGTAACATGTCTGTTGACAACTCCCATCTTAAAATTGTAATACCTCAGTCATACTGATGATAGACCAATGACAGACCAATGACAGACCAATTTGCCAAGAATCTGTTCGTTTTGAGTCAGTTTGGTGATATGACAGAGGCATAGCATTTAATAACAAAATTTGTGCCATTTTCATTTGCCTAAGTATAATGCTGTTTACTTTTGAGTTTGAGTTTGAGTTTATTAACAACAAAAATAATAACAAGTAAAACACAATGTATCAAGCATGATTACATAAAATATAACAATATAACACAAGATCGATAACATTACACATGAATAATATAAATATTGTTTTACAAAGTATGTCGTATACAAATGGAATAAAATATTATGTGTACACTTTTGTTGTTAAAGGGGGTACCAGAAGTTAGCACAAGTGCTAGTCGAGTCTGGTTCCCTGTCTTTGACAAGAATTTTAAAACTTTAGGTAGAGACAGTGGTGTAGCATTGGCTTAGCCATTTAGGGGGCACGGGTAGCATTGGGGAAGGTGTCACTCGTATGACTTAGCGGATTAAATGTGAATTTAAAACTAAGATCTCTGATTATTGGGAGGATCTTAAAGGGTTTTGCATTTTTTCTTACCTACCTAAAATCATTGATATAGTTGTATACTCTAGCTTAAACACAAGGGTTCCAACTGCCATGCAGTAGGCCTACTTTGGAAAATGGCACATAGACACAACTTATCCGACTATTAGGAACTTAGCGTGGAAGATACACAAAGAAGTCTTATTCACAGATAAGCTTTGTATAAATATAAATGTATTGCAATAAACTCTTATTGAAGCCTTATTCACAGATAAGCTTTGTATAAATATAAATGTATTACAATAAAATCTCATTGAAGCCTTATTCACAGATAAGCTTTGTATAAATATGAATGTATTACAATAAACTCTCATTGAAGCCTTATTCACAGATAAGCTTTGTATAAATATAAATGTATTACAATAAACTCTAATTGAAGTCTTATTCACAGATAAGCTTTGTATAAATATAAATGTATTACAATAAACTCTCATTGAAGCCTTATTCACAGATAAGCTTTGTATAAATATAAATGTATTACAATAAACTCTCATGGAAGTCTTATTCACAGATAAGCTTTGTATAAATATAAATGTATTACAATAAACTCTCATTGAAGTCTTATTCACAGATAAGCTTTGTATAAATATAAATGTATTACAATAAACTCTCATGGAAGTCTTATTCACAGATAAGCTTTGTATAAATATAAATGTATTACAATAAACTCTCATTGAAGTCTTATTCACAGATAAGCTTTGTATAAATATAAATGTATTACAATAAACTCTGATTGAAGTCTTATTCACAGATAAGCTTTGTATAAATATAAATGTATTACAATAACCTCTCATTGAAGTCTTATTCACAGATAAGCTTTGTATATATATAAATGTATTTTAATAAACTCTCATCAAAATAGTTGTCCTCTAGTATACAGGGGTTCCAAACTGCCACGCAGTACTGTGGAAATTGGCACATAGACACAACTTATTCGACCATTAGCGTGGAAGATACACAAAGAAGTCTTATTCACAGATAAGCTTGTTGCATAAAATATAAATGTAATACAATAACACTCTTGACAATATGAAATGAACATGGGAGGTACACAAGTAGGCAAATCGTCAAATAAGCTTGTCATATGAAATATGTATATGATATGTAAATATATGAATATATAGAAAATAAACTGTCCATAATACATATCCCTGTGTGGGAAAATAATACTCTCATTAAAGGTATTACAAAGTTTTGGTATGGGGTCATGAATTTGGTTCAAATTAACATATTCGAAGCATATGCGTTCCTACAATATTCATTGATCGTTGTCGCGGTTGAAATCGAGTCTAAAGTTTTGAAATTGTAAATAATAAACTCTTTATGTTGTATAGCTCCCTCTTAAGGTCAAGATATTAATTTAGCTATGAAACAATTTTTCTTGACTAAAATTATCGACCGATTATATTCCCGTTTGGAAATTATATATCACAACTACATATTCTGAGATTTTCATGGTCGCAGCTACCATTGTACGGCCATATAGGCGCTATTTGAAATTTATCAAAATTTACCGGGAGCACCGGTAAATTGTTATATTCAATTTTTCTCAAAAACAGAATTGTTTTAGGGGCTATTTTTTTTAGTGCTTATAACAAATCCACAGGGGCATCCAAATGTACCAAAATTGTAAAGATTCACTATCCACCCAATTTTCAAACTTTCCCAAAACTTTGTATTACCTTTAACATATGAAATGAACATGGGAGGTACACAAGGAGGCAAATCCTCAGATAAGCTTGTCATATGAAATATGTATATGATATGTAAATATATAAATATATAGAAAATAAACTCTGTCCATAATACATATCCCTGTGTGGGAAAATAACACTCTCATTAACATATGAAATGAACATGGGAGGTACACAAGGAGGCAAATCCTCAGATAAGCTTGTCATATGAAATATGTATATGATATGTAAATATATGAATATATAGAAAATAAACTCTGTCCATAATACATATCCCTGTGTGGGAAAATAACAAATGGCCATATATAATCTGACCAATATGACACAAGATGTATATGATATGTAAATATATGAATATATCGAAAATAAACTGTCCATAATATGTGTGGGAAAATAACTTATGGCCATATATAATCTGACCAATATGACACGAGAACGTCACGTAAAATGTAAATATATTAAAAAAAATATCTCACTTTTCTTTACATCACAGAGATGTACATGGTTTCCCGTTGTTGGAAGTAGATAAAACAGGCACAGACCATTCAACCTACTGATTGTACAATGTATACAAATGAGGCAGATCAAGCGCCACATATAAAATGTAAAGGGCATATCCACAATAAAGGTACATTAACATGCAATGATCGAGTCAACAAACAAAATGAAGATTTCAGCCTCCCCTTGATAGCTCAATACCAAGAGCAAAATATATAAACAGAACAAAATATTACAGAGATCAAGAATGAGTATCACACATTGCAAGTATTTACCGGTAATACAACAAAGAGAGATAACTGTGGCAAACATTTGATACCCACTGATATACAATGTCAAAGTTGCTTTATACAACAACAAATATGTATACTCGTAAAAAAAAAACAGGAGCCGAAGCTACTTGATCCTAGGGCTCATGCACAGCCCCTTCGGAAACAAGCTAGGGTGTCATCCCTAACGGGAGCCTGGCCGGCTAAAAATCTTCATTTTGGTCCTCCTACGAGTTCAGCACCCAAAAAATCAGTAGCTCTTTATATAATTCCAATAAAATGTTGGTTACAAGAGCGAAAATTTGTTATTAGAAAAATACACAAAAATCACAGATTTAAGTTGTGCAATAGTCCATCTCGTGAATTAATGTTCTCAATTGTGGATATGCCCAAAAATATAACAATAAATTCTCTTTTTTTCAATATAACATATAGAGTTGTACTCTAAAAAACACATTGTGTACCCCGCAGAAGGGTGCTAACTCAACTTTGGTCCCAGTTTTGTTTTTTTTAGTTATTAATTAAAAGGATAAATAAACAATGTGGAGATGTTACAAGCAGTAATTATCATTAAGAAATCCAGACAATGTACAAAAAGCCAAAAGGTGTTATAAAAAAATGTGGTGAATTTTTCATCTCTTTATAGTCTTTATTATTAAATGAGCTGTTATTACTATTTAGAAAATTGAGAAAACAAGACAATTTTAAAGAAGATGGAAGGGTGCTAACAAAAAATTTGGTACTTTTTTCAGTTTCTTAAATAGTCTTTTTATCAAAAGGATAAACGAATGATGTACAGAAAACTTTCATCGGTTGGGAATAATGATAAAATGTATTTTTAAATCTTCTACCAACCTTAAATTTTGGTGCGCAAGCAAAATTCAAGGTTGATAGAAGCTTCAAAAACTACATTTTAAATGATTCACAGTTTTTATGAGCTTTTATTAGTCTGTTTAAAAATGTCAATAAATTTGAAGGGGGAAGGGTGCTAACAAAATTTTGGTAAATTCTTCAGTTTCTTACTTTTTTTCTCATTAAAAAGATTAACAAATAAAGCTGTTATTACTGTTTAGAAATTCAGACAATTTACATAATACAGAAGGGTGCTAACACAATTTGGTAATTTGTTGTCATTTTCTGGATGTGTATTGAGGGGACCAACAAATGATACAGAAATAGAACAAAATATAATTTCTTTAAAAAGAAAAAGTGATTTATGGACTGGAATAAGGGTCAAAGAGAGTTTAAGAACTGTTAAATGTGTAATTAAAGTATCTGTTGACACTGCATCTGTTTATGCCCTTCTGCGGGGCACACAACTATATATTGTCATAGTTATAAACATAAAAAAAAATAGCTATATTATTGCATACATAAATAGATGAGATACGGAGGATGTACATAGGCCAAATAAAAAGGAAGAGAAGAGTAAGCAATCCTCTTACATTAACTCAGACATTCAATTTTTTTGGAGAAAAAAATCCCACAAAAATAAAAGATAAATACAAAAAATGTATGAAAAAAGTAATAAAAGTAAAGCAGTTATGTTGCCTGCTGTTTCCCAAAATTGTAAAACAACCTTTATTTTTTTTACATTTTCTTTATTTTGATTTTTTTTTTGTCCGTTAATATAAGTTAGATATAAATGAGGATTGCAATACAAGTCTTTGCAAAAATATAACATAACAAAATCATCTTAAATCTATACATCACAAAATCACTTCAAGCCTTTGCTTAATCTCACCAGGCAATTCAAAAATATCACCAGTTGTCAAAAAACTCGATAAAGGAATGCATTCCATATTTTTTTTAAGGCCCACAATAATATAGTGACAAAAAATTTGAACAAATACAAAAATGTTTGAAAAAAGTAAAACAAATAAAAATGCAGCTGGGCATTTTGTAATTTTCCCGGTCTGTAAAGCACTTTTTTTTACTTTTTCTTTATTTTGAACTTTTTTTGTATTTTCTTGTCAAATGCAGACTGGAATGCATCCTTTTTTAAACATGTATACATATAATTTCATATTTAAACTTTTCTTCCTTTTTATTTGGCCTATAGGGGGCCTACCCATGGCAAGAGGTTCATTGTGTCGACAGAATATATCCAAGACTACTACCGGTAAGTAGACTGGTATAATAGAATATTTCATATTACGCAATATATAAAAGCATAGCATAACCTAAATTGCAATCTAAACTCACGCCTTAATGCCAGATGTCTGACAGAAGAAACAAAGCATTGAGCAAATGTCGCTTGTGCAGATATTAGATATAGCATGTATATTATGTCATAAAAAAGCCAGGAGCCGAAGCCACTTGATCCTAGGACTGAAACAAGGTTCCCCCCTTCACAGCCCCTACGGATGCAAGCTAGGGTTGCATCCCTGGAGGGAGCCTGGCCGGCTAAAACTGCAGATTTTAGCCTCCCCTGAGTTGAACACCAATAAAAGATGTATACAAATAAGAAATGAGGAACCAAAGACATAGCACATGTACAGGGCATGCCAAGCCTACAGGAAAAGACACAAATATTGGGCAAGTGGAGCATTTACATGTAGGAAATGAAAGCTGTGTTAAGGTGAGCCCAAAAGGTACTTTTTGGAAGCAATGTATGACCAGGAGCCGAAGCCACTTGATCCTAGGACTGAAACAGGGTTCCCCCTTCACAGCCCCTACGGATGCAAGCTAGGGTTGCTTCCCAGGAGGGAGCCTGGCCGGCTAAAACTGCAGATTTTAGCCTCCCCTGAGTTTTAACACCAATAAAAGATGTATACAAAGAAGTTGCATCCCCAGAGGGAGCCTGGCCGAATAAAACTAGCCTCCCCTAAGTTCAATACAAATTTTGAAAACCAGGAGACGATTTTAGCCACTTGTTAATTTTGCTTTTGAGGTTTTTCCTTGAACAAGGATTCATTATTCAATATTTACTTATTTTGAATGAGATCAGCAAAGATTCATGAAAATATGATATTCTTAATTTCTCGAAATGATTTAAAAATGCAACAGTTCAGATTCCATTATTTTTTTAAGACAGTGAGCTTGGTTTTTATCTCTCTCTTGTACTATTTTTCTCATATGAAGCATGTTTCTTATTGATATTGCTTGAAGCAGGTATTAGATTATTCTTATCCCATTCAGAAATATTTAATTGCTTTAGGAGAACAATGGTGATTTCATGCATACAGATGTTGCATTGTTAAGCCACATCATGTATGCCTGGCATAAAACTATTCATTCTGAAGTGCATAGGATTTGCACAAGAGTGCATAAATAAATTAAAGATGGGAGCTCCTAATATTCTAACAATGTATATCCTATAAATCATTATTTTGGAAGCACTTCAAAATGGGAAGTTTAAATGCCTTTTATTTAAATATCTTTCTGCTTACGAGATGTTAGAGTAAGCATGTTTTAAATTTAATAAATCAGGAATTGATTTTTTGTCGTTGTCTATCAATCAAATGTAATTTCCCATTATTTTCAACATAACATTTCAATTCTCTAACACCTGCTTCTGAAACAAAAAGTAACCCTCAACAAAATTTTAAAATTCAAATACATGCATTTTTGTTTCTTTTTAAAATTCAATGTGCACAAAACACAAATAATGTACATGTAACTCGTATGGAGCTTGATAGAAGCTACTGAATGTAAGTCGCTCCCTCAAATTAATTTAAGTCGCCCCCTCAAATTAATTATGAGTGAGGAAGAACGTTTGCAACAGTGATAATTAATTAAAGAACTATTTAATGGTACAGAGAGTGGTTCATAGAGTGGCAGGTATTGGGAATTCCCAGCACTGTAGAAAATACTTTCTTGTAGTTTTATTAACATTTACAGTGCCAACAAACTTATATCAGCAGTAGTGATATGTAACATTGTGAGACAAGACTTCAGTTATTGTGCTAGTTTTCCTTTGTTTGTTGTGATACAAACAGTATTCAGTGACATCTAACTTTACAATTCATGAACCCAATTTTGAATTTCAGGAAGAAAGACAAAGCTCTTTTTGTCCAAAAATATTAGATACAATCATAAAGCGGTTTAGACCACCCACAGTACTTAAAGGTTTAATGTACATGAAGTGATGTTAAAATGAATTAAACGTAATCTACAAATAAAAGTTTATTTAACGTTACATTATTACTAACTACATTAAACTACATGTTTACTAACCTACATTATATTACAAACTAATCTAAATAACTTTAAGTATTTTACCTAATTTAATCAAACTATACTAAATTACTTTAAACTTTATTAAACTATGTTAGCATATTTAGAACTGTAGGTGGCTTATACCACCAAAGATTCTAATATTTCTGGACAATAAAAACTTGTCTTACTTCCTGAATTCAAAGGGGTTCATGAAATGTAAATTTAAACATCATGGAACACTATCTATACCAGGATGAACAGTAAAAAAAAAAAAAACCCTGATGAAGATCTTATATGCCACAGTGCAGTTTCTGATACACTTAGTACATGATGTGGCGGCAAAGCACGATGTAAACTATAATTTCCAGACTGAACAATTTCAGTTGTTGAATAGAAATCTAATTCAAGTTAGAAATTGTTTTCCAAGATTCCTTTCAGGGTATTTCTTGTCCTAGGAAGTGGATTTGTCATCAAAGCATTACTTTATCAGAAAGCAAGCAGAATATTAGAAATCTGGTCAAATAGATGGTTTATTTACAAAAAATCCTTTCAATCAGATCATTGATCATATTTTCCATGATTATGGGATAGCGTTATCATAATGATAACGCTATCCCATAATCATGGAAAATATGATCAATGATCTGATTGAAAGGATTTTTTGTTTTTAAAGTATGCTTTCCTATCATTGAGTGACAGGAAATATGATCAATTATGTGATTTACTCAATGAATTATTATGAGTAGGCTTTCATATTACTGATTTGTGTGGAGATTATATGTAATTAACCAAAGTATAAACTGTTTCAAAAGTAGTGGAACAGGGCTAGGCCAATATAAAGAGCATTGTGTTGAAGATAAGAGTATTAAAATATCAACCTTCCCAATCTAATGAACAAAGAGTTATTATTTTGATTACTGATAGTATTTCACTTGATAAATCATAACTAGATGCCCAAGTGTGAGAGCCAATTGCAACCCATATGTTTCAGTAAATTTGCTATTCATTCATTCCCCCTCCCCATACAAGCTTTAATAGATTATACATATATGCCCAAAGGAACTCAGCAATTCGGATTTTGAACTATCTTGCTGATGATCTAGCTCTTTCAGCATGACAGATGCAGTTGTAACTTTGCAATATTATGTTTTATTTTTGATAGTCATTAGGGCTAAAGCCGTCTCCCACCGTTGAGCTTGATGAAGGAGCAATGAAATTTCAACTGCTTTACCACTAGCTCCATCTATCACCTGCATGTGAGTATATTCTACCAGAGCAAAGAGCTATCCATATAGGGAAGCTTTTTTTTGTTGATGAGAATTTTGAATAGGCTTGTGCTATGAGGGATTCTGGAGAACATCCTAATTTAGCTAGAGTGCATGATGCCGGTTCTAGGCTGCAAAATTTGCCTTCTGGGGTCAACTCTGAAATACATGTCTTTAGATGGTACACAATAGACTGCCAAATATCAGTATATTTTCATGAAGGCTATCGTCAGTCCAGCTGTCTATTTTACAAACATCTGAACATTAAGGAGTCTCACTGATCAGTGATGGACTATGTCTTGCCAGACGGACTACCATTGAATTTAGCTGCTCATAATATTCTGAGCTAAAAATTTGGAGCTTAGATGTGATGCAAAATCAATGTGATCCATTTCCAATGTATCATTTTGATCATCTGATTTTGAAACTGTCCCTGCCCAACCCTTTATGTTTTTCCTCTTTGAGGGAGTGTTAATCTTGGTGATGTAAAAAGTTGCCTGAGTGATAATCCCGTCTCTCCCTGCACTTCACCACACTAGACCTGGTCAGTGACGCCAAGTATCTATGATTTAGCAACTGAAATCTTTGAGTATAAAAGAAGAAGCCTATGTGCCATTCATTAAATGGAGGATAATGGCTAGAATTGTCTCTACTTGGAAACATGGGTTGGCAGACCTTTGTATGCAAGGTGCAATTTCAAGTTTGCTGTTGCAGGAAGAGCTTGATATGTTTCCAGCTCTCAAAATTCAAATTATTGATGTAAAAGTACACAACATTTTTAAGGCAGAAGGGAAATAACTGATTCAGTATGCAAATTGATCATTATATTTCTTTTAGAAAAGGGAAATATGTCCTAGTTCTACACATCAAAGTGACTTTCAACTGCCCCCCCCTTCCATTAAACTTAGGATACACAAGTTAGGGTGAAGAAATTGTGATCCTCGCCCAATCAATGTCGTGATGCATAAGTTTTTATCTCACTCCTGTTTATCTTGGTATATCCCATCTTGCGATTGTAAAATGTCAATCCTCTCCCAAATCAATGCTAGGGTGCATACTTTTCAAACCCATAACCATCTTGCAGTGTGAAGTTCAATACCTCATCAGCCTTTGGATTTTGGGATGTGAAAGTTCCTGGGAGGCATAAGTTTCAATTACCCCCTCTCCTTTCCATCTTGGGACACGTGAACTTTCAGTCCCAAACCATCTGGAGTTGAATAAAATTCCATTCCCATCAATCTTGGGATGCACAAGTTTCAATCCATCTTGGGGTGAATAAAGTTCAGTCCTCCCCAAATCAATGTTAGGATGCATACATTCCACTTTCCAACTAAATTTTGGATACACGGGTTCCATCCATGATCAATATTGGATGCATAAGTTTCCATCCCACTCCAATTCACTTTGGTATTCAAAGGTTCCCCTTCCCCAACAATCTTGGGAGGCATTAGTTTCAATTGCCCCCAATCAATCTTGAAATGCACAAGTTTAAATGTCCCGTCCCCCACATTCTTCTTGGGAATGTAACAAAAATCAATCATTTCCCAAATCAATGTTTGGATGCATATGCTCCAACCCCCTACCATATTGGAATGAAGAAGTATTTTGGGTTACTAAAACTTTCAATCCAATTCATCTTGGGATGCAAAAGTTTTCATTCCCCATCAATCTTGGGATGCACAAGTTTTCATTCCCCATCAATCTTGGGATGCAAAAGTTTTCATTCCCCATCAATCTTGGGATGCACAAGTTTTCATTCCCCATCAATCTTGGGATGCACAAGTTTTCATTCCCCAACAATCTTGGGATGCACAAGTTTTCATTCCCCATTAATCTTGGGATGCACAAGTTTTCATTCCCCATTAATCTTGGGATGCACAAGTTTTCATTCCCCATCAATCTTGGGATGCACAAGTTTTCATTCCCCATCAATCTTGGGATGCACAAGTTTTCATTCCCCAACAATCTTGGGATGCACAAGTTTTCATTCCCCATTAATCTTGGGATGCACAAGTTTTCATTCCCCATTAATCTTGGGATGCACAAGTTTTCATTCCCCATCAATCTTGGGATGCACAAGTTTTTATTCCCCATCAATCTTGGGATGCACAAGTTTTCATTCCCCATCAATCTTGGGATGCACAAGTTTTTATTCCCCATCAATCTTGGGATGCACAAGTTTTTATTCCCCATCAATCTTGGGATGCACAAGTTTTCATTCCCCATCAATTTTGGGATGCACAAGTTTTTATTCCCCATCAATCTTGGGATGCACAAGTTTTTATTCCCCATCAATCTTGGGATGCACAAGTTTTCATTCCCCATCAATCTTGGGATGCACAAGTTTTCATTCCCCATCAATCTTGGGATGCACAAGTTTTCATTCCCTATCAATCTTGGGATGCACAAGTTTTCATTCCCCATCAATCTTGGGATGCACAAGTTTTCATTCCCCATCAATCTTGGGATGCACAAGTTTTCATTCCCTATCAATTTTGGGATGCACAAGTTTTCATTCCCCATCAATCTTGGGATGCACAAGTTTTCATTCCCCATCAATCTTGGGATGCACAAGTTTTCATTCCCTATCAATATTGGGATGCACAAGTTTTCATTCCCCATCAATTTTGGGATGCACAAGTTTTCATTCCCCATCAATCTTGGGATGCACAAGTTTTTCATTCCCTATCAATATTGGGATGCACAAGTTCCAATATCCCCCCATAAGAAAAATCTTTCCCATTCCCAAATCAATGTTGGGTGCATATGTCCCAACCCCCTAACCATATTGGGATGTAGAAGTTCAATCCCACATCTTCTTATGATTTTGAAATGGAAACATTCCCCCTCCCCATCTGTCTTGGGAGATTGCCCCCTTGCCCTAAATATTGGGAGTCTCAATTGCCTCCCCCCTTCTCAATCTTGGAAAACATGAACTTTCAATCCTGAACCAGCTTGGGTTGCATAATTTTCCACCCCTCCCCCAAAACAAATACAAAACAAAACAAAACCATAATGATGTGGACAAATATCAATCCCCAACCATTTTAAGACACAGAAGTTCAATCTTCTATTAATCTTTGGATGCATTCATCTCAGCCCGCCACATTCGTTTTGCATTGAACAATTTTCAATCCCCTATCCAGCTCGGGGTTGAAAAATGTCAATCTCCAATCCCTCCCTCAAAGACAAAAAACACAGAACAGGGCACTGTGCTTAATGATGTTAATTGGGCAGACTTGCTCATAAATGCCTGCTTCGTTTGAGGGTTATGAAATAATCACTTCATGCAACATCAGAAAGCTAGACAAAGATTCAATCTTGCTTGCAAACACTATTAATATGTCTTATGTACAGGTTTTCAAACTTAGTCTTCTTAGAGCACTAGGTAGTTTACTTTGAGGCAGAAGGGAAAGAACTGATTCAGTATGCCAACTGATCATTATATTTCTTTTAGAAGAAAAATATCAGCTAATTCTAAACATGGATGTGCTAATTCCTAATAATCCTGATGTACTTTGAATGTGTTGCAAAGTGGGATTTTATAATTATTTCTGTAAGTGAATGCATACTATGTGAATCTACAGCAGCTGAATTATGCAATATCACATGCTGTCACTTGCTCTCCTAACTCCATACGCCTGTCAATTGCCCCTCCCCCCTCCCATTTAACTTGGGGTGAATACATTTTGATCATCCCCCAATCTTGGCCAGGATGCATACATTCCAATCCCCAACTAACAGTTTGGATGCAGAAGTTCAATCAATAACTTTTCATCTCACTCCCATTCACTACAGGTTTTAACGTTTACTGACCCCCTCTCCCTAGCTCTCCCATCTCATCATGAGATTGTAAAATGTCAATCCCGCATCATTTTTTGGATTTTTTAATGCGAAAGTTTCCATCCTCAACTGTCTGGGGGTGAAAGAGATGCAACCCCCCCCCCCCCCCCACCTCCCCCCTAAATCTTGGGAGGCATAGGTTTTCACCCTCTCCCTTTTCCATCATGGAACACATGAACTTTCAATCTCAAACCATCTGGAGTTGAATAAGTTTCCACCCCTTTCAATCTTGGGAAGCACAAGTTCTACCCCCCCCCCCCCCCCCTCAATCCATCTTGGGGTGAATAAAGTTCAGTGAAATAATCATGACATGCATCATCAGGAACAATATAGATATGTATTAATATACGTACAGGATTTTTAAAGTATTAAGATGTTCCCGATAGTCTTTTCTGAATAAGAGCACAATATGAACTGAAAGAAATAAGATCTGTGGCAACAAAACATTAGACATAATACCTGAATATGGCTACTACTGGTAAACATGGTATAGAATTAGTGTGATTCTCTTCCACACTCTGTCCCCCCCCCCACAAGGTCAAACATGCAAGAAGTGCGCCGGTAAGCAAAACCATGTTACTAAATGTTGTAGAACCCCAGTGGCCAAGGTCCATGAACTGCAGCACTTGGAAGTAGATTCAGAAGGTTTCATGATTTGCTCTGTCGAATCAAAAGAATCCAAGGACGAATGGATAGTTGATCTACTAGTCCATGACCAGCCCGTTGAATTCAAGATTGATAATGGTGCTCAGGCGAATCTTCTTCCTGAGACAGTCTTTCATAAATTGAAACCCAAACCAAAGCTTCAAAAATTTCCATTACCACTTCAAAGTAAACTCAAAGACGAGTTAGAT
Source organism: Strongylocentrotus droebachiensis (assembly GCA_035222895.1). Taxonomy (NCBI): domain Eukaryota; kingdom Metazoa; phylum Echinodermata; class Echinoidea; order Camarodonta; family Strongylocentrotidae; genus Strongylocentrotus; species Strongylocentrotus droebachiensis. Next base: position 182,766 of record JAVYIG010002960.1, on the reverse strand, counting down.
AAGATGGAACAAATCACACCAGTTGATGAGCCAACTGACTGGGTTACTTCTCTCGTGGTGGTGATGAAAAAGAACGGTTTACTCAGAGTCTGTCTAGATCCAAGAGACCTGAAACAAGCAATCAAAAGAGAACACTATCAATTGCCATCAAGAGCTGTAATAACTGCACATTTTGCAGGGGCCAAATACTTCAGCAAATTAGATGCGTCTAGTGGTTTTTGGCAGATCCAACTAGAAAACGTCAGAGAGATGTCCAACAGTTCTTGGGTATGATCAATTACCAAGGGAAGTTTATCCCAGATCTGTCTAACAAGTCAGCAGCGCTGAGACATCTACTTGACAAAAAGAATGTGTGGACATGGGATCATGCACAAGAAGATGCATGGAATCAGCTGAAACAAGCTCTGATACAAGAGCCAGTCCTACATTTCTATAACTGCAAATAAAGCAACCAAGCTGTCAGCAGATGCATCAAAGGATGGCAATCACATATGCATGTGAAAGATTCCATCAATACATTTATGGACAACAAGTAGAAGAGGAGACTGATCACAAGCCACTCATTGCACTGTTTGTCAATTCACTGGATGACTGTCCCCTATGCATTAAAAAGTTACTTATCAGGGTACAGAGATATGATCTCAAGGTCTTGTACATGCCTGAAAAGTACATGTATACTGATGATACGTTAATTGTCCAGAGCAGTAGATATCAGACGTAGATCTACGTAGATTCTATTGTCAAGAGCATGCCAGTTACATCGAACAAACAAAATTAAATTGTCAAAGAGACAAAGAAAGATGATCAACTGCAAGAGCTGCTAGGCATCATCAGAGATGGTTGGCCAGAAACGAAGCAGCAATGTCCAGTTAGAGTCAGGGAATACTGGAACATCAGGAGTGAACTCTCTGAAGCAGATGACATCATTCCCCCCCCCCCTGCTTATTCAGCGACTGGCTGAGTTGTTGCGAAATTGTTGGGACCAAAAAAAAAAATCCTCTTACCCCCCCCCCCCCCCCCCCCCCTGCTTATTCAGCGGCTGGCTGAGTCGTTGCGATATTTTTGGCCCGAATTCAAAATGTTAAACCCCCCCCCCCCTTGAAAAAATCCTGCGTACGCCACTGGAATAAAGGGCCTGTCATGTTTCAAGGATGCATGAACCTCTAGGAGAGGGGGAACTTTGGATGATGATTTTTAGCCACCATTGTTTAATAACATACATTTATACAAGATACTGCAAAAATTTGGTTGTTCCCTATGATTTTTTTCCATTTAGGTGAATACAAAGTGCCTTGTGTTGTAGAGATGTACACTCCATGTACAATCAAGCACAAGCATGTTCGACATGGAGAATCATTGCTAGCATGCATACTAGCTTTCCCTTCAGGTCTACTAGTAACCAAAATGAAACAGGGGAAAGCCTGAAATATCAGACTATGTGTTCAACTCAGTAACACACATCTTTGTGTTTGACATGTATACATGAGTACCTGAAATGCACCACACTCGCCCTCATCACAATGTCTCTTCACAAACTGTTTGTTCTGACACATGTAGGAATTGAATTGTCTATATGTCACGGTTCTCGATGATGGTGACAGAGTGGCCTTATGCTGGACAGATGCAAAGAAAGTGAATGGATGAAGAGGATTATAAGGGAAGGACAAGAAGGAAAACAATGAGAAAAAAGGAAATGAAAGAAAAATAATAGGAAAGAAAAAGAATGGAGAGGAATAATAGGACATAGGATATCCTGAGTAAAGGCCAAGAAGAAACGAAACTCTTCAACAGATATCTGGACAACACTCACCCATGTTCTCCTTGATGTTCCGCTTCAAAGTTGACTTTCCCAAGTGTGGTCCATGATCGGATGATGCAGAAAGAAGCCCTTGTCTGAATTCACTGACTTCTCTCCTGGAAGCTGGATGGCACCTAAATTACTCTGACTCATCAAACAAAAGGTTAGGTACTGAACAGATGGTACAAGTTTCTAAGATCCAATATGATAAGAGTCATGTTTTAGCATCTGCCTGTTATTCACCAAAATTATTTTGCTCCCATCCCTATGATATTGTAGAAGCTATTTGTACTTACCTGATCAGGCCCTCACCCCCTCCCTATCATCCCTCCCTATCTCCCCTCCCTATCTCCCCTCCCTTACCCTCCATCTCCCTATCTCTCTCTCTCCTCTCTCTCCCTCTCCCTACTCTCCTCCTCTCTCCCTTTCTTTCTCTTATCTCTCTCTTTACCCCTCTCCCTAACTCTCTATCTCCCTGCCTCTTTATCTCTCTTCTTTCTCTCTTCCTCTCCCTTCATTACCCCCTCCCTAACTCTCTGTCTCACACTATCTCTCTCTTCGCAGCCCCCCGCCCCACCCATCCGGAAAACTCGCCATATCTCTCCCACTCTATCTAAGCATTTTTAGTCTCTCTCGTTATGAAAGAAGGAAATAAATTGATGTCCCAATATGCTACGTATATATTGTTGTTAGAGAATGAAGTACATGCAGCGATGGCCTAATGTGTTTTATCATTCCTTTAAAATGAAATAATGGGATGGCCTAATGTGCTCTACATTCTCAGAGAATGAATGGATGTCATAATGTGCTCCACATTCTTAGAGAATAATGGGATGTCATAATGTGCTCCACATTCTCAGAGAATGAAGGGATATGGCCTAATATGCTCTACAATATCAGAGAATAATGAGATGTCATAATGTACTCCACATTCTTAGAGAATGAAGGGATATGGCCTACTATATATGCTCTATCATTCTTTGAGAATGAAAAAGAACTAAATGAATTAAAAGAAGGGATAGCCCTGTCCAATGCAAGATGCATGATTGGGCATTGGTGTTGAAACCTTTCAGGTCTTTGAAAGTACAGGGTTCTGATAGGAAGGGTACAGACCAAAAGTCTTCATTCTTTCAAAATGAAGTAAAAGGATAATGCAATTCTCTATCATGTCAAGAAAATGATTTGAAGCAATGGCTCCCAATATGCTATTTCATTAAAACAAGTCTGGTGACACAATCAGATTTCTTTGTTGAATGAGACTCTTGACAACAGTGATGGCAGGCTTCATCAGATGACTGGTGGTGATGAATAGATGTAGCTGCGAGAATGGCAGTCTGAGAAGATGGGCGAATGGGAATATACATAGAAAATAATGATCGTGCGACGTGGTGAATCAAGTCATATTCTGATTCCGTTTGTAATTAGCCTCTCTAATCCAGCGAGTTGTTATCCATTGCTGAGATGTCTTCCTATTGATGGTGTGATTATTCCATTTGACATGGTCACTGAGAACTTTTCATGTGGATTCAGCATCATCTTCCTGAATCTTGCTGACATTTCTGCTTTGTGTTGATTATCTTTTCCTAACAATTTAGCTGGACTCCTTTTACAGTCGGTGAAAAGGAATGTGATGCATCACTCTGCTTATCCTGAGGACACATCATTAATCTACAAGGTTTGAAGAGAGGAGGCTTGGAAGCGGATGCTGTACTTCTTGAAGATTGGCTGCATTGCATGCCTCTAATTCTCTCTACTTACAGGATGTGAGGATGGTTACCTTAAATTCCACTTGGCCTGATTGGTAGGTTGTTGTTGAGAGGTGGCTTGGAATTCATCTGCTCTTCTGTTCTCTTCTTGAGGGTCTGATCTGGGTAGATCTGATGCTTTGTGTCATTGCTGGCCATGCTGATTCGTTGATGCTGTAATTTGGCTAATTCTCTCTTCCTTGGGGCTGGTATCTACAGATTATTATGCTTTGTTGAAAACTTATTTGGCGATGTGTTGAAAAGATCTTGAAACGTTGATGTGAACATGGAGATCTTGTGAAGAAGATGAATCCTTGATCTTGTTTTCTGAGTAACCTCACAAAGAATTCCTTTCCTTGGTTTGCAGCATCACCCTCCCCTTGGTTCTTTTCATTGGATTCTTCAGATTCAGATGAAGGAAGTAACCTTATTATTTAGAGTGTAGTCTGAGCATGTCAATCCATTTTGTTTCCTTGAAGAGAATTATCTTCTATGCATATTCCCGTTATGTCGACCGATAGGACTGCCACTCTTCCATCTACGGCTAAGCTTCACTCCCACTCCTCTGACAAGCCTGCTGTCTTTTGAAGCCATGAGTCTAACAACAAAATATATTTGAATACGGAATCACAACATTTGGCCTAACGGACTCAATGAACCTCTTCAATGATGCTTCGTCATTCTTACAGATTGAACTGAAGGATATGGCATAATGTGCTCTACCACTCTTGGATAATTATGTGACAGGATGACCTGATACGATATACTATTGTCTTTGAGGGTACAAGAGAACTTTACCTCTCAGATGTTTTAACATCTTAGGATGAGCAGGTGTAACACTACTTCATTCCTGTTTCCTCCTTTTATGGAGAGTACATTGGAGTGTGAACATGCACAGGTGCTGGCTCTTCCACATGAGCCCTTCATTTAATATCCTATCTGTAGGATGAAGTATTTTCCAATTTCCATCATTACATAGGCCGAGTCTATGTAAATAAGGGAGGGTCCTAACAATAATAAAGTAAGGCTTCAGTCATCTGCCTGGGTTGGATTGGAATCCATGATCATTGGTTTGACAGGCAGACACTCTTCTGACCTGGTCACTCATTTCATAAGGACCTGTTGCACTTCCAATTGGCATGTAGGATAATATTTGTGAGACTTCTGAGGTATTGTCAGTAAAGTGTTCATTGAGGATGTGCAATTGAATACCTTCGTGCAATATCCTGTATATAAGGCTTTTGCTTATATGTTTCGTCCTGCTTGTCTCTGGTACAACCGGCAGGCCCCTCATGAAAAGTCAACCCTGTTTTTATATGGAAAGTGTGCTCATCAACAGCTACACATTTTAGGATCAACGTGTGAAGTATAAGCTATATTACTTGTTTATTTATTTTATTATTTGTTATTTTTTTAATTATTTGTTATTTATTTTATTATTAATTTGGCATCGCCTGTGCCAGGGAGGTGAAAAGTAAACTGAATTACTGTAACCCTCGGGTCTCTCCTTCTGGTATAAGTGATTGGAGGTGTGCACGTGGACCACTACACCGGGGTTTCCCTCAACTCATATACGAATAGTGCAGTGGGTTCTTAACGTGCAAAGGTGGTGACTCTCCTCTACATGGAGCCTCCATTTAACGTCCTATCCAATTTGCATGGAGTGTTTTCCACTTAACATAGCCTATGGCTATGAAACAATGGGAGGGGCACGTTAAGACACAACGCAGGCTTCAGTCATCAGTCTGGGTTGGATTCGAACCCGAGATCTTTGGTTCAACAGGCAGACGCTTTACCGACTGAGCCGACTCGCCTCCTCAATTAAGATAATCCTTATAGAATGGAGTAGCATGCACAGGTAAGTAGTTGAAGGGACAACTACCAAATTATGCTTGGGATAAATTTTCTTGTCAGTCCTGCAGTTTATCTGCATTCTGAACACATCAAGGTGCATTGGTCTTTCACACCTGTCTATCAAAAGTGTCTGTGAACCTTCAGTCGCATGAGAAGTTTCACAAAGCAATTGAATCAGTTCTATCTGTGAACTGATCACATTTAAATGTACTGAATCCAGGTTCATCAAATTGTTGATAATTACAGGTGTCCTCCCAGCCTCAGACTCATGAGGATTTTGTGTAAGCTTGTGAATCAGTTTCATCTTTATACTGATCACATCTTAATGTATAAGATCTTTATGCTGATAATCATTTACACATGTCACTGCATGAGATCTTTGATCTACATTGTAAGCCTCAGAGTCACGAGGACTTTAACAAATCATCTCATCTGATTTGGTTCATGCTAACAATCATCAATGTCCTCAAACTTTAGAGCACTTTCACAATGATAGTGAATCAAATATGGTGAATCTAATAAAGTGACCAAATCTGATTTATACAATGTGTATGCTGATAATGTAGCCTCATACCTACTAGGATATTCCACAATGAACACACATTATTGTGTTGGATCTTTTGATATTCATTTCTAAGCCTCAGACTCGGTAGGACTATACCACAAAGTTGGTTAATATCAGTTTTATTTGCAATTTTGCATTTGTATATACAGTACATGCTGATAAGCATGTAGTTGTATCTGAACTCTTGTCCTTATATAGAAAGAGAAAAGATTGGAGCTCATCTCTGTGTGTTCCATTTGACTATATGCAAATACAATTTGCAGTAACATGTAATGCTAATGCCCCCTTTTAGTTGGTGGTTACAGATGCCATGAGGTTAAATTGCATTAATGATTAGCCTTGATTTTGACCATGTATCTCAATTGCTGTTCTGTATTGCTTTGTAACAGTGAGATACCTTGCGAAAGGAAGTATGATAATAAAGCCTTCACTTCTGTTCAAGCATCCCATGTCTGGCTTTGAGATGACAAATATATTTTTCTTAACAGGGAAATACAAGCTCATTTCTTCACAAGTATTGTTTTGTTTTGTTTTAACTGCGGATGTCTCCGATCACACAGTGAAAAAATATCAAGCAAGTATAACAATCAATAGAGTTGATGAATGTAGATTGTTTGAAAAATCTTATTAAACAAAAAAAGCTATGCTAACTCTGTGCTCTCATTCTATTCTACTATATTGATGGCCAGCAAATATTGCAATAAGCCTCTGGTTATAGAAAGGAATGGTAGTTAGTAAGGAGGGAAAGAAGAGAAAGTAAAGACCTACCGACTCAAAGCTATGTATCCTTACCGTGTTGCAGGCATATGTAGAATGCATTTTCATGTTTTGGGCTTTCCCTACCCCCAAACTTGGCCAAAATATATATAAAAATGTGCAGGACATTTTGGGGTTTGTATTCTACATACTTCAATTCCAAGACCTCTACATTAATTCCTGCGAGGAAACTTCTTTGACAGGCAGAAAATGCTAAATAACATGCTTATCTTAAATACTGACTCCATGAAACCTGCTTCTCATCTGTCCAGTGTCAAACCAGATGCCTGGGTCTTCATAATTCAAGTGTCAAACAGTTTCCATGAGAGTTGTCAGTGATTCCAAACAAAAGCTTCCTTCAACATCATCGTCACATGGATCACACTGTGGAAGAGACAACCTTGAAAATCAGAACAAAAAGGAGGACATGGGTTCGAGTGTTCAAATATCTGAAAAGAGGTTAGTAACTGCTTGGTCTATAAGTAGGATATGGAAAGAGATAGAGAAAGAGTGAGAAAGGAAGAAATAGAGAACGAGTGAGAAAGAAATATATATATATAGAGAGAGAGAGATGAAGAAAATGTGAGAAAGTAAAAGTAGACATAGAAATGAAATAGGTATATACCGTATGAGGTAGTGCCCAATCTTACCCTGTCCAGAGCCATAGACAATGAAGTGCTGGTAAAGCACTCAAGAGTGAGGAGTTCATCTACATGGTCGAAAGAAAGGCTTTGGAAAAACTTTGGTAAGTTTGGTGATAAGCAGAAGGAAGCAATCAAAGAGCCATAGACAATGAAGTGCTGGTACAGTACTCAAGAATGAAGAGGTCGTCGTCTACATGGTAAAAAAGAAGCCTGGTAACTGTGGTGATAAGCAGAAGGGTGCAATCAAACTAAAACAACCTTGGTGTTGGAAAATGCTATGGATTTAGTCAGGCGCGTACGCAGAAAGGGGGGGGGGGTTTGGGGGTTAAACCCCTTCTTTGGTTTTTTTATGTGTGTATTTTTGAGCAAACCCCCCCCCCCCTTTTGCAGATTTTTTTTTTTTTTTTTTTTTAATCAAAATTTTTTTTTTACGAATGACAATGATATTACTTCAGGTGTGTTGTATTCCTCAATTACTGATCACATGCCAATTTTTGCTATAAGAGAGGTGTCTATAAAAATGATTCAGTACAATTTTATTTTCATCAATGATTTAAAGGTTAAAAGTTTTTTGTTGAATTAAGTAACGTTGATTAGAGTTACGTACTATGGATGCTGATAAAGCTTATACTTTATTTATGCACATATTCCTCAAATTGTATGATAACAATTTTCCTCTCATATCAACAAAAAAAGAGAAATCAACAAAAAAGAGAAAAAAAAAGAAACCGTGGGTTACCAATAAAATGTTGAGATTGATTAAGAAAAATAATAAATGTTTTAAATTTTTTTGTCAAACTAGACGTACAAGTGATGAGAAAAAATCTAAAAAGATTAGAAATAAAGTTATGAATGCCCTTAGAACTCATCAAGAATATTATAACAAAATGTTTTACAATTGAATCGAAATAGTATTAAAAAGACCTGGAAAACAATTAATGAATTAATTGGCAAAAAAAAAAGTCAAAGCCCAAAACGCTTTAATGTAACAACACATTATTTACTGAGCCTCTTGAATAGCAAATCAATTCAATAATTATTTTAGTAACATTAGAAAAACGGTACCACAACCTATTTATTCTTCTCATTTTTATTGTCGAACAAGTGTTGTTGATTCCTTCTTTTTATCACCTATACATATGACTGTTTTAATTGATGTCAGTTTAAACCTTTCAGGTAATGCAAGTTGTGGAATCGATAAAGTTGTCAAGCGGGTTATCCTTGTCATTGCATTGCCGTTAGTTCATGTGTTTAATCTTTCCATTGTATCAGGTAAAGTACCCTTAAAACCTAAAGAATCTAATATTATCCCTGTTTTTAAGAAAGATGATCCTACATTACTTGAACGGCTAACCGGTTATATAATTTTTTTAAATATCAACAATATTTTAAGTGACCCTCGATATGGATTTATACCTAGCTATTCCTGTGAAGTGTGAACATGTCCTTTTAAAAGTCCAACAAAAATACTAGATTCGTTTCAAGCTAACAAACATATAATAGGGGTTTGCTTAGTCTTATCTAAGGCATTTGATTCTATGGATTACTCAATACTTTTATTTAAACTACATCAATGTGGAATACGAGGGATTGCATTACGGATTGCACCTAAATAATGAGCTTAAAGAATATATCTGACTGGTTAAAAGCAAATAAATTGTCCCTGAATATTGACAAAACTAAATTTTTTTTTTTTGAAAAACTTAATCTTATATAGGATCTAACATTTTTGATATAGCTAGCATTAATGATCCTCTAATTAATAACGGTAATATTCAAAGTTATGTCAACTTTACCCATGACAGTACGATTGTTCAATACGTTGATCCGTTAGTAATACTGTAGTTACTGTAAATGTCACTGCAGTGTGAAACTGCATCTTGTTCAATGAATAAGTTTTACCCCCTAGGTTATCCTTATTGCACAACTCTGGAGCATAATCATTGCCCCTCCAGAAGCAAATGAAAGGCCACTGCTAAAACTGTCCCTACTGCACACATACTAATCTTATCCTATAGGAAGGCTAAGAGGATCTCATCCATGCGTGGTAGTGATGCAAAAGCAAAGCTTGGCATCGCTACAACGCTATAAAGACGACCACACAAAAGTTGTGTAGACAAGCCTACAACAAGTACCTTGCTGACTTGATTGACAATGATCCAGTCTGCAACAAGCGTCTTGGAGCCCCTGTGAGAACCATGCGCTGTGATCACATGGGAGTAGCACCATTGAAGGAAGGCAACATACTTCACTGTGACCCAAAGCAGAAAGCCAGTATCCTGAACAGGCAGTTTGCCTCGGTGTTCACCACTGATGATGATGACACAGCTCTACCAGACCTGGGACCCAGTCCTAATCCAGCCATGGATGATACATCAGTTAGCCGAGCAAGTGTAGCGAAATTGTTGAAGAAACTGAAGCCGCATAAAGCTACTGGGCCAGACGGCATCTCTGCTAGACTCCTCAAGGTGACAGCTGATCAGATTTCACCTGCCATTAGTTTGCTTTTTGAGGCCTCCCTACTTCAAGGCGAAATTCCTTCTTACTGGAAGAAGGCCTATGTTGTTCCCATCCACAAGAAAGGGTGTAAGTCATCTCCAGCAAACTACAGGCCAATCTCACTGACAGCAATCTTATCAAAACTATGTGAACACATAGTGCATTGTGCTGCCATACATCACCTGATCAATCACAACCTGTTGTCAGACTCACAACATGGTTTTAGGAAGCGAAGATCGTGTGAAACACAATTCATCCTTGCCATCAATGACCTTGTCAAAGGACTGGATGATAGAGAGCAGATAGACTGCGTCTTGTTAGACTTTGCCAAAGCATTTGACAAAGTCTCTCATCGGCGACTCCTCCTCAAAGCTGACTATTATGGTATACTTGGCACTACTCTTAAATGGATCGAAAGCTTCCTTAGTGGCCGCACTCAACAAGTCACACTGGAGGGCCAGCGTAGTCTTGAGGCCAAGATTACATCTGGAGTGCCCCAAGGTAATGCTCTTGGCCCGCTGCTTTTCCTCATATACATCAATGACCTACCAGACAGTGTCAAGCACTCAAAGATTCGCTGATGACTGCATGCTATATAGATGCATCAGATCAGTCCAAGATTGTACAAATCTTCACGAAGATCTTGACAGGTTGCAGGAATGGGAGAGAAAGTGGCGGATGGAATTCCACCCTTCCAAGTGCCAGACTCTGAGAGTCACCAACAAGAGGAAACAAATCCTAGGCCTGTATAACATCCACAGGCACGACCTAGAATTAGTGAGTTCCGCCAAGTATCTTGGAATCAACATCGATCAGAAGCTCAACTTCAATAGCCATGTTGATACTACAGTCAAGAAGGCTAATTCTGTGACCGGCTTCTTGCGACGGAACTTCAAACACTGTACACAGCAGATCAAGCAGGCCACATACTTTACATATGTCCGACCAGTGGTGGAATATGCTGCAACAGCATGGGAACCACACACACAGCGAAATGTCAACAAGATTGAAATGGTCCAACGAAGGTGTGCTCGCTACGTCACCAGTGACTTAAATCAAACCTCCAGTGTAACGGCTATGCCTGAAAACCTGAATTGGCCATTGCTACTCACCAGACGCCTTCACAGCCGCCTTGCCATGCTGTATCGCATCCGTTTCAACCTTGTCGACGTTACCTGGCAGTCGTTTCTCACTGAACTGACATCAATAACAAGAGGACATGGATCTCGTTTTAGGACATTCAACTGCAGTAGTCAGACCTATGCTTCTTCCTTCTTCCCAAGAACCTGCAAGGACTGGAACAACCTCCCACAGGACCCAGCCCAATACCCCTCTCTCGATGCCTTCAAGGTCTTCTTGAGTGGGATGCAGATGTAATGTCTACAAGACCGGAAATGTTTTAATTTACACATGTATATATGCACCTGCACAACAAGAACAACAAGTTAAAATGTGGAATAACAGGATATGTGAAAGTCTCCACATACACACACAAAACCAGTGCGATTATCGTCATCACCTTGAAGCGGCACTTAAGGAAGAAGAAGAAGAATCCATGTCTCCCCTCTGAAAATTGACAACTATAGTCTAGGTAAAAATAAGTAATGGCCTGCAGCCCGTAGCATATTGTTATTGGCCTGGAATGTTTTTCTGGAAGGCAAAGAGACCCTGATTTCAGGGAACGCGACTAAAATTAGCTTTGAAGACTGCAAAAAACGTTTATGCACACCAATAAAGACAGTGTCAATCGGATAAGTCATAAAGTTGACCCCCCTACTTCATCCATCCTAGAACATTTTCTATAGCAACAATTTCTTTGAACTCCAGAAAATTGTTATCAAATGCAGGTAATAGTATTTATTCTGGAAGCTCTTGGCCAGAACTTTTCATAGCCTAGTTTAGTTTAGTACATTTTGCAAACTAAAGCAACCTTATTAGTATTCTGGAAGTTCTAGGCCAGTACTTGTCTTAACCTAGACTTGTGTAGTCAGCAATACCAAAAGGTCAAAAGATATGATTTAATATGTACCAGGTCAAATACACCTGCCCTACCCCCCCCCCCCCTGTAGCATTGTAACTATGTTCCTATTAGGGCGTGTTTATGCTTAACATTTTCTGGCCAGAATCAAGCATCTGTTACGCGTTTAGTTTAAAACACGGTTGCGTCCTTTCTCACTTTTGTAGAATCACCAAAAAACGGCGATCATGATCGCCGATCGTAAACTCACAAAAAGATGCGTTTACAATTTGTAAAACGCGTTTAAATGGGGTCAACGCACTGAACTCTAGTAGGTCTACGCATGGACCATGGTCTACGTAGCATGCGCAGTGCCAGACCACCCAAGGAGAATTGCCTGGAGGAGCCAGAGAAGTGAGCATAAACAGTATACCGTGGAACTGCAGTTGACGATGAGCGTTTTCGATGAGCATTACAAATCGCTCATTCTGCGTTCAAAATTTAAGCTTAAACGCGCCCTTAGATGATCATACTTATTTTTGATGTCTGGATTTATAGCAGTATACCTGTTACATCTGTGCATTTTTATAGTGAAAGTACTACCCCTTACCTCCTTCGAAACGATAAGAATGTAAGAATCATTTTAATGTTTATATTTAGAATTGGAGAACATTTCAGAAAGAAAGTTCCCTGCAAACCCACATTGATGCGCTGAGTGAATGGTGTAATGTGAATGATATGAAGCCCGAACCAGAGAAATGCAAAGTCATGCGGTTTAGTTTTTTGAGAAATCCTCCACCAAAAGTACTGTTTCGGTGGAGAATGGTTAAGTATAGTTAAGTATTTTTTGCAAACTAAAACAAAATTTTTATTAGTATTCTCGAAGTACTAGTCTTAACTTTGAATAGTCTAGTCAGCAATACCAAAAGGTCAAAAGATTTGATTTAATTTGTACCAGGTCAAATACACCTGCCCACCCCCTGTAGCATTTTTTTTTAACTGTGTTTCTATTAGATGATCATACTTGGTTCTGATGACTGGATGTGTAGCAGTATACCTGTTACATTTGTGCATTTTCATAGTGAAAGTACTACCCCTTAACATCCTACAAAACAACCTTCTGTTTGCCTTTTTGGAGATTATCTGTGCTAGGGTTATTTACCAACTCCAGCTTATTGCTAATCATTGTTTTATTTGTTTAGTTTTCGGTAGTTAAGAAAAAAAAATAGAATTGCAGAATATTTTAGAGCTGCACCATGTCATGAAAAGAATATATGAGGTTTTGAAATGGCATGAATGACTATTTAAAGTAAGACAGCGCAGGTCTTATAATTTTATTTTTAAGTGAACTCTCTTCAACTACTCACTTTCTAACAGTTTATACATTCATAACATATTATATTGATGATCATAACTCTGTAAATGATGATAGTTACATTAATGCCCTACGTGCAGAATATATGGACCAGATTGAATAGGTAATGGGCGTCTTTCTAATTTTTGCACAATGATTTTTAAAAATGTTTTTCGATATATAAGACTGGGTTTCTGTCTGTGCTGCCAGAAAGTTAAATCAAGTTTGAGATTTGTTGTGGACAGGACTGGCGTCATCTTTTTATCTAAAAGTGAACTGTGTTCCACTACTCACTTTTTAAACAGATTTATAAATTCATAACAAATTACATTGATCAAAGATGATCGTATCCATCAATTTGATCAGTATTAATATACAGCCAACTCATAGATACTTCAATACCCTAAATGCAGAATATATGAACCAGATTTAATAGGTTGTACGTGGGCATCATTCTGATTTTTGCACACTGATTTCTTTTATAGTTTTGATATGATAAAACTAGATGTCTGTTTTTGCTGCCAGAAAAATGGAGGAGCAAGATTTATAGCTCACTCGCTCCACATTTCAGTACCATCATCATGATAAGAATCTGGAATCTGAACTGTTACTAATTTTATCTTTAGAACCGAGAACATTGGAGATCAATGTAGTACTTTGCAACATGTAATGGCAATTTTTTAGCCACATCAATTGTATAATTGTGAATAACGTGGGGATGCATGTAACGTGTGTTTGTGGAAAAAGGAGAAGACAAGTGGCGTTGTGGAACGAAGAAGCCACACCATGTGTACATATGGAAAAAGGGGGAGACTAGTGGCTTTGAAGAACAAGAAAGCCATATCATGTTTATATTTGTATAATTGTGAATAATATGTGGGGATGTAATTTGTGTTTGTTGAATAACGAGGTGACAAGTGGCATTGAAAAACAAGGAAGCCACGTCATGTATACATATAAGGAGGAGACAAGTGGCATTGAAAAACAAGGAAGCCACGTCATGTATACATATAAGGAGGAGACAAGGGGCATTGAAAAAAAGGCAGCCACATCATGTATACATATAAGGAGGAGACAAGTGGCATTGAAAAACAAGGAAGCCACGTCAAGTATACATATAAGGAGGAGACAAGTGGCATTGAAAAACAAGGAAGCCACGTCATGTATAAATATAAGGAGGAGACAAGTGGCATTGAAAAACAAGGAAGCCACGCCATGTATACATATAAGGAGGAGACAAGTGGCATTGAAAAACAAGGAAGCCACGTCATGTATACATATAAGGAGGAGACAAGTGGCATTAAAGAACAAGGAAGCCACGTCATGTATACATATAAGGAGGAGACAAGTGGCATTGAAAAACAAGGAAGCCACGTCATGTGTACATATAAGGAGGAGACAAGTGGCATTGAAAAACAAGGAAGCCACGTCATGTATAAATATAAGGAGGAGACAAGTGGCATTGAAAAACAAAGAAGCCACGCCATGTATACATATAAGGAGGAGACAAGTGGCATTGAAAAACAAGGAAGCCACGTCATGTATACATATAAGGAGGTTACAAGTGGCATTGAAAAACAAGGAAGCCACGCCATGTATACATATAAGGAGGAGACAAGTGGCATTAAAGAACAAGGAAGCCACACCATGTATCCATATAAGGAGGTGACAAGTGGCATTGAAAAACAAGGAAGCCACGCCATGTATACATATAAGGAGGTGACAAGTGGCATTGGGGGAAAAGAACGTGGCATTGGGGAGCAAGGACGTGGCATTGGGGAGCAAGAACATGGCATTGGGGAGCAAGGAAGTGGCATTGGGGGAAAAGAACGTGGCATTGGGCAGCAAGGAAGTGGCATTGGGGGGGGGGGAAGAACGTGGCACTGGGGAGCAAGAACGTGCCATTGGGGAGCAAGGAAGTGCCATTGGGGAGCAAGGAAGTGGCATGGAGGAGCAAGAACGTGGCATGGGGGAGCAAGAACGTGGCATGGGGGAAAAGAACGTGCCATGGGGGAGCAAGAACGTGGCATGGGGAAGCAAGAACGTGGCATTGGGGAGCAAGGAAGTGGCATTGGGGGAAAAGAACGTGGCATGGGGGAGCAAGAACGTGGCATGGGGGAGCAAAAACGTGGCATTGGGGAGCAAGGAAGTGGCATTGGGGGAAATGAACTTGGCATTGGGGAGCAAGGAAGTGGCATTGGGGGTCAAGAACGTGGCATTGGGGGAAAAGAACGTGGCATTAGGGTGCAAGGAAGTGGCATTGGGGGAATAGAACGTGGCATTGGGGAGCAAGAACGTGGCATTGAGGAGCAAGGAAGTGGCATTGGGCGAAAAGAACGTGCCATTGGGGAGCAAGGACATGGCATTGGGGAGCAAGGAAGTGGCATTGGGGAGCAAGAACGTGGCATTGGAGGAAAAGAACGTGCCATTGGTGAGCAAGAACGTGGCATTGGGGAGCAAGGAAGTGGCATTGGGGAGCAAGGAAGTGGCATTGGAGGAAAAGAACGTGGCATTGGGGAGCAAGAACGTGGCATTGGGGGGAAAGAACGTGGCATTGGGGATCAAGGAAGTGGCATTGGAGGAAAAGAATGTGGCATTGGGGGAAAAGAATGTGGCATTGGGGGAAAAGAATGTGGCATTGGAGGAAAAGAATGTGGCATTGGGGAGCAAGAACGTGGCATTGGAGGAAAAGAACGTGGCATTGGGGAGCAAGAGAGTGGCATTGGAGGAAAAGAACGTGGCATTGGAGGAAAAGAATGTAGCATTGGGGAGCAAGAACGTGGCATTGGAGGAAAAGAACGTGGCATTGGGGATCAAGAAAGTGGCATTGGGGTAAAAGAACGTGGCATTGGAGGAAAAGAATGTGGCATTGGGGAGCAAGAACGTGGCATTGGAGGAAAAGAACGTGGCATTGGGGATCAAGGAAGTGGCATTGGGGTAAAAGAACGTGGCATTGGAGGAAAAGAACGTGGCATTGGGGAGCAAGGAAGTGGCATTGGAGGAAAAGAACGTGGCATTGGGGAGCAAGGAAGTGGCATTGGAGGAAAAGAACGTGACATTGGGGAGCAAAGAACGTGGCATTGGGGAGCAAGAAAGTGGCACTGGGGGAAAAGAACGGCATTGGGGAGCAAGAACATGCCATTGGGGAGCAAGAACGTGGCATTGGAGGAAAAGAACGTGGCATTGGGGAGCAAGGAAGTGGCATTGGAGGAAAAGAACGTGGCATTGGGGAGCAAGGAAGTGGCATTGGAGGAAAAGAATGTGGCATTGGGGAGCAAGGAAGTGGCATTGGAGGAAAAGAATGTGGCATTGGGGGAAAAGAATGTGGCATTGGGGGAAAAGAACGTGGCATGGGGGAAAAGAACTTGGCATGGCGGAACAAGGAAGTGGTATTGTGGAATTCCATATCAACCATCTATACATTTACTTTGTCAACAACGAACCTCTTGCCATGGGAAGCAACATTTCAAAATCCACGTAAAAAAAGAGCAATTCAAGTACAAGGATATATAATGGTAACTGTTATACATGGAAATCAACAAGATCATGGGGTGTCGGAAAAATAATAGTTGTACCTGTATGAAAGGCGGGCCTTCTTGTTTGGAAGGTTGTTGATGAATTGATGTCCTCGTACTTGAATTGCTCTCATTTTACGTTTGCCTGGAGGAGAAAAGAAGAAAATATTTTATTTAAAACAATATTATTTCTGTTTATCAAGTCAAATGGATTTTGTTCCTCCACGACATTTGTAGTCTTTAACATTTCACATGATTATTGAAGTAAATAAATTGTTTATCAGTAGGTCTAAATGACAGAAAAAAACATTTCTGAAAATGTTGAGAACAAATCATGAACGTTTAGTATTGAAAATAGCAACATCAAAGTTCATAGATGGCATCATTATCAAAGAATAATCACCACAGGATTTCTATGAGAAAATCATAAGATAATTCTTAAGTCAAATCCCTTCACAACCTAAAAATTAAGCTCCAAATTACCTTTAAATACACACATAGTGTGATTTTAGTTGCATATAGATTTCCTAAGTAAATATAAATCAATATCCTTGGCAATCCGTGCTATTACTATCAGTGTTAAAACTGAAGATATATCATGGTTTCATACAGTGTATATCTATTTCTCAGAGTGTTGATTGAGTCAACTTACTGGTCCTTAGTCTGAATCGGACACGTCCATAGCGTCCGGACCAGCGTGGATTTTGACTGTGAAATAAAGGATATGACAGAAAATGTAAGCAGTTAATATATTTTGCTTATCATCAATTTTGTAGGGAAATGGATTGTTATTTATTATTTGTTTGTATTTGTTTAAAATAACTGACCAGTAGCACAGGCTGAAGGGATACAACTAGAATAGGCTTTCCAAGAAACACAAAGACTTCACTCTACCCAACATCTCCATTGAAGTCAATGGCTAGTGAAACATAGACTTAACTCCTTATGGCCCAAGTGGACCACTATTTTTAAACCACTTTTTCTAAAAATGGCAAAAATGGAGTTACGTCTTAGTGTCACTGACCCCTCGATATATTTAAAAACACTACAAAAACAATATTTTTAACAATTGAAACCCTTGGGGTGTTTAGATTGAGCAATAATCAAACACAAACAAGTAATGCAAAAGTGATTTAATGCTATATATGGGTTACTGGTATATACAAGCTTGAAATGATGCATTGGCAGATGGCTTTAAGGCTATGGTGTAGCTTTGGAAAGTACCACCTTAGAAATGGGCAGTGGAAAATACAGTTTTAATTTTTCGAAGTCAATTCCATATAGCTGTCTACAAATCCTTTTTGAAAAATGTAGGACTGCATAATGCATATTTTGAATTTCCCAAATACAAATGTAGAGTTTACACACCCCTGGACATATAATTGCTATATATTTGAACTATTAATTGGTCCATTATCACAATTTTCAGCACATAAATTATAGGAATGTAAAATTTCGCAAAATATAATTCATTACAATCAGTTTTGTACATTGTTAATGTCTATTGCAATAGGCCAATTTCGTAATGTAGCCAAATTTATACTTGCGTGTCTTGATGCGAATTATTTCATTCAACTGCTGTGAATAATTGTGTTTCAGTAGTCAGAATGTAAATTGCATATATTACGTGTTTTTAGGTAAGGTCAGGCATAATGTTTGTCCTACCTAGCAACATCTAATGTTTTTAATTTCACAAAGGCATTTATGTTTACATTCTAGGTACATTTACATGTAATTCAGTATTGAAAATTCATCAAGGATTAACCTGATCAAATAAGTCATACATATGTTTCGTCACGTGTCCTTTCCTACTGAACATTAGGCGATGGGGATAGAACACATTAATGTGAACCATGTCATTTCCATTTTCCATTCTACGCAATCACTTCAGGAGTACTTCTATCTTTCTAAGTATACAATAGTATTTGTCCACAATGTATGCTTATTGGGACAATCAGATAAAATAATTTCAAACTAATTATGACCAATATGTGGACCAATAAGACGCTCCTGGATTAATATTCATAAACTGATGATATGCATGTATGTGTATAAAACCTTTCTTTCCCTTATCCTTAATTACTCTCGTCTCTTCTCTTGCTCTTTGTCCTATTTTCTCTTTTCCATTTCCTTCCTTATCTCCTTTCCTCTTTTTCTTCTATCCTTTCAATACCTAATCGTTCTTTTTATTCTTCTCTTCCGATTATTTCTCTGATCTCCCTTTTCAGTTCTTTTATTTTCCCTATAGCGTTATCACTCAAGTTTCTTCAGTAACGTGACAAACATGATCATCTGATAATTACATGTATGTTGTGATCCTTGTCACTCTTTTTTTAAACAAGGATTAGTTGATTTTTTTTTCTTCATTTACACCATATAAATAAATGTTTCATTGTAAGTATATATTGAGGCTCATCCTTTTGTATTCTATTTTCTTCTTCTTCTCTCCCTGTTCATTTACCTATTGCGATAACATTCTCTTTTCATTTCATATTGAGTGAAGCCATTTGTTGTCCTTCGTAGTTATCTATCATTCCTCAGCTACGTGTGCTTCAAATGTCAATAAATGCATACCATTGCATAAATAAGGAGATCATCAAAATATACTGAAGTTGTGCAAAATACACTTTAATATTCGCAATGATTCTACTTCCAGTATTGCCATATACTTACAATGTTGCTTGCAGTAGTGCAAGACGAATCAACGTTTAGCGTCGCGACTGCACTGCGGCACCCTGATCGTTAATGCTTGGCATCTTCTTGGCCTCCTCAGCACCATCCTCCGCATCCTAGTATGATTAAGATACATGTAAGATATATAAGTACACTGATAAATGCTCGCACAATCGAGGCAAATGGATGATTAAAGTATTTTGGTACTTTGTTCACAAAATGATAACATGAAAATAATATAAAAATACAAAATTTAAACGGAAATGTACATTATTATGATTGTATACCTACCAGTATGCAAAAAGTATATATATATATATATATATATATATGCTTTTAGTTAATTGAACATATAGGACTTTAACAAACCAAGTGCCCTTTCATCATTCTTTGAATAGTTTTGGTTGTTTGGTATGTGTTCATTTTATAGTTACTGTTTTGGTATTTAATTTCTCTTATTTGCTTATTGAGTTTATGTGAACTTGTATCTCATGCATCAAGGAATAATTGACACTCTGCTTCTAAAATCGAAATAGTGTACAAAAAAGAAAACACACGAGGTGATAGTGCATTTGCAGCCAATATTCCGTATCAGTGGAATGATTTAACTGATCATTAATTTTTTGAGCTGATAAGTTCAAAATATAGGCCTAAGCTGAACAACTCTCTTCATGAGAAATATGTGAACCACAACTTAAGTAATTTTTCTTATAAATCAAAACATCCCGATCACTTTCTATATGCTATTAATGAGCTTTATATGAGCCACCAATATTCAAGAACATGTAGGTGTAATAATCCCATTGACCCCTGGGACCGGATGTTTTTTCTTTGTTAAAGTTTTATTTATGTAATATTTAACTTATCCATATTCATATGTCATTAACTGTATATTATTACCCCATACTTTAGTTTACTGCTCGACGATATAGAATATACATTTGTCCTATCGTAAAATATGTGTAATATTTGACTTATTTTTTAAAACAATTATTTGATATTTAAGATAAACATACTTATGCTCGTTTGTTGGTTTTTGTTTTTGTATTTCATTTTGTTTCTACTATGTATACCAACAGATTTTTATGTTCATAACTTATTTTATCTTTTAGACCTATAAATATAGTTTTAATCACTCACGTTTTTTAGCTTATTTTCTATATATTGTTGTGTCTACTTTACATATTTATACTCTTAATGCTTATCATCAATTAATCACATTAGCTTCTTTTGCTTTATACAATACGTTCAGAATAGGGTATTGCATTCCCGCAGAAGTTATGAACATTATTTGTAACTTACCATGATATATACATGGTTATTTTTTCACCATATAGACAATAATTATGATAAATCTTTTTGATTGTTGAACTGTTTGTGGTTTATTGTTTGGCTATATATATATTATTATCATAACGATATAATGAATCAAACTTATAATAACAATACAAATACAAACAATACTGTTAATATTGATAATGATAAAAGTAATACTAATTACAATGTTATATTGTTAAAGTAATTACTCTGGATATAGGAACAAATATTGTCAATAATGTAAATTCAGAGAAATATCTATATAATGAGAATTTTAAAGTGCTATATGTTTATTTATTTTTCTCTGTGAATAATGCACGGAATAAACGGAACAAACTTCCTTTTGGACCAATAAAATTTGAATTTGAATGAATTTGAATTTGTAAATTTGTCAGTTTTATATTACTTTTTTGTATATGTCATGATTTTGTTGCTTTTCATCAACCCGGCCCTGATTTAAACCAGTCTTTGAACTGCTTTAGGCTCTTACCGTGTATAAATAAAATAAATTCAAACTCAAACTCACTCATGTATCAGGTCTATTTATGAATTAAACAATTCAGTAGGCAGCGGGATGATAAGTGGGTCTTATAGTACAGTTTTATAGATGTTGTAGTTTTGTCTAGAATTTTCAGTCATCCATTGATGGAGGAAGTTATAATTGTTTTTGTAAGACCTGGCATATGTCAAACATTGCAAAGTTACCACAATAATCAATAGCATCATTACACAATCGGCACATGCTAATCACATATGCATCTCATGACATACAACTTTCGTTCTGTCTCATCATTTCTTGATGAAGTTACCCCTACACATTTTAGATCGAGTTTTCATTACATTTTGTGAAAATGTAATTTTTAGTACAAGAGGCAAAAACATTGCTACCTAACTAGATGGCAAAGATTAATCATCAAGGTTAATCAACTCCCATTTTCTGATCATATGACATCTCTTTCATTTCAAGGACTGACTTTTGTTATTACCGTTAATACTCTTACATATATTGGTACATTTGTATTACGAAATTTGCAAACATTGTTGGTTCGTATACTCTTATGTTATACTTGTTAATGTTTGTGTATGAGAATTATAAATTATTGTATTGTGGCTATTGTTGAATTGATAATTTGAGTACTCACTCATCCTCAGTAAACTGCTCTCTATGCTGCCAGCAAACCCTGGACAGGTGGCGGGTTTTCCGTTTGCAGCGAGGAGCCCCCGCCGCCTGGGTCCTACACACACATCGATGAGGGACTAATTCATACGGGCCCTCATGTAGGTTTGCCTCATGGTCAGGATGGTTGTGGTTCATGATGATAGCTGTTAAGAAGTAGAACAAATAAGAAGATAATTAATCAATTCCATTAGGCCTGTATTGTTTTTATAGGATAATAACTGCATCATTTGTTCTTAGACTAGTAAGTTTTGCATATAGTTATTCTAATAGCCCCTTTCACATTTTTTTTCCCGTAAATTCATATTTGCTAATTGACTTGTGATTTTATTTGTTCCTCAATACATAGATAATGTTTACATTTTGACTACATATTTTAAATTCAATTATTTCTTTTCAGTTATTTGTTAATGCTCACTAACAGTTAACTACTAAATTATTCATATCCTTACCTAGTTTTGTATCTTTTTAAGAATCTGAACATTTTATTTGTCTCGATTTTTTTTTTTTTTGAGAATGCGGCATTATAAAGCTCATATCTAAGAGTATTAAAAATGTTCCTTATTCTGACCAGTGTACGTTTCATCCTTAAGCTACAAAAACATTAAAAAACTCAGATTTAAAAGGCGTACGAATAATTAAGTTTACTGTACGTTCATGAATATTTAATGTAGAGAGAGTACTGAGAGTAGCAAGTACGGGGGCACATGCCTCCGGGCATGTGTTGCATGTCACTTTATGCACCCTAATCATACAATTGTTGATACTAACCTAAACTATTAATAAGTCTCGTAATTTTGTTTATTTATTTATTTTACTTTTTGTATAAAAAGTGTGAAATTTAAACCCAATTCATAGCCCATAAATCTCGTTTGTAGTTTTCACCCCTCATCCTTCTTGGAATTATAAGCCTCCTATGCATACTGACACGAGTAATGATGAATCATTTGCAATAAAATCTATCAGATTTAAGATAGAAGGTAGAAGTACCTGATGTACACATTTTATATGTATTTTTATTCGTATTGTATTCAAAAGCTCTTGCAGATTTCCCTTATTTTAGTGTAACAAATAAGTTAGAAATTACTGACTTTACTAGGGAAACTACTAAGTGACTCTTATATCTTGATATAATTAAAAAAAATAAAAAGGCAAGGCACTCCTGATTTCATAAAGTACTGGGCCATAACAATAATCATGAGTTCGTAAAACATGGAGCATGGTGGTCGTTTGAGCACGTGTAGCTGTGCGAAAATAGTCCATTATTATCAGTGTTTTCATTTTTCTTTTCTTTTCATAAGCAATAATGTATTTACTTACCAAGTCGAAAATCGAAGTCAAATGATCTCAAAATAATCTCAAGGTAAATCTGTATGGGAAAGAGAAGAGTATAATGGATAATCAATAAACGTTTCATCAATTTCTGAAATACGGTTATCTTATATAATTTACAATGTACTTTTAATTACATATTATTTACGTAAATAAATATGTGACGAAATTGGTTTTATTATTTTATGAAGGTTTGCATGAGTGTGTATTCAGGAATACACACCCTCAAGAAAGATTACCGAGAGTCCTTTTCAGGACTCCTCAATCCTCCCTCTCTCTCACATGGTGCATCCGCAAGCCTACTGTATATGATTATTATGTATGTTATTGTTTTGTGTAATAGGGGAACTGAAAAGTCTTAGAATAATCAACCTATGTTTCTTCTTTATGACATAAGTGAGGGGGGTTATTTGGTGAAGACAATGGCGAAAACATAACATGAAAATGTATCCAGTTTCGTGCAATATCAATTCGTTTATTTTGTTGACACTACACATTAGGCCCGTTCACACATAAGTATTAGTGCGATTTGGATCGCGATGCAAAGATCGATTTGTTTTTGAGACCGTACACACATGTCAATTTAGTGCGAATTGGATCGCGATGCAAAGATATATATTTTTTTATTTTATTTATTTATTAATTTATTTTATTTATTTATTTATTTATTTATTTTATTTATTTATTTATTTTTTTTTTTTGGAGGGGGGGGGGGGGGCAATCATTTACACACAGGAAGTGCACATGCATGAATCGCGATATTTTATGCGCGCTTGGAATCCTGGGATTAAATACAAATCGATTTTTGATTCTCATTACCATTCACACACACAGCGCCTGCAAACTATCGCGATTATTCTGAAAAATAGCAAGAATTACTGCGAATTGGATCGCAATGCTACTCGTGAAGATCAGAGAAAATATTCTGCCCACACATGGTTGTTTATCATTGTAATCATATTTCAAATGTATTTTATCAACAATTTGTATTTTTATCTTGTGGATGGACCCCTTTGAAGACCAGCTTTTAGCTGAAAAGGGTGATCCTTCCTATATGTGGAAAATAAATAAATAACATAAAAATAAAATAGAGAAGAACAGTGTATGTTTTTTTGTGCTGAATATGTAGACGTGTGAAAGAGAGAGAGAGAGAGAGGGGGGGGGGGGGTCGGTCAGGTAGAGAATTACAGTAAAATAGGAAGGAGACCAACCTGTATTAAAACAAAATTAAATACTACACTAATTCACCTAGACATTCTAAAATACTACTGTAGATTGTCAGTAATAATATGATTGTCATTCCATTCCATTATGATCACATTAACAATTCATATGCAATGAAACTGTGATGTCATCCGCATCTAATTAAGTTATTAGTCAGGTAGATAAATAACTCCATATCGTTGGATGAAAACAAGTCTATGGTGAAAATGAGTGACATGTTCAACAATGCAAACCAAAAGGCGAGTAGCATGCAGGGAGGAGCGTGAAGGGAGTGGATGGAAATATTTACAAACCTCCCCCCCCCCCCCCTTCAATAGCATTTTTACCAGTATATTGTTGTATCTATAGTCTCATTCATAGTTCAGAAGCAAATACAAAACTCTAACTGGATTCTTTATTATCAATACCCTTATATTATAATTTCGTAACAAAATCGATTTATAAACTGTCCAAAAAGCTTTGGTAATAAAATTGTTTATTTCGTAATGTTCGCTACTTTTTAATCAAAAGATCAATGTTAATGATAACATGCTTGTTAGAATTTTTTTAAACAACCAGGTAACATATCCCCAAAAGGTTTTATTTAATTTACACGTGACCAAGGCATGTGTCATATCTTCATGTACCTGACAAGTATTGCATTTTGCATCTTCACTCACTCTCCATTTACATAAATGTATTTTCACAGGCAATATAAGTTATACAACACTTAAACATCAAGTTCTCTCAATTTGTTTTCTTTTACTTGTAATAAATTCCGTTCTTTATTTTCGTATTGACAAACTTGCCACAAAAAATAATTGAAATTCTCTTTAAAACCAGCTAAAGAGAGGTTTCAAATAGTATGTACCGACAAGAATGAGACATTTCCACAGATCTCCTTTGATGAACACAAATTACTCGTGTTAGAGGAGATGAATAACCCCTCCCTCTTACATAATTTCAGATCTTCGGAAAGAGATGTTCGTTCAAATTGACCTACAGTACTTTGCTTTTCTCATAATTATCTCTTTAAAATTGTTTATGAACATGCTTTCAAGTGAGAATTGGTATTTCAGTATGCATATGCACGCGTGCTGGTGTGTTGTCGGTATGTTTGTTGATTCATGAAGTAAATTTATCTTGTCTGGTACATGCAGGCGCGGATCCCCCCTCCCCAGGTGGTAACAAAATTTGTTTTTTTAAATGGCAACCACAAATTTACCTTCTTTTTTATCGCTCAAGAGGGGGGGGGGGGGGGGGGGGGGGGAGAGAGATTTTTGTGTTTAACCAAAAAAAATCCGTTGATAAAAACAAATGTGCTTGTTCCTCCACAAGCCCCCCCCCCCCCCCCCCCCTTTCACCGTTGAGCAAAAATAACGATGTGCGCGATTTTCAAATTTCCGTTGAGCAAAAACACCCCCCAAAATTAGTGCTCACTACTGGGGTGCAACAAATTCAAGATGCAAGACATCCCCGAAACTGTATAATATCTCAAGTATAATTTATGTGGCAATATTTAAAATGATGCACAAATCAGTGGGTATTGCAGATAACTCGCTTAAAAAAACATCTTAAAATTGCTACATTAGCTCTTCAAAATAAAAATAAAAATATGTCGGATAACAACGAAGGAGAAACATGATTGTGACATTCATCGAAACTACATCACTTGGCTTCATATAAAACATACCAGTGCTCATCATTTAAAAACAAAATAATGGTTATAGCGCAAAGTTTATCTGATGGTTTCCTTTCTATGTTTCAATTAAAAAACAACTTGATAGAACTAACGTTTGTACAAGACAATGTTTAATTGATTTGGATTATGTAGGTCTTAGTGTTACTAAGGTGCCCGAGAAGACAGGTGAATACGTGAATATACAATTGTGAGGCTATCGAATGGCCAGTAAATTAAAGTGACCCGACAAAAAAAGGGAAGAGGAACATTAATAGATTGGCGCTCATCAGTTGGACTATACATCTTTTTTCTCAATAAATGATTATAAATAAAACATGCAGCTGGATAGGCATACATAAACAAATAAGTGATATCTTGAATCTTGAGTTTGTCACTCCCAAAAAGCTATGACGACTGCTGTCCGTATATAATGTATTGGTATTCAACGAAGAAAAGGGCTTAATAAACATCATGAACGTGGCAATTCAAAATATAGGCACACTATACAACAATCTGTAGCTTTGGTACAACAAATCCATATCGTTAAAATGATTATGGTTAAACAGGTTCAATAAGATGACAGTCAACGATTTTCCACCCCAAAACAAGAGTTAGAAATGTATGTGTACTTACTCAGTGATAGCAAGAGCGGGAATGAGCGGGAAGATGGTCTCGTATTAGGAAAGCCTTTTGTCGAGGTTTCTTTGGCGTTGTATTCTTAATCTGTTGGTATTTAGCCATGTTTAGAAACAGGTTTAGGTTCAGATAAGCTTTTCTTTTTTCAGGGCTAGTCTATTTCGAAGTTCAAAAGCCTCTTTATATCGACACCTCTCTAATAGACACCATTCTTTTGTCATCCACAAAGGGAATGCATGCAATTAGATCATTGAACAGTAGTTCATTGGACGATGCTGGGATGGTAGTCTAGCAAGGAGTTTTTAAGAGATGGAGTCATATCTAGCTTATTCCAAGGGCGTCGATAGAAACTAGCCACCAATTTCCAACAAATATATTAATGCCAATGTCTACAAATTTAACCCCATAAACCCGGGGCCAGGAGCTAAATTAATTTTAAGTTTCCCCCCTCCCGCGCGAAGCGCGGAAGCTTTGACGTTTCAATAAATTATTAAAGAAAGAAGACGATTCGACTGGTATCGAATTAAAACCACGTTTTAATTTTATTTGGTGGATCAACTGCCCCCCCTCCCCCATCAATACGCTAGTGCACATACATATGAACAGTCAATATTCATTACATGTGGTTTAAAGTATAGGTCTATAACGGTAAGAGGTGCAGGTGCGCATGTATTACAAAATGATTTGCACCGAACTAATTTTGTTACAAAGTTTGTACCGAATTCATTTTGTTACAAAATGATTTGTACCGAATTTTGTTTTGATACGAAATTACTTTTACCGAATTCGTTTTGTTACAAAATGATTTTTACCGAATACATTTTGTTACAAATGACTTTGTACCGAATACATTTTGTTACAAAATGACTTATATAGTACCGAATACATTTTGTACCGAAAAACGCTTGGCGCCTTGAGACGCCAAAAGTTACTCTGTTTTTTTTTCGGTATAAAATCACCTCATTTTGTCACAGACTACACTCAAAACTTTATTTTGTAACAAAATTATGTTAAACAATATATTTTGTACCGAATTCATTCTGTAATAAAAAAAATTCTTTTTTTTGGACGGAATAAATTTCGTACGTGTAGGCTACTCAGTCAGTAGCCTCTTGTCGTTGGCCCTCGCTTTTTCGAGTCCGTAAATTCTGGCAGAATTTACCGACTCCAACAAAGCGAGGGCCATCGACAAGAGGCTACTCAGTCAGCAATGGACAGACCTTCTACGACGCAGAGCACTCAGGGTTACGGCCTTCGCACACAGACAGCCCTCGTAACAATAAGCGGTTTCAAATTTCGATGGGAAGGGAGGGGGGGGGGGGTAGGGGGGCAGTGAGCACTACATTTTTTGTTTATTCATTTGAAGAAAATGCCGACCCGTTATGGATTTCAGTACCTCAGCGGTCACCTTGCTGTTACTATAGTAGCTTCTCGATTTTGCACCCTACCGCAGATTCTCCGTCCGCAACGAGTTTGCGAAAACTCCCTATTACCATTTTCACCGACTATTTCCCAGGCATCTGATTGGTCAAATTTAGTCAGCGCTGACATTTGTCGGTGGACAAATGTTGATGAAATGCCCCCCCTGATCTCATTCATCTTGTGACATCATCTGTCAATCATTAGTGAGCCGAACAAAAGACAGAGGTATGAAACTTCCGCCAGCTCTGCACATGCTCACAAAAGAATTGCATTTTTTCATACAATACCTCCATATTACCTTTCTTTCCTGGTGATGCTGCAGCACGTCTGACAAAGCAACTCCTATGTTGGTATTGTTAGGTATGTTGTAAACAGGTGGTCAGCTCTGGTAAAGCTTCATACCACTGTCTGGGGGATAGTGAGCACCATTTTTGTTGTTTTAGTTGCCCATTTCGTGAACAAATAAGCGGGGGAGGGGGAGGGGAAGTGAGCACTTTTTTTTTCAACGGGGGGGGGGGGGGGCAGTGCTATTTATTTTTGTATTCAACATCCACCCCCCCCCCCCCCTCGAGCGTCAAGGGAGGGGGCCATCTTTTATTTTATCCAAAAAGGGTGTTTTGTATTTTTTTTGCCAGGGGAGGGGGCCACCGCCCTAGCCCCCTGGATCTGCCACTGCTAGAAGGATACGATCTCATCGTACTTCTTTGTCCAAGAGAGCAAGAGGATTCGACCCACCCCTGCGATTAACAGGAAAATATTACACAATGTATTTCGGCAACGGAGTCAAATTTGAAGAATATGGTATAAAGATACGATATAAATATGAGAGATAGAAAGGGTAGTGAGAGAGAGAGAGAGGGGGGGGGGGGAGATTGTGTGTGTGTGTGTGTGTGTATGTGGGGGGGGGGGTCTATGGCTCATAAGCTTGTCGTTGATATATAATTCATTTAATCAATTTTTCTCTTTCCGACAGGGTCTTTTTTTAAATCAAAATAATACAATTATTTAAGGACCTCAAAACTAAAAATAGAGGCGCCAGCTGATTATGCTGAAGAGGTGTGGCGTTGACGCAGACTATTAACACAAGCCTGATACCCCTCTCCACCCACCCCTCCCCCCCTCGAATAGCTTTGTATGTAAGCCTTTTGATTGAATGAATGATAACAATGAATACTAACAAGACGAAAATATGATGTTATTCGTGCATCTTATTTTACTCTTTAAGAGTTTTTTCGGAGGAACATAGGGCAGACATTATATTCTATCAAAATGAACTTAGGAGCGAAATGACCCTTGATTTTGATGGAAGTGTGTACCATTATGCTTAGAAGAAAAATATATTAGAGACTGCAAACATCCTATCCCAAGCTCCAGAGCCCTATATTGTGGTGTGGAGATAACAGCAGCTACCTGACATGCAATTGTGAGCCAGAGTGCTAATTGATACAAAATACCCCCCTCACTCCCCCCTCCACCACCCTCCATCATCCTCTCCGTCACACACATGTACATACACACGGCCATACACACGCATACTCACACGTTCCCGCACCTAAAACACATTTCATACGTACTCATACAAATAACAGATCGTTTTGGATAATGTAATTATGTAAATAAACATATACATGCATGACAAATATTTCAAACGTTTACTTTATATCTCAGTTTTTCTGTGAATCCATCCATTATTAATGCACTATGGATTTGATACCAAATAACTATTATTGCATTCAATATTATAAACATACATTCTTTCATTGTCTAAACACTAAACTCTTTGAAATGCTTAACAATATAGCTCTAAAATATCCACGTACATTATTGGTGTCGCAACACATCTTTATTTCATATAACTTGGCATTATACATGCACGTAGTGTACTTATCATCTTAACATTTTACTTCTAATGAATTGATCACTTTTCCTATAATGTTCATTGTGTGAATGTAACAAATGTCAAGAAAAAAATCATATTTTCTCCAAAAAAATGAAATGATGTATTCTATACCTGACATTAAACATTTACAATATTCAGATTAAAGCTACGCACTTATTTACATTTACATCGGTATATTTACGTAAAATCGCAAACATAGTGAACAATACAGATTATTGTATAAGGTCGATTTTAATGTGATAGTACAATGTGAATATATGTCATATCAGAATAACAGGATATAACACTATGACATTAGGACAATGATTAATAAAGGTAAATTCATTCAGTATAATTCCCACACATACAATATCTGCAAAAGAGAGTTGTATGTAATAGTACAATGTGAACATATGTCATATCAGAATAAAAGGATATAACACTATGACATTAAGACAATGATTAATAAAGGTAAATTCATTCAGTATAATTCCCACACATACAATATCTGCAAAAGAGAGTTGTATGTAATAGTACAATGTGAACATATGTCATATCAGAATAACAGGATATAGCACTATGACATTAGGACAATGGTTAATAAAGGTAAATTCATTCAGTTTAATTCCAACACATACAATATCTGGAAAAGAGAGTTACATGTAATAGTACAATGTGAATATATATGTCATATCAGAATAACAGGATATAATACTATGACATTAGGACAATGATTAATAAAGGTAAATTCATTCAATATAAATCCAACACGTACAATATCTGCAAAAGAGAGTTACATGTAATAGTACAATGTGAACATATGTCATATCAGAATAACAGGATATAATACTATGACATTAGGACAATGATTGATAAAGGTAAATTCATTCAGTATAATTTTCACACATTTGCTAGAATTGCTGATGGGGAATACAATACTTAATATTCATACATCATTGCATATTTTATCAAATGCCTCCAACTGTCAGGCCTCATGGGAACTCTGTCAATCTCTACACGATACACAAACGCTTCATATTTGTATCCATATTCTAACTATACTTTACTCATTACCCGCTGGTAATACATCTTCCTAAAGTCCTTAAAATCCTGTCTATGAGCTAAAGTAATCTCATGAGTGCACTTTGAAATGCTGTCGCATTCATGTTACCTATTAATAAAAGCAATATTCAAAAGAAAGCAATTTTACAAGCAAGGTGCACATTTTAAAGACTGAGTAATTTCTTATACTTAAGTAAATAACAAACGTGGTATACATTTGTACTACTGTATTAAACATCATAATATACATTTGCACTGCAGTATTAAACGTCGTGATTCTTTTATAAAACAGACAACACTCGGTTTAGAAATATCCACAGTTTATGCAAGCAAAATCTGAATGTAACATGAATGATTAAGTTATATCAACAATAAAAAATGCATCCAATCAAAGAGAACATTTTCTTGACAACTGGATCATTCAATAGTATAAACAGCTAGCGGTCTACAAGATGAATACCAGAAACAGAGTAAACCATCGACATGGTGATCAACGAATATGGTGTGCAGCTCAGAACAGACAGCTTGCAGCCAAGTCACCACACGCAGCTATTGGATAGGATGCCGCAACAACCAACATAATTTATACCAGCTGATTGTATAATCAATTAAAAACAACCATGAATATCTTTACTGGCTATTCTGACAGCATAATCTCTATGACGTTATCTTCAAATGGGATGTAATATGGCATATCAATATGATTAAATTCAAACTCAATGAAATGTTTAGCACTGCTAAAATACTCATTTATGACATTTATAATACAAATGTAGCAACATATAATTTCTTCAATCTTAATCAACTATATAATTTGTACCTCATTACAACATCTATGATAATCAACAGAAGTCCTTAACTACAGCATAGTAAGCGACAATCGATGCAAGGTTCATCTTTAAAGGCTTGTTTACGAAAATGTATCGCATGATTCTCTAACACATGAATTCCTTTTCACATGTGTAACCATAAAATACATCATTTATTCGTCAAAACAGACTCTAAACATGTAAATAATATATTTATATATCAGCGAGAGTTGTATATACCAGGTAATAAGCTGCCTAAATCTCAGAATGCCTTCAACTCATCCTGGCACAAAGGTTGACGTACGTTGCAGGTACCTCGACTTCAAGTTGGAATGACGTGACATATGCCTTTCACACTAAAAATATTACCGTAACACAATACGTGTTACGCTCAAGAATGTACCACACCCTAGGGACATGATAGAGAAGGACTGGAATCAAGCCGCTCTCCTTTGACCCCATGCTCCAAGCCGCCGAAAAGTCATGCGCTAATCTGCGACTGCTGACCAGGTGGTGAGATAAAAGAGCGCATGAATTTCAGGATTAAGAATTCCTATATCAGAAAATGGTATCACAGCAACTGTTCGCTGCCCTTTTCAATGATTTGTCATCCATTGTTGAATGTGTAAAGAGTAGAACAAGCGAACACAAACTTGAGTAATTTCATCGTTTTTTTTACTTCAGAAATACAAAAAACACGCATTAGCAAACTTAATGTCATTGAAGATTGTAAATCATGGATCAAATAACGGGACATTAAAACATGCATAAATTAGCGCATTATCCTAAACGAGTTTTTTTCAGGATGTCATTTTTCTTTTACTAACTCTGGCACACAAAGTATAGAAAGGACGGAGTTCTTAATTTGGAAATGATTGTGTTTGATGCACTATTCCCAATAAAATCCCCATGTAAAGTTTTGATTTATACTGAAAGTTTGACGGTAATTTAATATTTTGTAATAAATGTAAAACTGGTGCCTGGCTTCCGAAAGTCCCCGCAGTGGAAGCGCGGTTCGGAGCACGGAACTTCAAAGCCAAGTGGAACGTTACACATCCCATTGTTACGCTTTAGAACTCACGAATGCGTTGAATAAATTGCAAGAGTTTCGCCGGCTTGATTCCAGTCCTTCTCTATCAAGTCCCTGCACACCCCATACTCGGGCCAAATCAGTGCACCTATCCAAATGCATTGTTATTCACATTCATTACAAAACACGTACATATTATGCTGACCATGCGCATATTTTGTGAACTAACATCCAATCAGCCCTGGCGTGACCCTACCCTTTCCCCGGAGGGGGTGGGGGGGGGGGGGGGATGAACACCTATAATAAAAATATCATGACGGAAATATCAATTTCTGACAAAAGCATAACTTCAACATAATCTTAGCCCAAAACTGTTGATCATGTTTTCAATTTAATTAAACAAGACGTTTAAAGGTAAAGACCAGTTATGGTCATGCGATTGAATTGTGAAAGAAACGTTGTGGAATCGATCAGAAAAGGTTGATCATCTAGCATCTAGCATCTGCAAGGTTCTGGAATCATCAAAATGATAAGAAATTTGGCCCATTCTTCGTAAAGTTACAAGCACTATACACAGAAAGATGTATATGGGACTACCCTATATCTCTCACAGGACCATGAGAGAAACAAATTTACCAAATATATGAATTAGTAGGCGGTTTCCCGGCAAATTTTTTATCATCATGTATTAGTCAAAACATATTCTTTCACATGATTGGTAATGAGAGCTTCCATTTCATTTTTTGAAATTGGGGCGTTACCAATACTGGTCTTTACCTTTAAACTCTAAAATTACAAACAAATGACATTGTGTCAACTACAGTGTATATCGTTGAAACTGCAGATCTCAGGTGTTGCGTTTTTTGTTGACCAACCTGAATGAAAATAAGACTTAAAGGGCACCTCGGGTTAATCCTATCTCTTACGTTTTTTTTTCCTTTAAACAGTGAAAACTACGTAATAGGCCGGTAAACAAATAGATTATTATCCAGAGAATTTCGATACAATGTTACATGTTATTTCATCTCTCAAAACCTTATTGTTCTTTTAAACCGTGGACATCTCTTCTTGCAACTATCGTTGAAAAAAGAGCGTTATATTTCACCTAACTGCAGCATTACTGGAGGATTAGAAAACCCTCATAAAACGAGACACGTAAAAGAGAAGCTAATAAATATAGGCCAATCATATCAGAAGATAAAACAAACTTGGATAGTATAGGATTGCTCAGAGTTCACAGACGATGTCAATGTTACAATGGGTATATGTTACAATGGGTATATGTTATGGTAAAGCCAATGGGGCACTAGGCACCGCGCCTCCCTGAAATCATTTATGTACAAGGTTGCTTATAATTTCTATTAAAGTTAATAGTTTGTCGCAAAATTATACGTAAAGAGAGGCCATAGTGTCTCTCTCACGCCAATGTGACGTATTTCCTTGCAATATTTCATATCAGTATACATCTATCTTTATATGACAAAAGTCTTCAATATTGGATTAACATATCTAAAAAGAAAACGCGAACATCGCGTTTAACATTGTATACCATAAATATAGAACTGTACAATATATAATGTATATGGTACGGATATACAGCAATAGTGGTAAATATACATGTATGTAATTAAACTATACATTTTTAAAATATCCGAATATTTTCATCGGAAACACTTTTAAATAAAGTGACATTTTGCTCTATTATACATTGCGACATCACATTTGTCAATACTTTATGCCAAGTATACGATTGCATTTTATGATAATATACATCAATTGAGTAACATAACTTTTGAATGACAGTTAATTACTTTCAGAACATGCATGTAGAAGAAATGTTGCTTTTCAAATTCAATAATTAGTTCAGTAATACCGATGCATGTGAAGCTCCGTTTGTTAACCTCTGGTCATTATATTTCGTTAACAATACTTGTAAGCACAATATTTGGGAGGAATATTGCAAGTATTAATATGTGCTGCGCCTAGAAAAAAAGTATAAGGCGCATTATAAATGTGAGCCATTATTATTATAATCAAATCTGGTTCAATGATATATTTGGTTTATTGTCTCAAAGCCAGAACTGTTTCAATTCTTTATTTGTAAATTTATTTATTTCTACTTCGTTCATCACATTGCATAGTAGGATCAAGATGTACATAAACAAACAATGTCATTAGACTTATATAAAAGGCAATAACACTCATAATATATATATATTTATATATATATACACATGTATATGCCTAAGGTTTGAGACATATACCATTCAATTTAGCATGTATTATATAAGTGATACAAACCAAACATAATACATTTGCTAAATACTACTTGCAATAGCAAAACTGTCTGAATACAAAAATTATTATTTTCACTGTAATTGCCTCGTGACGTCATCCAGATGTCATTTTCTAAAATATTCAACACTTGTTTCATGTCTGCAATAAAAAGTCATATCCTTACAATATTCGCTATCTTAACAGTTTATTACATGGTAAGATTTATCAGCGCAATTATACATTAATATTTGCCGTTTTCTAGTGTAAGAGAGGAAAAAATATTCCCAAACGAGTTTATGAAAAGACCTCGGTTTTGAATTCATGTCGGCTCTTTTAACTGAAGAACAACAAATCACGCTCACCGAAGGATATTATCTGAGAATTACAAATTCAAACGACTTAAGTTTGCCAATCATATCAGGTCTTTTACCGTATTTACATGATAAGTGAACAATCATGCCCCTCTTCAGGCTCCACTGTCAAAACTGCATTGGGCCTTTTTTTGTTGTATTTTCTCATGCTACTATCCAAAATCTTATTTTATTTCGTTAGAATTAGGATATCATAGTTTTATCCACACAATTCCCTTTTCTTCGTTTTTTTCCCTCTTTCTTATTGGTAAAACAGTTGATACAATGTGATGAAAGCAAAGCGACCTTCCATTACAAACAAGAACAACAACACAATCGGCAAAACTCCCAAGAAAAAACAGGTGCGTATCTCCGCTGCTAGTCTCAAGTATAAAAAATCGATGCCATTTTCCATACATTGGCGCCATGTGATAAAAACTACGCCATCCTCCAAAAAAGATATTTAGCACCATCACACATAAAATCTGCGTTGTTAATCTTTCATAAAATCCGGTGCCATTTCATCAAAAAAGCGGCGCCTTCTCGCATGAAGTTGGCCTATAGGCCCTATATCTACACGTGGACACACGTCAGTAAATTGTACATATATATCTTAGCGATCAATTGGCGCTCAATTAGCAAATCAGTATTTAAAAGGTGCCTATTTCCAGTTAGCACAGTGGCGGATCCAGTGGTGGGTAGGGGGGGGGGGGCCTGCCCCCGGGGGAAAAACGTGTAAAAACACGCCAATGTTACCCTTTTTTGGAGATGGGCCCCCTCCCCTGGCGCTCAATGGGGGGGGGGGGGGGGGGGGAGTGCGATTTTTTAAAAATGTGGGCATTATTAAATTACGCAGGAGTTTAATGAGCTTTCAGAATTCCACTCCTGGTACATTTTTTAATTCTTGAAACAACACGTTAGGGATGCAGAATGAATTACACCAAACAAAGGATGTAACAAATAAAAAGAATATATACATGTTTACATAGGGCGTACATGGCTACTTACACAACACCTATAATAAGTTCGCATTGTGATATTTAGCCCCCATAGTTCATTAAAAATAAGTAGTTGTATTCTAAGTTATAAACTGCAGCGAATGTTACACATGATATCATGTATCAGACTAACATATAAGTAGAAAATGCAAGCATCTGAAAATAATTACCGTATTCACACGAAATGTACATTGCGTTAAGAGGTTTATCAAACATCGAGTGAATTAAGTGGGAAAAACACTGAAAACCCACCCACCAAAAATCAATAATAGAGTATGGCTCTGTATGTTGAACGAGTTATTATATGCGCGTCGTTCATGTAAAGAATAACATATATCTCTATGAAAAAGAAGCCAAACTTGCATAACTTTAAATCGTTAACAACATTGTGACGAACGATAAATATGGATGATAATGTGTTTCTGCTGACAACTGAATTAAAGGAGAAGGTGTGTGACAGGGATGTATTATATTCGTTTTCACGTCGCCTCGCCCCCTCCCCTTTTCTCTCTCTCTCTCTCGCTCTCTCTCTCTCTCTCTTTCTGGGTTTACACCTAAACCAAGTACTTGTCTACAAATGCCCCTGCTTCTATCTGGGTGAGGATAGCATTTAAATCCTTTCTAGTCCGAGTTGATGCAGCTTTCCAATGTTGAAGAAGGTGTATGTACTGCTCAGTTATCTCTCTAAACTCCCTCCTGAAACCTTCAGCGCTGCTGAAATCGATGCCAAGAGCAACGCAAAGATGGTTCCACCGATCAGGTGGTAGAAGCCATGATAGTTTCAGGATATTCGCATCCGTTACTTTCTGTTCATCTGATGGACTGAAATTTAAGAAGCAAAACAAGTACTATGCTTAACTGTACTGAAATAATTTAATAAATACTTTAGTAAGTGAACTTGCAAGATAATGAGAAATAAAGTTGACCTGGATGAGCGTGCTTTAAATAAACGGTCAAGTCGCGGCGTGGGCCGAAAGGCCACAATTTTTTGTTGTGGTTTCTTTAAGTGTTCTTCTCGGAATGATTTTTTTTCTCGAGATTTCAGGCTTTCAGATACTCAAGAAGAGATTTAAAGCACAGGCCGAAAATGAAACTAAAAGTAACGAGGAGTGGAAAATTCGTTTAAACCTCTCCCTCACAATTTAGAAACCGTTATTATTCTCCTGGACTCCGTAATCTAAATTCATGTAGGCCTGTTATTGAGACGTACATAGGACTGCAGTCGTATCCGGACGATTGTCCCTTA
Source organism: Strongylocentrotus droebachiensis (assembly GCA_035222895.1). NCBI lineage: Eukaryota > Metazoa > Echinodermata > Echinoidea > Camarodonta > Strongylocentrotidae > Strongylocentrotus > Strongylocentrotus droebachiensis. The sequence continues at coordinate 144,987 of JAVYIG010002960.1, read as the reverse complement.
GACGACAACACCCGGACATCTTCTCCCTGGACAGTTACCTCGGAACTACATGTTTAATGTATGAAATACTAATACTGTAACACCTAAATATATATGCATTTGATGATAAAATGAATATAAACAAATACTCAGACGCCTTGCTTGCTCGCACATTTTAGAAACCAGGTAATTGATATTCAGGCAGATCACATCAGCCCCGTACATTCATGGGTGTATGTTTTACCCGCGACGTATTAAAGATAGAAGGAAAATCTGAGTTTTGTAACGGGTGTTTTACCGCATTTATTTTTAATACAGATTCTTTTTACCCCAGAATTTCGAATGCTTCATTTCAGCTGAACATTTTTCCTCCTGCTCTCCGTCCTTATCTCTTTTTCTTTCTCGAAGGTCTTAAAAAAAAACAGTTGGGAAAACGGTTTTTGAAATCTCGAATTCCAATCATTAATATCTTGATAATTAGACAGGCGATCGGCTTGTAAAAGTCATGGGATTCGTGACTGACCTAAAGGTTTATAATTATGATAGCAGCATGAGCTAAATCCAGGATTTTGTTTAGAATCTGAGAGAAAGATACCCAATCCCTTTAATATCGTTTAATGTTCACTTGACGACGTTAAATGAATTTTAGAAGAGAAGATTGTATATTCCATTTCTGCTAATTGTTAACATTTTATTTCATCAATCCGTAATAATGCATCAAACCATCGTCTTTTTTTAACTTATTAATTCTATATATATATATATATATATATTTATAAATTGAATGAGACAGACTGATGGAACACGATTGCTACTTTGAGTTTCAGGCCTTGCAAGCGAGCATCAGGCAACTGATAGCATTCTTAAAAGTACATGATTACTCTACAACCTGGGTACAAATGCGCTCAAAATAAGACTTAACTAATACGATAAGAATTTCCCATGGGTGAAGGGGCTATTATGATATTTATATTAAGAATGCACATATTTTGATGCATTAATATTTTTCAAAGTCAAATAAAATCATTACTTAATAAAGCTTTAAAGGCCGAAACAATTTCATTGTGTAGGAGCATCATTCTTTCTTGAATTTGTGTGTATTTTCTATAACTCCGAGCAAAAATCTAGACTTCTTTCTATATCGATACACACCCACCACCCACACACACAACACACACACACAAACATGTATATTATGGTTCTACTCACATTTCATCGCTGGTTGGTGAAGAAGCGTTCTGTACTGTAGTCTCTTTGCCGATCCCTGTCATGAACACATATTTTACCGATTACCAATTTTGTAAGCACTCTTAACACAAAAAGAATTCGTCTACTGATACAGCCTCCCCATATTTCCTACACGTGCCTGTTCCTGAGCTTCCTACGTCTCCGTTTCAAGCTTTTAATATATTAACAAAGTTTATCTACATGATTTCACACATATGACGTAAAAGGGAATTGACATTCGATCAAAACGCCAGTAGGTCCAATACCCAGATCATCTATTTTGCCTTTGGTCTATAAACAGATTTTCTCCATTATACACGTGGTCCGGTCTGCGTCTCGTACCATTATTATTTATTCTAAATAGCAGGTAGGGCAAATCTGTGACCATGTGGTTCTAATTGCTACTTCCCCAAATCAATAATTTGTACGACTTGATCCAATAATCATTATTGATTATTGATGGACCAAATTTTGGTCCATCATTATTTGGTCTATTTCCCATTTTTTGGGTCATAAAATGGTCTGAACCCCAATTACTCCAAGAACCATTTCGTATAGAGTTTAGTTCATCTACATGTAATCTATCTTAATTTCGTCTATATATCCATTGCGTCTTCACCGTATGGTCGAATGAAATATAATACGAATTAGTGGTGGCCCCTACTATGGTTAGAGTTAAACCTTAGTCATGATGATATTTTTGTTCAAAGTAAATGAATACAGGCCTACATATACGTCATGATATCCAGTTTGGATCGTAAAGTCGCTTATAACCTACTTATTTCTTTGTTGCGTTTATATATGCACCACATTTCGAGTTGCGCCGTGCACATTACCAACAAGATGTCATTTTGCAGCAATAGGTCCTTTGCGATAGATAAGCTATGAAATGTCGATACTCGATCGGGGATTAGAACAACTTAACATCTGCATGCAATGTTTTACCTTGGAAACATGGTTTGAATTTGATCGTCTGTGTAGAGGTTTGAACCACTTCAAGTGTCACTAATGTCTCATCACTCTCCTCGGTCAGATCGAGCTCAAAGTACTTTGTCACTTTCGTTTGTGTCTTCATGTCGCTGAACTGAATAGCCTGTGGAAATTGCCCGATTATATGATTAATTTGCATTCATGGTTGTATGAGATATGCGCCAACACGCAGATGTAGAGATGAAAATAATGAAGAAAAACTGTCTGTATTGGCGAACTTTGTCCAATCAACTCCATCGTTTCGCATCTAAGTTCATCAAAATAAATTCAATTTCTTCTTTCGGCTACAGACGTACAATTGCATGAAACAATTTCGATTAAAAAAAAAAAAAAATTTGCAGTGAATTTCGTCAAAACGTCATTCAAACTCGTCACTCGTTAGCTTGCTTAATTATATACATGTACATGTACGTGTTACGTTACGTTTTTTACTCTCTTCATGGAAACTGCTTTGTTTATGTGTACAAAAAAGGATATATATATATTCCTAGTAGCGTACATGTATGTCTACGAATATTTATTATCATTATCATCACCATCAAAATGAATCAATTGAGTTCTTTGGCACTTTGTTTACCTTTTCTCCTGTTGGCTCGACATTGATTGTTCAACTTTTAATCATGAATTGTTCTTGTTGCACATAGTCCTTGTTTGAATTCATTGTAACTAATATAGCAATTACAATAACCAAAGTACACTTACATGTACATCTGATTTGTGAGCGACTGTTAAAGTTCCCTTCCGAATCACAATATCATCGTCATCGCCCTTCACAGGTTGGAAACTGGGGTTATTTAATTCGTGGACGTGGAACTGAAAAATAATGTGTACAAAAAGTATTCTGATAAAGTTATCTGGAAATTGTCATGTTAAGGCCCGGTCACACATAGGGGACGCATGGGGACGCACGGCCCGCGCATTGAAAATTTGCAATGTTTGCCAGTGCGTTTTCGTGCGTTAGGTGTGCGTTATCATTCGTTACTCGTTCGTCGAGTACGCTGGAACAACGCTGGACCAACGCTATGCATTCGTCGTCATTCGCTGTGTGCGTCATGATTTTGTGTGCATGCTCAAGAGTGTGCGCGGAGCTCGACGCTTGAATGTAAACGTCAAAAGGACGCCAGACACTCACAGAGTGCGCTATTCCAACGCCAGACATACGTGGAGCACACGCGCTGTATACGCGCAGCGCGCTAGCAACACGCTACACATTCGGTGTCAGCTCGCTAGCTTCTCCCAAATCCTGGCAAAAGTCGGGCGCACGACCTGTTCGGATTTTCAATGCCGTGCGTCGTCTATGTACTCTTGTATTATACACCTACTCTCGGATGTATGTGTATTTTAACTAAAGTACGCGCTAGAACCGTCCTAAGGCTGCATGTGTCAACCAATTCATTTAGATCAGTGAAAATGACCTTTATTTGTGGAAATCGGAAAACTAAGATGCCGTCCAAAATGGCATCGATTGAGAGAAACAGCCAAAACAGGATAGGATTACGGCCTTCAATTTACAGTAGAGATGTAACAGATAAGTCTAAAGTATATTTTTGGCATCAGGGTATTCTAGATGTTGACCATAATCGATGGATATTTACGACCAAGACTTAAAGAGCACAGCAACAAAAAGAAAAAAGAACTACTATCGTTATTTGAAGATCCAAAAGATGCCGAAGTAGGTTAAAGTTTTGTTTTAACATTCAAATACTAATATTTAAAGTGATAAATTTGCTTCATTTTTTAAATTTGACAAGTCTCGAAAACTGTTAATTTGCGACCGAACTTTTTAATGGGTTGTACCACATGTGTTACTGTCTATTTACCCATTTTTGGCCGTGTGGCTTCTTAACGAATCGAACCTCCAGTATCGGTTTTTTGTCGAGAGGCATTAGTCTGGGAAGAAACGACATGCATGACAGTAATATGTCATTACAAAATAGCCAGTCCAGAATTAAGGCAATGTATCCTCCAGAAAAATGGCTGACTGAGACCTCCAACCAGCGTTCCTGTACTGAACAAATAAAGTTGGAGGAATCTGGAAGCCGTTTAGGTGTACCTTTAAAATAAAACAAAACAAATTCAATTAAATAACAAACGAAAGGAAACAACTGAAATATAAGGAATTTTCATAGCTCATAAGGCTTATCATAATTATGCATCGTATTTTTGCGACTGGAATACGATTCAAAAGGGAAAATTACAAACAAAAAAGACTTACTTTATTATATACTCGTTTATACTACAAAAGACGTAATTTTGGCGAATATGAGGACTAGATAAATAAACACAATTGTCATGAAATATTTATCTCATGTATTTCCCTTAAGAAAGGGAAGCAAAGCATATGTATGCATAGGCCTTAATCTGCTAATGGAATACAAAAATAAATTCTGACGACCGTGATTAATCTATTCTTAAACCTTTACCCAATGGAACAAAGTAAAATTACAGTTATGTTAAGCATTTGCAAAGAGCCCCTTAAACCACAGAATTGGTTTAAAGTTGTGGAACTGATTAAAAATGCAAACATTATCATAATGGGTGGATCATGCCATATACATGGATTCATCATTCTTATTTCATGATAGCCAACGACATAGGTTCATTCAATCAATGGACATCCTCACAAAAAGCTATAATTATGGGCAACATTGCCATTCGTCGGGTTGTTTAGTAACTTTTGCATTGTAAGAAATAATAGGAAACAAAATGAAATAACTAACGCCAGAGTATAGTGAATTCTGCTAGTAATTTATTACCAAATTTTCAAATGTTATAAATATCAGGTCATGAATGAGTGTCGAAATTTATGAGCCTTTCTGAGAACCATGATTAACATATAATGACGAATCTTCAGTGACTAGTATTGAAGGCATTTTTGTGACCTATAGCCGAGATCGCCATCCAAAAAATTTAGAAACGGCATTCATCATATTTCATTGATCATTATATGTCAGATCTTATGTTATATTTGGTTATAAAAGTTGTGACAATGTTCATACAGCTATAACCACAGTCCGCCAGTTGCGGAGTCATGTTTCCCCACATTGAACAGGTGAAGTTACGTAAAGTCTGAAGTGCCAATTAATGACGGCCACAGATAATCTCTATTTGCAGAGTCGAGTGTTTACTATTGCGAACAAAACTATGAAAGAAAATCTTAGAATACAAGATTATCCTTATCTCATTCCATACAGATTTTGCTTGATTAGGAATCGGGTTCAAGGCGCCACTAATGTGGGGGTAGATCCAGTAGAATATATGCCAGCTCACAAACGATTATGTGATTTTCTCTTAACACACTTACCTGACTGATTCCAGGAATACAGTATGGTCTGTACTTTGTTAGGAGCAGTGACTAATGCACAGTGAGGTATTATCAGCTTTGCCGGTTTCTTAAAGCGTAGCCCAGACGGGTAACACTGGAAGCCGTGGCTGACTAGAAGCTCGTCCTCTTTAAGCGTGAGGCAATTTGGAATCTCGGTCAGTACCTGAAGGCTGATCTCCTCATCTTCGTCAAGGGCACCAGGTGGAATGTGGAGTGTAAACCCATGGGATTTGGTAGACAGCTTTCCTCCAAGGGCCCCAAAATGTCCAGTTGCAGATCTACCATCTGATATTGAACAGCAATGCAAATATATGTATTAACAGCATACTCTCCAGTACATGTATGTTATACCAGCTCTGACGTCTCATGCTAGAGCTATACAGTGCATGTACCCACACATGAAATAAGAAAGTTGTCCAGAATATAAATGCAAACATTATGATGAAGCAAATACAAAATGTTTGATACAAGAAAACACACAACATAAAACAACGTACGATAGTTTAATAGAGAGTTTCATTTTTTTTTAAAATTATATCAAATTATTGTAGACGATGAGTGCGAGGTGTACGAGGAATTGACATTGGTCATAGTTTATATACAACATAATGCATATTGCACATAGTAGCTAATCTATATTCCTTCAAGCTACCCATCCCAATTTTAATTGTCAATATGGCATGAAAGTCATTTTTGTCTTGAATTTATATTTAGCTATAGCCTAGGGAAAAGCATATCAATTAATTTAATGTTGAATTTCCGGGTATCCATAACGGCATCTTTAATTTCCGTGTTTCATTCATTTTAATTACTCGTGAGGCCTATCCAATAGTTGCTCTCTTACCTATATGGCTGAGTTCAAAGAGACCTTAGATAATAATTTATTTATTTATTGTATACATATTATGTTGTACATGAAAGGTGAAAGGCTCAGTTTTAATTGAATACCCTCAATATGTAACTGTGGAATACAAGAAAGTGATTTGATTGATCATTGTCGTTTACAGACTATAATTGCATAATTTATGATACCCTCGGTTTTCTCTGCTTTCGATGAGTCCTGCACAGATTCCCAAACCAGCTTCAGTGTCTGATTTGCTTTAGGCCCTGAAGTCTGAGATGCTTTCCAACGTGAGAGCATTTGGATGTTAGCGTTATTCCTGTTGTACAATGTGCGATGTTCGATGTGTTGTAACTCTGACTTGTTGAATCCCAGCTTCCCGCCAATCTCATAGAACTTATTTGGTCTGATCTGACGGGCGAACGCAAGCAGTGTGCTGTCAGGAATTTCTCTGTATCATTGGATAAAGTCTATGTTAAGAAACCAAAAAGTATATTTTTCTCGTTTCTTCAAATAATTCAAATCGCCGAGAGATTATAATGAGTGTTTAAAGGTACTAGTATGTGGATGGTCGTGTGTGTTAATGTTGTTTTTCTCCTTTTCTGTCTTTCTGCCAGGTCATTTGCACCCCTCATATCATCTTCTTTCCTCCTCTTCTTTTTTCCTCTCGATTTTTCTTCTCGTCGATTGTGTTTCAACGCAATTCAGACTATTCAACTGTATTCCTGTTGACTCCCTCCACATCACTTTAATATGCATTCTGTATTCTTGTTTCCACCCCGTTTAAATGTGATTCATTATCTTAAATAGTCATTCCAATTATTATGTTATTATGACATTTCTTTTGTATTTTGATTATATTTTGATTTGTCACAATTGTTTGTCGTACAGTCTTTTTATCCATTTGTAAGGAATTTGTTTACTTTATTGTGATTTGTTGAGAATTTGTTTAAACGTTGGAACATACAATTTATACTTGCTTTGCATTAAAACCTATGCCTCAAATTAACCGTCTTGTATTGCTAATACTGCAGTCAGTTTATTTTCATTGGCGGAAACAAATAGCACGGGACCGACGTTCAATATCAATTCTATCAACACCTTAGTAAAATATTGATATAAATTAGAATCTCACCCAGCCGGTCCAATGTCTGATGCACGTAGATGAAGCAAAAGTCGAACAGGAAGATATAAACATAAAATCAAATAAGAATACAAATGTAATAATAAACAATATACCTTTAAAAAAGGGAATAAAACTAGTTGTTAGCCTCGTTTTAATACGCCAAGCCAATTAACTATTGTACTTATCTCATACTCCCGTCTACACGTATGATGTAGATAAGTATTAATTTTAGTATCCCACCGTCTAGCAGCGCACAACACGGGCATACAAGTTATATGAGGTGCCAGTATGCATGCAATACACTTAATTATATATATTATCCTGATTAAAGAACTCGATGACTCTAATTTGCTTGAAAAACAACTGGAAGTACTTGTGTGTACTCGTCCCTAAGATAGCAGAAAGGTTGAAGCCTATTGTTTTACAACAATTTGGATTTAATGTGGGTACCATTTTAAAAACAGTGAATTTCTCCTTTTTTTTTTCTTTTTTTTTTAGTGTATTATAGGTTAGTCATTTTCTTAATGTTAAATGGACAGCGACTATATATAATGAAAGACAAACCGACACTTTGTTCAAAAGTCAAACCTGAAATGGCCGTTTCTTCTGCTGGTGAATCTATAGATTCCATGAGTGAGAGAAACATTTCCTTTGCTGCTTGGCCGGACGGTTGTCTCTCTCTCCATGTCACTAACATGTCATAGATAGCCTGCTCTTTGCCATGGAACCTCCTGTATTCTATGACATCCAGTTGTTGTATGGTGAAACCAAGAGCTACTCCCAAATCATAGAACTGGTCTACTGTCATTGTTTGCGCTACTGTAAGGACATCATTGTCCGTTAGGTCACTTTTCAAGACTTCTTCCACTGCCCTGCAAGATAAAGTGAAAGTGTTCTGGTAAATTTTCTTTGTTGAAACTACTTTAAAATGATGGTTATAAAGATGGGAAAACACCCTGACGCTAATGACTTACGACAGGACATTTCTTTGTATGTGTCCATATACATCAAAGACCCAGGAATGATTACACGACAAATGTTCCGAAGGCAATGGCTTCGTGGTGAATATGTATAGCATGTACACATTTACTACACAAAGTACATCTTATGACCAAATGCTACATCCATTCCGATTTATAAAGGTAACCAAAAATTCGATTACTTCATCGGCCCTATGCAAATCTTTGACGAAATAGAAACGGAGAATTGCTACCGAATCCAATTTTGATCACCTTTGCAAATTTGCAAATTAAAAAATAATGAGGTGAGGGAAACAATTGTTCGAGTCCTGAATGAAAAACAGAAAACAGATGTACTGGTTTGATCTATCCCGAATTCTTAAAGAGTATAAAAAAATTCATTCTTTCAAATGGTTTACATGTAGCTTTGTTCAAATGAAACAGCATTGTCATCTATTTGTCTAAATTCAACTCAGGACCAAATGTTACATCCATTCCAATCTGTAAACGCAACCTCAAATTTGATTGTTTCATCGGCCCTATCAATATTTTGACGAAATGGTGCGGTGAAACGGAGATACATGTATGTCATCGAATCAATTTCTGACTACATTTCGTAACGTAGAAATAATGGGATACAAAAAGTACTTGCATTAATTAAATTATTTTCTTCAACTCACAAAATGAAAAACAAAAACAGATTTGAAACTTACCGAAGAAATGATGGGGGCTCAGAAGGAGATAGGTGCTCCTGTCCATCTACATTTTTTGATAGATAATAGATAATAAAATTTGAAGGGCAAATAAAGAGTATATGGGAATGACTTTTGCTTTTTTTATTATTATTATTACTACTATTAAACTATTTCCTCTGCTTATGGTCTCTTGTTTTCAAACAGTTTGCTGAACCTTAAGTCCATGATTAAACGTACAGAAGAAGAATATGTATAAAGAGTCTTGTGAAAATGAACATTACAAAAAAGCGAATATACATATGCCCATATTTCGTATTTCATGACAAACTGCCAGACCAGTTAAAGCTCTCCTCTATGGAGAGCTCGAGACTGGATCAAGAAAGGTCGGTCGGCAACTGCTGCGCTATAAAGACGTATATTAACGAGAAGGTTGAGTTCTGGGAAGAGGTGAACAAATAATTTGTGAGCGTTATCATTCTTATTATGCAAGTGTGGAAGAACATCAGATAAGACATGTTCCCTGAAAAGCATGGCTCTTCAAATGCCTTCATATTTTAAATATGTCATGTAACATCGTAAAACTCGGGGGGTAGGATTTTACGCCACGTGTTCGTGTAGTCCCATATACATCTTTCTGTGTACAGTGTTTGTAACTTTACCAAGACTTGGCCAAATTTCTTATCATTTTGATGATTCCAGAACCTTGCAATACACACAAATTCTTATATGCTAGATGATCAAACTTTTCTGGTCGATTCCACACCGTTTCTTTCACAATGCAATCGCATGACCAGAACTCAATTTCATCTTTAAAGCAACGCTACAGAGAGGAGAGGTTATAACAAGTTGGAAAGCAGTAGAGGAGGACAGGAGGCAATGGAGAGATCTTGTGTCGGAAGTGTGCTGCAAAGTAGATGATTGGAGGATTGGTCAAAACTGTCAACGGCCAGCAAAAAGACACTCAAGAAAACAAGGAAGATCTTGTGAGAAACCAAGATTGTTGTGAGGAGAAGAAATTTGTGAATTATTTTAAGATGTTTTGTATATTTAAAATATTTATGTAATTGGTGTGTATCTCATTTGTATTTTATAAACAAAAAACCAAAGTGAATGTGTATAAGTTTTCATGAATGTTCTGTGTAAAACCTGTTTCCGGGCAGTAGGCGTATATATATATATATATATATAAATATGTCTAAAAATCAGACCAAAAATATAATAAAACCCATTCCGAACCGAATTTGATTTCATTTTTTTCGGATAATTTGGGTATTCATTGCCCTTTGAAAAACATTACACTCGGATGCAATTATTTCTAAGCGCTAGATATCATTTCTTGTGAGATTCTCCAAAGTGTTCTAGTTATTACGAGTTATGAATCATGAACTGACTAATAATTTGTCATTAAGTGCACAAATATGATGAAGAAAGACTATACCTGTGTGTCTGATGATAAAAGCAATGGTTTGAGACGCCCCTAGCCTTCCAGCCTGTGTAATCGTAATAGTTATCCGTGTGAATTCTTCATCATCCTCAGTAGGAGTCACGGACAACAATATGTTGTGTCTAATCTTGCCATAAACATCCTTCAAAGAGAGAACCTGTGATATTGAAATAAAGAGAAAAATAACAATACTAAATTTAAAACGATGTCATTACGAGGAAAATTACAACAAAATCGAGATGTGTACATTTATTCATAGCATCTCGTGTAACCAATACTATCACAACTATTTTCGATAAATTAGCTCAAGGGCGATTTCAATACCCTATGTTGTATCCCATGAAAATCATGTTCAACTACGTCATTGTCAATTTTAACAATTTCACAATTCACACATTTCAATAAGTGTCATACGAGGATATTAAAATTCACTGTAACTGATTTTTGTTTGTTTAAGTAGATGCGATTGAGTTTACCATGGAAACATATCCACGGAGTACCAAATGCACCAATTAGGGGAGTGTGTAATAATAATAACAATAATAATAGGCATTTCTATAGCGCCATCTATCTAGATAATTCTATTCCGAGGCACATTTATTATTACCCTGGTAAGCATTATATGATTGGTGGTAAATGCCCCTCTCTTCCTATTTGGTGTGAACTGCATCTCCATCATACCTTACGCATCAAAACAAAAATAGCTTGATCATCGAATGCAGCCTTTGCTATAAAAACACAAAAGTTATATATTGGCTACAGATTATTATAGTAAACATTAACACGTCATATAAATCCTTTTGAGTTTTGATTACCTTGCTTTCAACTTGTTTGCCTTCATGCTGACACGTCACTTTGACGTCACCAGACTTGGATTCAACACTGAAGGGAACAGAGCGATGGCTCTTGTGGTACGACTGCTGCTTCTTCTCCTCTCGTATATCCTATTACAAAGGAAGAGCATTTATGAGAAACCGCAATTTCCTTTCGGTGAAGAAAATGTGTTAAACATCAACAGAAAACTAGTGACTAGTTAATCACTCTTAGAATTAAATGGTTCTAAATGTTTATTGGTATTGAGAACGCACGGTTCTTCATAATCCTAGAAAAATCTCTCAAAAAAATGTAAGAGCTAAATAACTTTTCTTTTAACAATCTGTTTTGGAGAAGAAAGAAAATCCATTTGAACCTATGGACCATTTTCGTACTGTAATCAAATTCATTGCATAAATCTTTGTTAAGTGTCTCGTTAGAATTATTTCATTCACCTGCTATGAATAATTGTTTTTCCATGGTCAGAATGCGAATTGCATACATTACGTTATGTTAGGTAAGACAAGCCATAATATTTTTATCCTACATAGCAACAATTAATGTATGCAATCCGCATTCTGACTATTAAAAAAATACAATTATTCATCAAATAATTTACAACGGGGCCCTTAACAAAAAAAATGTGTGTTTTAAATATGATTACATTTCGGAAATGATCACTTGCGTGAACACAAAATTGGTTGATATTACTTGTGCAAAAAAATGCGGACTGTGTCTTGATGCTACGGTTGAGTAAAACTGTCTTTCATAATACGTTTCACTCTATCAAAGGAAAAGATAATATGACTACAAGGAAAGTAAGTTGTGAGTTACCTAAAATCTTACCTGAAATTGTACATTGGAATTATACAAAACTTATTTGACCCTCTGTAACCATGTAAATGAATGAATTGTTATATGAAGGGTTCTATGTAGATGTTGAAAGACACGGACATGGGGTGCTTAATACGGGACAAGATATGATAGCATTGCATTTTTAATTATATCATTTAAAATGAATAATAACTATTATTCCTTAAAGGACTTTAATTCATCGCGTAGCAATAAGACGGGCTTTCCCCAAAATAAAAATCATACTGCCTGAAGAAGCCAGTGAACTGGTGAAACGTTGCGGAGAAGTTGTAAGTAATACATTCCAACAATTGGTTGCTAATAATCACGTGCTTTTTACTGACCGTTTCGATCCCGGGAAGGTCCGCATGCATCTGCAGGTGAACCTCAAACTCTTCGCCTCTCTCTATCTTGACCGGGATGTATGGGGTGCACATAAGTTGGTGCCGGATCACCTGTTGTTCGAGAGGAATAAGAACCCACCACTCAGCACAGTGATCAATGTACAGCTCAAGATATCTCCTGTACACTCTGCAGTATGGTGGTTCGTCTGGTGAGCTGGATGAGCGTTTTCTTGATGTTCTCGGTATATCTGGTGTCAGTTGGTAACAAAACAAAATACGTTTTTTATGGATAAATGCTATTTCGCCATGGGGCCGATTTGTCCCCTTAACAGTAAAACCGCAGATGTATAATGACATCAAATATTTATCTATAGTGGATGTTCTTGTGAAGAATAATTATTTTAAATGGTTTTAAATTTAAGAAGCCATATTAAAAAAAGCATCGATTACCCCTTAACCCTTTCCCCTTTACTGAAAGTTACTACAAATGCATGTTACTTGCAAATTGTTCCTCATGAAATTTCGGCACTGTGATGAGGCCGATACTTAGAGCTTAACTACTAACTCAGAGATCAAAATCAGAAGTTAGGATTGAAGGGGGAAGGCTGATTATCTTTAAGAATACAACCGATGGTGGCGCTGGCCTGTACTACTAGCGAAGAGGAAGACAATATATTAGATTTCATATTAAAAAATCAATTGGTTTAACATAATGATGATGATAAAGATGATGATGATGCTGGCCCCATATGGGCGCTCATGGCGCTTGCTCTACAATATCTTACAAATGGTAATAGTGTATCTCGGTGCATCAATTTGCGTTTATCCCAGCATTAAAACCATTAATTCTCTTAATCTGACCAAATAGACTTACCCTTGACTGAATCCCATACACGGGAAACAATGTCTGGTTTCACTCGATCAGGGTTAGTGACCAAGGAATAGTGTGGTATCCTGATCTTAACAGGTTGGTGGAAGATCATGTTTAGAGGATCACATCTGATCCCGTAGCAGACAACTGATTCATCATCTTGGATGTCAACACTGGGAGTGTCTCGTAAGAGGGTTAAAGTGATCGTGCACGGGTCACTCTGATGAACAGCCTCCGGAGGGATATACAGTGATACACCATGGTCTTCGATTTCGATTTCGTGACTGGTATTCATTTCGACTTCAACTGAGACGATGGAAGGAGTTGATGGTTCATCTGTCATTTATTTTAAACATAAGGAAATGACAGAATAAAAAGAACGGACATAATCGATAAAGTAACTATAATTTAAGATCGGGATAGTCAGTGGAATGATATACCAATATATCTATAAATAAAGTTGTCATCTCATTTCTGCTCAAAAAGAGGATTCACTTTATTACAACTGCAACGGTTGAGTTATGTACCCAACCACTGACATTCCCTCCTGGTTTGTCATACTGTATTTGAATTAGGGTCAATGGTAAATCAATAACGTATTATCGATATTGCTTCTTTATTTATATCCATCTGCTTGTTTTCTGGTCATTCAACGTTCATCTCTCGAATGAGGGTCATTAATGGAAACCCGACAATTAGTTCTTCATACATGAATACGAATGCGGTTTTTGTGGGGAGTACGTGAGCGAGTTGGGAGTGCGACTAAGTAAATGGCCCAGACAATGAATTCTTAAATTCCTTGTTCTTCGGGATTGCAAACTGAAAAATAGTCATCGCTAGACTTTAATCTGTGACTTAATGGATAAGAAAAAAATAGACGCACTAGTTTAGCATTTACACCGAGAAAAGCTGTTTGTGTTTGAAGGATGTTCTTACCTCGATAAGACTGGATCTCCTCTAAAGAAGGCAATCTGAAATTAATCAGTGCAGATGTAATAAAGTCAATAAGTTATTTCCTTACAATTTGTGCTGTGAAAACGTGTATTTGTATCCACTTATGAATAATTACATAAATTATATTGACATGAATCGAAAAACTGTTAAATGTCAGACACTTATCGAGGCCCATTATTTAAAATAAGAGACTCTAATCCTAGCATTGTCTAGGAAAAGAAGAAAATACATATATTTTGACCTGGTAATGCGGTCAAATACAATTCTCACAAAATCCAAACAATAAAAGAACGACAGTTAGTTCATATCTTCTTAACGAATTTGTTTCAAGAAAGAATATATTTATACATGTATATATATATTGATTATCTGAGTAAATAAGGGAAAAGGATGAAGACAGTTAGTTCATATCTTCTGAACGAATTTGTTTCAAGAAAGAATTTGTTTCAAGAAAGAATATATTTATACATGTACATAATATATTGATTATCTGAGTAAAAAAGGGAAAAAGAATGAAGTGGAGTCACTTAGTAGCTCGGAAAAAAAGTAATGGTCACAATTGTCACAAAATATTACAAGTTTATTGTTTGAACAACACATTTATAATCAACTGTTAAGCTTTACAATAAGGCTAGACTTTCTAATAAAATAAAAAAAATTCTATTATCAAAATCTGAAAAGTGGAAGATGAACATATGCATTATTTCCTTGGGTTTTGATAAATCTTTTGTTTTACAAATGGCGGGAACAAAATGTGATTCTTTTAAACTTAAAAGTATCACCTCGACAAAATCATCTGTTTGACAACTTCGTCCTTGGCATATTGAATTGGTAGGTTGCCATTCTTGTCCCTCACATCTAACTTGGCTCCATTCTCTAGAAGATAAAACACCAAGGCCTTTTCAGGAGATAGTTCGCCCTTGTAATACTCATCAGAGATCTGAAATATAAAAACGTACAAGCTTTTTTACTACAACAGTATCGTCCATCGATAGCCAGGGCGGATGAGCACTATACATATAGTTTAACGCTGCCTCTTGTTGTTTTGATTTAAACATTTACACAATTTCGCTAGCAATATTTGATATCGTGTAATTTAATTTTTTTTTATACCGCTTTGATGTTTCGATGTAAACATTTATTCAATTTTATATTTTTATTTTCTTCTCCCATTTGCTATGTTTTCTTTAAATATATAACTATATGTTTTTTTTAAATGTTTTTTTTGTATATGATTGTATGTTTGATGTAAACTTGCATTTTTAGTCGTTTAATAAAACCTTATTTGAATCTTGAATCTTCAATCTCTTGGATTCACAGTTGTGAAAATTCATATTTACGTTGTAAATTTCCCCACACACGCAAACACACACGCCCAGACACCAACATACACATTTTCTTTGACCAATCACGGGTATCATATTTTAGGATTCACTAATGACCTAGAGGAGCAGTTTATGTCAGTGACACCGCCATAACGACTCCATGTCGGGTCCAAAACTGACCAATATTTAGCCGTAACGTAATTTTTTGTTCAGACTCTCGTCGGTCAGTGTCGGTCTCGTTTGTGTTACTGGGGTACAACTCACCTCTTTAAGTGTATCCGAGTCATGCATAACCTTGTCGCTCTTAAAGCAGAGTTTAATGGCTTTATGGAGACACGTCTGGCCGTCTGTTGATTGGGCATTGATATCAGCTCCCTCAGAAACTAACTTCTCAATAGTGGATGTATGGCCGTCTTGGATGGCAAGATGGATATCCGTTAAATATATCTGGTCGAGCTGGATATAAAAAAAATACGCAGCATGAAAACTCGAGATCTGAAGAAAAAAACTGCTATGAAAGCCAAAGTTTGGTAAATTAAAGTAGTTGCAGGTGATCAATTATCCAGTGATAAGTAACCCTTTTAAGCAATCATTATAAAATGTGACAAACATGTATATTGACAAAAAGTTACGAAACAGGACTATGGTTTAACTGGTGTCTTCTATGTATGCTTAAAATAAAAATAGTGGTCACCCAAATGTAGTAGGAATCGAGTTGGTATATCAGAAATACATGGTGATAGGTAGCCTATGCCGAACATGACTAATATCCACTAGATTAAATTAGAGTACTTGTTATTCTACATGTACATGTATTGAATACACCAGGGTAGATGAGTAGCACATTGTAATGCTGTCCTTTAATTATTATCTCCATTATTAACCTCAGCTCCTTGACTGATGAGATATTTCGTGACATCATGATGACCCTCCTGGGCAGCACTGTGTAATGCTGTCATACCGTCATTATCCCCCTTGTTCACCTCAGCTCCTTGACTGATGAGATATTTCGTGACATCAAGATGACCCTCATAAGCAGCACTGTGTAATGCTGATATACCGTATTTATTTCGCTTATTCACCTCAGCTTCTTGACTGATGAGATATTTTGTGACATCAAGACGGCCCTCCTGAGCAGCAAGATGTAAAACAGTCATACCGTCATTATCTCCCTTATTCAGATAAGCTCCTTGACTGATGAGATATTTCATGACATCAAGGTGACCCTCATGAGCAGCATTATATAATGCAGTCCAACCGTCATTATCTCCCTTATTCACGTCAGCTCCTTGACTGATGAGATATTTGGTGACATCAAGATGACCCTCCCGAGCAGCACTGTGTAATGCAGTCCCACCGTCATCATCTCCCTTTTTCATCCCAGCTTCTTCACTGATTAAATATTTCATTACATCAAAAGGAACCTCCCTAGCAAGACTGTGTAATGCTGTCATACCGTCATTATATCCCTTATTCACCTCAGCTCCTTGACTGATGAGATATTTAGTGACATTAAGGTGACCCTCCTGACCAGCACTGTAAAATGCTGTCCTACCGTCATTATCTCCCTTATTCACCTCAGCTCCTTGACTGATGAGATATTTCGTGACATTAAGATGACCCATATCAGCAGCACTGTGTAATGCTGTCTTACCGTTATTATTTCCCTTATTCACCTCAGCTCCTTGACTGATGAGATGTTTGGTGACATCAAGATGACCTCTGAAGGCAGCATTGTGTAATGCTGTGTCACCAGTATTATCTTCCTTATTCCCCTCAGCTCCCTGACTGGTGAGATATTTGGTGACATCAAGATGACCCTTAAAAGCAGCCTTGTGTAATGCTGTTTCATCGATATTATCTTCCTTATTCACCTCAGCTCCTTGACTGATGAGATGTTTGGTGACATCAACATGACCCATATAAGCAGCACTGTGTAATGCTGTCTTACCGTTATTATCTCCCTTATTCACCTCAGCTCCTTGACTGATGAGATGTTTGGTGACATCAAGATGACCTCTGAAGGCAGCATTGTGCAATGCTGTGTCACCGGTATTATCTTCCTTATTCCCCTCAGCTCCTTGACTGATGAGATATTTGGTGACATCAAGATGACCCTTAGAAGCAGCATAGTGTAATGCCGTCTTACCGGCATTATCTCCCTTATTCCCCCCAGCTCCTTGACTGATGAGATATTTGGTGACATCAAGATGACCCTTAGAAGCAGCGTAGTGTAATGCTGTATTACCGTTATTATCTTCCTTATTCACCTCAGCTCCTTGACTGATGAGATGTTTGGTGACATCAAGATGACCATTGAAGGCAGCACTGTGTAATGCTGTCGTACCGTCATTATCTTCCTTATTTCCATCAGCTCCTTGACTGATGAGATATTTGATGACATCAAGATGACCGTTATAAGCAGCCTTGTGTAATGCTGTGTCACCGTTATTTTCTTCCTTATTCCCCTCAGCTCCTTGACTGATGAGATATTTGGTGACATCAAGATGACCCTTAGAAGCAGCATAGTGTAATGCTGTCTTACCGGCATTATCTCCCTTATTCCCCTCAGCTCCTTGACTGATGAGATATTTGGTGACATCAAGATGACCCATATAAGCAACACAGTGTAATGCTGTCATACCGTCATTATCTCCCTTATTCACCTCAGCTCCTTGACTGATGAGATATTTGGTGACATCAAGATGACCACTAAAGGCAGCACTGTGTAATGCTGTTTTACCGTCATTATCTCCCTTATTCACCTCAGCTCCTTGACTGATAAGATATATGGTGACGTCATGATGACCTACCTGAGCAGCAAGGTTTAATGCTGTCTTACCGTCATTATCTCCCTTATTCACCCCAGCTTCTTGACTAATGAGATATTTGGTGACATCAAGATGACCTCTGAAAGCAGCACTGTGTAATGCAGTCCAACCGTCATTTCTTCCCTTATTCACCTCACCTCCTTGACTAATGAGATATTGGGTGACATCAAGATGACCTCTGAAGGTAGCACTGTGTAATGCAGTCCAACCGCTATTGCTTCCCTTATTCACCTCAGCTCCTTGACTGATGAGATATTTGGTGACATCAAGATAACCTTTATGAGTAGCAACGTGTAGTGCTGTCATACCGTTGTTATCTCCCTTATTCACCTCAGCTCTTTGACTGATCAGATATTTGGTGACATCAAGATGACCTTCCTGAGCAGAAGCGTGTAGTGCTGTCCAACCGTCATCATCTCTCTCATTCACCCCAGCTCCTTGACTTGTGAGTTTTTTTATGTCATCAAGATCACCTTGCCAAGCTGCAATGTGTAAAGGAGTAATGCCAGTATTGCCCTGGTTCCCTTTTGTATACTGCGGAATAGCCGTCCTTATCTCCTGTATCCATGTTAGCTCCATGGTTGAGTATAACTTTCGTTGCTTTCAGACGTCCGAATGATGCAGCGAGATGTCAGGGTACTTGTCCATCTGGAGTCGCCTTCTCGACATCAGATCCATGATTTATGAGATTTTCATCGACGGTCTCCTGGCCATACTGGAACGCTCTACTCAAATTGTTACGATTAAGACTCGAAATCTTTTGTAGCAGATAAACCAGTCGGACTCTACATGTTACTAGCATAAGCATACACCATACACTTGGGTTTTCTTTCTCGCAGTTGTTATTTTCGTCGTTTTCAACAAGTTCCGAAGTCCTGTGCAGTCAACCAAATCGTAATTCAAATATACGTCATTCATATTTCACTGTTAGGCTTCTCTCATTATTCCTTTTTTGGGGGGCAATCATCAATATTTAAATACATATAAAGCGAGTGCATTTATGACCCCCCCCCCCTTCCCTTTCGCTCTTAAATATAGGGTTGAAACGTTTGTTCTGTTCGTCTTTTCACGGAGACATACATTTAGACTACATTGAATATTTTCCAGGAGGGAAATCGTCCTGCACAAAGATCAGTCCATATTTTTCGTGTTTTATAACACAACTCGTATATGTCGTTTCTTTATAGGGTTTCGGGATAATAAGAGGACCCTTTTTTTTTTTTGGTCTCGAAATTTGAAAATTTGACATTTTGTTCCATTGGGGGGGGGGTGAGGTCACCTTTTTTAGGTCAGCCATTGGCATATTTTATTTTATTTTATTTTTTTAATTAAAAAAAAAAAAAAAAAAATCACAGAAGAGGGGTGGGTTGCTCCAAAATACACACATGAAAAACCGAAGGGGGGAGGGTCAACCCCCCTAACCCTCTCCCCCCTTCCGTACGTGCCTACTCGTCTGAAAATAGTTTTTCCCCTCCCGCGCGAAGCGCGGAAGCTTTTACGTTTCATTAAATCATTAGAGCAAGAAGACGATTCGTTGTACCGTTCTCGACTCTTAATCCTCTTCTGAATTCAGTTTTCCCCTCCTCCCTCCCGCGCGAAGCGCGGAAGCTTGTACGTTTCATTAAATCATTAGAGAAAGAAGACGATTCGTTGTACCGTTCTCGAAAATAATCCTCGTCTGAATACAGCTTTTACGTTTCATTAAATCATTAGCGAAATAAGACGATTAGTTGTACCGTGATGACGATTAATCCTTGTCTAAATTCAGTTCCCCCCCCCCTCCCACGCGAAGCGCAGAAGCTTTTACGTTACATTAAATCATTACAGAAAGAAGACGATTCCTTGTACCGTTCTCGACTCTTAATCCTTGTCTAAATTCAGTTTTCCCCCCGCTTCGACGTTTCATTACATTTTTAGAGAATGAAGACGATTCGTTGTTCCGCTCTCGAAAATAATTTAGTTTCCCCCACCCGCGCAAAGCGCGGAAGCTTTTACTTTTCATTAAATCATTAGAGAAAGAGGAAGATTCGTCGTACCGTTCTCGACTCTTAATCCTTGTCTAAATCAATCCCCCCCCCCCTTCCGCGCTAAAAGCGCGGAAGCTTCGACGTTTCATTAAATTATTATAGAAAGAAGACGATTCGTTGTACCGTTCCCGAAAATTATCCTCGTCTGAATGAAATTCCCCTTGCCCTCTCCCGCGCGAAGCGCGGAAGCTTGGACGTTTCATTAATTCATTAGAGAAAGAAGACGATTCGTTGTACCGTTTTCGACTCTTAATCCTTGTCTGAATTTCAAATATGTTCTTTGTCTATTCCCTTTTCTTCCTACGTCCTCTTCCTTTACACTCCTCTCTTTTTTGGCCGGCGTTTATTGGGGGACCACCCCACCGCCCCCTGGCTACGCGCCTGCTGTCAGATGAACATATGTTGATACCTTGTCCGCCCCGGAAGCTCAGGGGTTTAAGGTTTTAATTTACGGTCAGATTAGCATTCAGGGGTCCGCCTTAGCGCCCTAGACGGGGTCCAGGGGGCAGAGCCCCGCAAGTTCAGGAGTTTAGGCATTTAATTA
The DNA here is from genome assembly GCA_035222895.1 of Strongylocentrotus droebachiensis. NCBI lineage: Eukaryota > Metazoa > Echinodermata > Echinoidea > Camarodonta > Strongylocentrotidae > Strongylocentrotus > Strongylocentrotus droebachiensis. Next base: position 123,840 of record JAVYIG010002960.1, on the reverse strand, counting down.
CGGTCAGATGAGCATTTTTTTATACCTAATTGTTACAATGGCAGGTCACTAATTGGCTTGGGGTCCAGGGGGCGGAGCCCCGGAATCTCAAGGGTTTTAGGCACTCAATTACGGTCAGATGAGTATCGAGGGGCCCGCCTAAGGGCTCTTGGTTGGGTCCAGGGGGCAGATCCCCCAGAAGCTCAGAGGTTTTAGGCGTTTAATTACGATCAGATGAGCATTTTTGATACCTTATTATTTGTGACACTAGCAGGACACTATTTGGCGTGGGGTCCAGGGGGCAGAGCCCCCAGAAATCAGGGGTTTTAGGCATTAAATGACCGTCATATGAGCATCTAAGGGCCCGCCTTAGGGCCCTAGGTGGAATCCAGGGGGCAGAGCCCTTAGGATTTTAGGCATTAATTTTAATCATGGTCAGATGAGCATATTTTGATACCCCATTATAATGTGACATTGGCAGTTAACTATTTTTTCTTTCTCGCTCTCTTTCTTTCTATTTCTCTTTAATATACTTTTTCAAAGAAAGTGTGGGGGAGGGGCTCGAGGATCCCGATCCCCGCCGTTCCGCGGGCCCTGATATGTAGGCATCTCAAGAAGCATTTTCTTGCCTGGCTGTAAATTTAGGAATTTGTCATTTTCCAACAAACGCATGAAGTGAGGAAAATTATCTCATTTCAGCATTATTTGTTAACCACCGTTATGGAATTATAAATAAACCACGTTTGAATTCTATTTCTCCAACCCCCCCGCCCCTCCCCTATCAGTATGCCAGTGCCCCCCCCCCCTCCGATCTACACCTTGTTGGCGGGAAAATCGCAACTGATATCCCCCTTCTTTTCTTTTCTTCTTCCTATTTTGTCCTTCCCTTTATCTCCTCTTTATCTTTTTTCTTTCCCTTTCCTTTCTTCTCTTTTATTTTTTTATTGGGGGGGGGGGAAGGGGGAGGCAAGTCCTTCCCCTGATCTCCTTCTTCCCTCTTTTCTTTTCTTCTTCCTCTTCTTTTTTCCCTTTCTCTCCTCTTTCCCTTCTTTTCCTTCTCTCTCTCTCCTTTTTTTTTTTTTTTTTTTGCGGGGGGGGGGGGGCCAAGGCACGCTCGGCCCCCCCCTGGATCCGCGCCTGCGATAGTTACACATTGAATGGAGAAAGCAAGGTAACGTATATAATATCAATCCATGAAGATACCAAAACGCCCCCCCCCCCCCGCCTCGGACGAAAGGGGAGAACATGTGTATTCTATCATTATAAATAGATATCTGCACCAAGGCGGTCATGGAACAGCATAATTTAATTCGGTTTAAATTTCATATGAGATTACACGGAGGTAATTACGGCATTGCCTCGATTACAAATTTGAATGCATACAATACAGACAAATATAATAGACAAATTCGTATATTAATAAACATATATTTCCCCATTGCCAACTATTGCCATAGCCAGCTCCTTCTACTTCAATGGTCAGATCGGTTTAATACATTCATTTGGGAAAGCTTTGTGATAAACACTGCTAAGTATTGTAATAAATAAGGATTTTTACAAGTACTTTAGAATGTCGACCTGTTCAAAACGACACACCGTCTGTCAAATACAAATGATAGCTGCTTACAGCCTTCTGGACTTGATTATTTCCTGCTTACATGACGTATTTTGCATTTCAGTAAAGGGTTACTGTACTTTATTATCTATGATTCAAGCATTAAAGGAACATAATTATGTACATTGTTTGGAAGGAGACAAAACACAATTCAAGTCTATTATAGATCAATTGAGTGTTTTGCATGATCGGATCTGGTTGCATGCACATTTTTGTGACGGCAAGTTTATACTGTGCCATTGAAGCACTGTTGTTCAGACCCTGCAAGCGAATCCCATACAAATAATTCTGCTTGGTATTCTTTGTTAAATTCTCTTGGGTTCCCTTTTGATTACGTGGCACCTGTTTTTGGCATCGCTTCAAATACGAAAGGGTGCACCATTGTTCATGTGTACCCTACACGAACTATATCGTCTTTGTTATCCAGTTTGTGACAAAATATAAATCACTAAGTAAAAGATACTTCCTGGCTTATTTCTTTACAACTTGCCAACAAAAGTATTAAAATCTATCATTTTGAGGGGGAAAATTTCGTTATAAGTTGAATGAAATGTAGAGAGGGATGAATCGAAACCCGGGTGGTTTTCATTTTGTATATGCTCAACCAAAGGTATAGACAAAATTGAAAATAAGAACATTTGAGCGATAAAAAGCTGAACTTATAAAAGAGATTTTACAACGTCTGGCTTTGGTACGATACGTATTACATTCTTGAATTTGTATCCAACGTGACCCCGTTCAAGAATTAGAAAGAAAACAATCCTACCCCTACCACCAACCTACCACCATTTTACATCTTCCACTCCACCGCTACGACGTATGATCTACTGCTACCCTACCTCTATTACCACCCTACTTATACTCCCAATTTACCCCTACTACCACCCTACCCCTACCACCTCCCTGCCCGTACCACAACCATACCCTACCACCATCATTCCCCTACCACCACCATTCCTCTACCACCACCCTACCCCTACTACCACCTTACTCTACTACCATCCTACTGTTACTACCACCCTTCCTCTACTACCACCCTACTTCTACTGCCATCCTACCTCTACTACCACCCTACTTATACTCCCACTTTACCCCTACTACCACCCTACCACCACCCTGCCCGTACCACAACCATACCCTACCACCATCATTCCCCTACCACCACCATACGTCTACCACCACCCTACCCCTACTACCACCTTACTCTACTACCATCCTACTGTTAATACCACCCTTCCTCTACTACCACCCTACTTCTACTGTCACCTCACTTCCACTACCGACCTACCCCTTCCACCACCCTTCTTCTATTCCATCCTCCTTCTACTACCACCATTCCCCTACTACGGGTGTGATTCCATGGACAAAATCACTCGCGGCGAGAATATTTTGATTTGTTTTCTTCTTTTAAATTTAATTTATTTACCAATAGCAATACAGCAATACATATTATACAATGATGTTGACATAATTATATTAGAAGAAAAACTATTGGTGGGTAAAAGGGGCCTAGTGAGTGTGGTATTTCTTCTTCTCGAGTCACTACGCCACAACGTTCACGCTTAATAAGATTGTCCAAATCCAGTGTTGGATGCATTGCGTCTGGTAGTGAGTGTGGTGTACTGGGCTATTAAGCTGACCACGTTGATAAATAGCATAGGAGAAGTAGTGACTGGTATCAGAGGGCAATTTACTCTCAAACTACGACATTTGACAATTAAAAGATTAATCCTCATTTGCCACTCTCCACCTAGGTGTAAATGAGTACCCGGCAATCGCTGGGGTGATAATAATTACAGGGGCGTCAGGACAAACATCAATTGATGCTGATGAGGCTTTCCTGGGTAAAAACGAAAATCATTATTATTACTTACATGAAATTTAAGTACGTAATGAATTACGTCATGAATATAGGATACACTGATAAATCCCGGGATAATGCATGCTCCTTTTTACCATTAAAAACAATATACAAGAAGAACAAGAATAACAACAACAACAAAACAACGATGAATCAGCTGTCATGGGTTAAAACGTGAAAGAATAAGTGCTTTAATAATCAATCTCATTTACAAATCACAAAATAATTTTGGAATTAATGTACGATGTAACTTACTTGAAATATAAATCTATAGAAAAGTGAAGTTATAGAGGCTCAAAATATAAGGGAAACTGACCATTAACCTCCATACTTTATCACCCCCGTTTTCCCTCTTTTTCATTCACTTTTCACAAAGTACGATAGCATTGATTAAGTTGTCTAAAAACGTGTAATTTTCTGTTTCAATGAGAAAACATTCTACAAACGATAGATATACGTAGAATACGATCGCAACTGTTTTCGAAAACTCAACCTAGGGCAATGTGAATAGGCTTGTGCGTCACCTATTGAACCATGCGAACATGACAATGAAGTATTACGTAATGCGAACATGGTACCTATTGGATTTATAACAGGTATTGAAATCGCAATTGAGTTGATTTTTCAAAAATAGTCGCGATCGTGTAAAAGGTGAGTAAAAAAATACATAAATCATGAAAAAGGAGACATTTCATTACTAACATATTATTATCCGCCAGTTCAAAAGGACATGATACATATAATCAATTAATGCAATTTTGGACTGAAGTGACATCTAAATAGAGCTTGTATTATACGTCAGCTCCATTTGTCCATTTAAATTATTGCTGGATTTACAGGCGTTACAGTATTTAAGAGTAACGCGAGCATCATTTTTATATATCAGATCACGATAATATTGCAACATTTTAAGCGACCTATTTTCTCCCTTGAACTGCTCCCTGTAATAATAACACAACATTATGATTATGAGCAATGTGACAAAACAAATTGGAAGATCTTCGAATAATGGATAGGCTCGTTATTAAAAGCATCGCGTCTACTCTTTGAGATATATATATTGACAATAGATAAAAGTTAATATATTTTAAAAGCTGTATTAATTAATCTTATGAGTTACAGAGATTGATCAAAAACGTTCCAAGAAGATATCAACGTTATTTAGCAAGAACAATTCACATTCTCACAATCATTTCATGAAAAGAGGTAAGAAGAAAGATATTTCAACTTGAAACATTATCTCTTTTCTAGAAGGGGTACAGCTAAACTTGAGATGTGGTGATTAAGTTATATTTCGATTAAAAAAATCGCTTAAAATGCAGTATGCTGTATATTTGGACCAGAAAATGTCAAGTTACAATGACTGCCCGCAATAACATTAACTGAAAACTTCAATTCATAACTTTAGACATCTATGACCAATCTATGACTGTGGTTGGCCAGCTCGATTTTAACATCTGTTTTCGTTTCATTATTTAGCTTTTAGTAATTTTGTACCTTAACCATTTGGCAGATATCATTTATCACCTTGAATGTTGAGTGTAGGTTCCTTTTGATTATCTGAGAATCCATGTTTCCTTATTACCGTACCTCATGACTGTAACTTTAATGGATTTTCTTTCATTTTCATTCTCTTACTACGGCACATGTCATGTAGGGGACAGGGTTCTTTGATACACCCAGTACTCCTTCGAAAGAAAGAGTCCATGTTTCCTTATTGCCGTACCTCATGACTGTAACTTGAATGGATTTTCTTTCATTTTCATTCTCTTACTACGGCACATGTCATGTAGGGGACAGGGTTCCTCGATACACCCAATACTCCTTCGAAAGAAAGAGTCGGTGAGTTGTCAGGTTTCTTGAAGGTGAATCGTTGAAGGAGGCTTGTAAACCCTAAGAATGTCTCTATCCGGGCTAGCTGCTCTCCGGGACAGGCACGACAACCTGGGAATTGTATGAATGAACAATGAAAGAGAGGGAGAGGAAGGGAAAGAGAGAGACAGGGAGAGAAAGAGAAAGAGCGAGAGAGCAGGATGGAGGGAGAGAGAGAGAGAGAGAGGGAGAGAGAAGGAAGTAGGAGGAAGATAGAGAGAGAGAGAGAGGGAGAAAAAGAGAGAGAGAGAGGGGGGCGGGCAGCGTAGGGATGATCGACGGAGGAGAAAGAAATGGATTTATAATCAACCCTCTCATTATCTCCAATATACAATGAACATCCCTTCTTGCTTCTTCACTACTCAAAAAACTCTCTCCATTTCTTGCACTCAGAAGTTTCAGCCATTTCGTTGGTAATTTTCTCATTTTAATATCAAAATGGAACATTCCAGTTGATCACTGGGCTCAATTTAACAATTTTATCAAAAGTTTGATAAAGCAGGTTATATTGGTCTTTTGTCCGAAAGGATAAATGATGTGTTTCTTAATATTCATCACGTGGCGAATAACTGCCGATAAACTTGTCTTACCACTGCTGAAAAAGATGAGTTCACCTCTCTTGATAAGCTCTCCATCTGCGGTCAGAAACCTCTCAGGTTTGAAGGCCCCGGAGTCTTTCCAAAGTTCCTCGCTGTTCAGCACCTCAGAAATAGGGACTTTTAGAATGAGTGAACGAGAACACGACGAACGCCGACTGATCATGCGTGTCAACGTACTTAACTGCCCATGTTGGCTACAATTAGAAATCTTTTAGATTGCACTCGACGATATGCATGCAGGAAGTAACACAATAAATATCACGGACAAAGAAAGAGGACATTCCTCATTCTACCCTCAACAAAAGAACATCCCTTCACTGCTAATATGTAAATATGTGTAGAACAGGTGCATGTGACACCTGTTCTACACATTTCAGCATGTAAAGGCGCTTTATAAATGTCAATATGTATGTATGTATTGCATGTACTAGATTTAGGAAAATCAAGGTTGACGCATTCTCGATCGCCGACTGAGACCACGTGACGCAGGCGCAGTGCCTTAAAATGACGTCACACGTTGCAGTCAAAGCTCTTGACGTGCATTTCTAAAAGTCCCTAATGTTGGACACAATGACGGCGCCCTTTGGTATGGTGAAGCCTCGTATGGTGGTATCCGCAGCAGCCACGTGGGGCACACCTAGTGGGACAACCACACCCTTCCGTTGGTCCTTGGAAAGTACGATTCAGGATTTAAAAACATAAATAAAACTCTGATAAACAAAACAATAAATTCATTTTTGTTTACTTTAAGGAATTCAAGATTGTTTTAAAGGAGGGGACATGTGCCAGTTGTGTCTCTTAGACAAATTAAATCCACCGCGGTGGAAATACCTGGCGCTATGCCCCCACACGCCTCCCGTGTCTCTCCTCCCTATGTTCACATCATATGAACATCTTAGATATCACGTTCTCTTGAAGTTGATAACATGTTGTTGTTGTTGTTGTTGCTGTTGTTGTTGTTGTTGTTGTTTGTTTGTTTGTTTTTTTTTTTTTTTTTTTTGGGGGGGGGTTGTAATACATATCAAGGAATAGGCTAGTTTTAATGGCAGCCGCATTATTCAAGGATGAGGGGGATCCGGCTTTGTCCAGTGGGTGGGGATCCCCTCCCCTTCTTTTATCCCTCTCATTTGAAACAGAATAACTGAAGATCGACCTCTAAGATAACGGCATTGGTGTAGGGAAGATCTTTGATGTCATCCAGCCTTGGGATTCGTTCTCTGCCAACCACGTGATCAAGTTCATCTTGAACACGTGACTGAACCTGTGGGTAGGCCATCATGTAGAGGATGCACCACTTGAGGGTAGTAGTCGTCGTGTCAGACCCAGCGAGGAAGAGATCGGCGATACAACCGGTTAAATTGAGTTTGGTGAATGAAGAAACTGTGTCCTGAAAGCAGTCGAAAGCAGAAATAATTGCCTTTAATAACGTTTTGGTAATAGGGCCGCCTTAAGAGTGCATACAACGTTCTGGTATTTGTTTTTATTGTAATACGTGTCACAAGCAGAATACTAACAAGTGATTTTTGTAGCGCCTCAGAGCGTTGTCGATATGAACACACTGTGGTTCACATTTGTCAAACTTTGAATTTAATTCTTCTGATTTCGTGCAAGTATCCACTGTGAATAATGACATACATATTACATGTTGGCTGCAGAAATATTTTAATAATACGGACTTCGTGAACAAACTCTGGTTGTCCCATGATTTATACATACTTCTTTAAAACATGTTGGTCCTACGTCCCATTAGGACGTTGAGGGCGGGAGTAAGTTTTAGGGTGAATTATAAGGTTAGGTTTAGTATTAGGATTGGACCAACGCAAAGCAGAACAAATAGAACGTATAGGAACCTTAAATCGTATGACCACTGGAAAAAAGAATTGTAGAATGTAAACGCATCTATCTTAGTTGCTTTTATTCACCTTGGTTTCATCCAACTTCTTGAGGTACTGGTCGATGAAATCCCTCTGATTATCGGGATCCCGATTCTTTACATGAGACTCAATCTGAGACTGGATGAAGGCGTTCAAGCTCCGAATGTTGTTTGTCATGAGCTTCATTTTACCAAACGGAATCTTGGAAATACCAAGAATGGGAAGAAACAAAAACGTTCCGCCCCCTCGGAACAACTGTACGTTCAAGTTCACGAGATGCAAAATCTATATAAAAGGAAATAAGAATGATGTCTTAGGCTATTGAAGAATGATTTGTGTGACAATAAGGAAAACAAAATTCTTACTATCTTATATAACAAGTTGGGGGAACCTGGTGGTCGTAGGATACATGTAATAATATAGTTGTTCCTTCCCAGGTTTGGAGACAGAAGAGCGTTAATTCATATTAACTTACACAGAGTTAACGCCCTTCTGGTTCCAAACAGGCGAGATGTGAAAAATGAACATGATGAAGAGAATATGGAATAACGCCATCTCTCGGAAGGGGGGGGGGGGGGTAGAGAGCACAATATTTTTTTTTGCCCCGAAAATTTGAAATGTATGCCTGTTTCTTCCCAGGGTGAGAGAAAGAGAGAGGGAGAGAGAGAGAGAGAAAGAGAGAGAATATAGGCGACATAGAGGCTGCCTTAAAATCAGTTTGACTAAAATTGATTTATCTTTAATATGAATTCACAAACTGTCATTCAAGTACTGATGTGACAATCCACAAGAATTGTCAGTGAAAGTAAGGATGATACATATTCAGCTTACTTTCTTGAATGCGTCGTCGTCGTATGTGTACTGAGTTCCGAAGACGATAGAGCAAATGATGTTGGAAACGGCTTGCATAAAGAGAGTACTGGGTTCAAAGCCCCCCCCCCCCCCCCCCACTACGAGAACGGACGGACCCCATGCGTGTTACCAAAATGTCCTTTTCGTAACAAAAGAAAAAGGTCGACCCGTATTGACTTTACACACCGGACTTTTGCTGAAAAGGGGGGAGGGGTCGCTTGGAACACGCATATGCGTACCTAGTCCAGAATCTGGCCTATTTAATTTTGATCTCCACCACACCAACGCTAACCTCTCCCTACTTACTTGCTCCCAGCCGATGATGGCGTGATCATTAAATTAAGACGCCCGGCGAAACCTATTTAATTTTGATCTCCACCACACCAACGCTAACCTCTCCCTACTTACTTGCTCCCAGCCGATGATGGCGTGATCATTAAATTAGGACGCCCGGCGAAACCTATTTAATTTTGATATCCACCACACCAACGCTAACCTCTCCCTACTTACTTGCTCTCAGCCGATGATGGCCAGGCGCGGATCTACGGGGGGGGGGGGGGGTTTAGGGGGTTTAAACCCCCCCCCCTTGGGCGGCCCAAAAAAAAAAAAAAAAAAAAAAAAAAAGGAAAAAAAGAGGAAAAAAAAAAAAAAAAGAAAGAAAAAAGAACGCACGATGGAGAGAAACCCTTTCAAGTGCAAATATTGTGAGAAGATATTCAACTCATCTGGTAACTTAACCAAACACATGATAACTCTGGATATAACTGTGTATTTAACTGTTACTTGATTTAAAAAGACGTTATCATGCACTGCTTTTTATGGTCTCCATTGTGTTAATAGATGCCAGGAAAACATCACTTACGGGGTTCAAATAAACACCCAAAAAAAAATCGGCTCGCCGCTTCGCGGCTCGTGGACGATGCTCCGCATCGTCATTATTTTGGTCAAACCCCCCCCCCCTTGGCAAAAAGCTAGATCCGCCCCTGATGGCGTGATCATTAAATTAGGACGCCCGGCGAAAAAATCTCAGGCTGGGCTGGTGAGCATAATTATGAGTTTGTTGATAACGCCATCTTCGACGGCTTGAATCAAGTGTTGGGAAATTATAAAGGACCGTGCAGATTCTGGACTAGTTCAACTCTGAAGCCGTCCACAAAGCCGAGTTTTGTTGATGCATATTCCAGTGCTTTCATGATATTAATGTCACTGAACCGGTCAGGTGGCTTTTGATCTGACATTGTAATGAACGACCAAAAGGACAATTTGCTGGACAGTTTAATGATACCGTAGCTTTTATTCGTAGAATAATCACATGCACGATTTAAAACTAGTTGTACTAGTAACATAACTCATGGTCTACCTTTATGCTAGCCAATTTATATTTCACAAAACAACACTCGCATAGGCCTAATCAGTGTTTATTCAAATAGACATAACAATGGCCAAATTAAATATGTGATACATGAAAATGATATTGGCTACAATATATCCATACATTCTTAGTTTGTATACTTTAAAAAGAAATAGTTAAAATTCCATAAACAATCATTACTTGCAAAAAGACTACCTTCTCACAATCAAAACATACGCGTTTCTCATGGTCTACTTTCATGCTAGATAGTTTATATTTTACGAAATAACAGTAGCGTATATCTAATCAGTGTTTATTCATACAGACATAACAATTACAAAAATAAATACTTGATACATAAAAATGATATTGGCTACAATATATCCTTACATTTTCAGTTTGTATATTTTTAAAAAGGAATAGTTAAAATTCAATTAACAATAAAAACTTGCAAAAAGACTACCTTCTCACGATCGATAAAAGTGCAAAACAAACTCGTTTCTTTTCGGTCTAAAGAGATTGACACTGTATCAACCAATCAGCGCGGCGTAAGCATGATGGTGGGCGGTCCGTAGTTTTATTGCTCTCCGTTGAAATTTTAACGGAGAGCCATTAAACCGAGCTTTTTGTCTGTACGGTCCTCAGGCTTTGTGAGCATAATTATGAGTTTGGTGATAACGCCATCTTCGACGGCTTGAATCAAGTGTAGGGAAATTATAAAGGACCGTGCAGATTCTGGACTATGTGCAGCCCAGAACAGACAACTTGCAGCCAAGTCACCACACGCAGCCATTTGATAGGATGCCACAACAACCAACATAATTTATACCAGCTAAATGTATAATCAATTAAAAACAACCATGAATTTCTTTACTGGCTATTCTGACAGCATAATCTCTATGACGTTTTGTAATCTTCAAATGGCATGTAATATGGCATATCAATATGATTAAATTCAAACTCAATGAAATGTTTAGCACTGCTAAAATACTCATTTATGACATTTATAATACAAATGTAGCAACATATCATTTCTTCAATCTTAATCAACTATACAATTTGTACCTTATTATAACATCTAGGATAATCAAAACAGCATAGTTTATCGATAATTGATGCACATGGGCGCCGCCATCTTTAAAGGTTCGTTTACGAAAATGTAGCGCATGATTCTCTAACACATGAATCCCTTTACACATGTGTAACCATAAAATACATCATTTATTCATCAAAACTGACTTTAAATATGTACATAATATATTTATATATCAGCGAGAGTTGTATATACCAGGTAATAAACTACCTAAATCTCAGAATGCCTTCAATTAACTCATCCTGGCACATACATTGACGTTGCAGGCACCTCGACTTCAAGTTGGAAAATGACGTGACATATGCCTTTCATACTAAAAATATTACCATAACAAAACACGTGCTACGCTCAAGAATGTACCACACCCCATAATACTCGGGCCAAATCAGTGCGCCTATCCATATTCATTGTTATTCAGATTCATTACAAAAGACGAACATATGCTGACCATGCGCATATTTTGTGAACTAACATCCCATCAGCCCTGGCGTGACCCTACCCCCCCCCCCCCGGGGGGGGGGGGGGAGGTGAACACCTATAATAATAATATCATCACGGAAATATCAATTCCAGACAAAAGCATAACTACAACATAATCTTAGCCAAAAACTGTTGATCATGTTTTCAATTTACTTAAACAAGACGTTTATACTCTAAAATTACAAACAAATGACATTGTGTCAACTACAGTGTGTTTGTTGAAACTGCAGATCTCAGGTGTTGCGTTTTTTCTTGGCCACCCTGAATGAAAATGAGACTTAAAGGGCACCTCGGGTTAACAATATCTCTTACGTTTTTTTCTTCAAACAGTAAAAGCAACAGTTTTCATACAGTCCCTGCGTAATAGGCCGGTAATAAAATAGATTATCGTATCCAGAGAATATCGAAATATGCATAAATATTTCATCTCTCAAAACCTTATTGTTTTTTAACCGTGGACATCTCTTCTTGCAACTATCGTTGAAAAAAGGGCGTTGCATTTCACCAAACTGCAGCATTACTGGATGATTAGAAAAAGAAAACCCTCATAAAACGAGACACGTATTGCAACTATCGTTGAAAAAAGGGCGTTGCATTTCACCAAACTGCAGCAATACTGGATGATTAGAAAAAGAAAACCCTCATAAAACGAGACACGTATTGCAACTATCGTTGAAAAAAGGCGTTGTATTTCACCAAACTGCAGCATTACTGGAGGATTAAAAAACCCTCATAAAACGAGACACGTAAAAGAGAAGCTAATAAACATAGGCCAATCATATCAAAATAGAAAACAAACTTGGATAGTATAGGATTGCTCAGAGTTAGAGACGATGTCAATTTTACAATGGGTACATGTTATGGTAAAGCCAATAAGGCACTGGGCACCGCGCCTACCTGAAATCATTTATGTACAAGGTTGTTTATAATTTCTATTAAAGTTAATAATTTGTCGCAAGATTATATGTAAAGAGAGGCCATAGTGTCTCTCTCACGCCAAGGTGACGTATTTCCTTGCAATATTTCATATCAGTATACATCTATCTTTATATGACAAAAGTTTTCAATGTTGGATTAACATATCTAAAAGAAAACGCGAACAAAGCGTTTAACATTGTATACCATAAATATAGAACTATACAATATATAATGTATATGGTACAGATATACAGCAATAGTGGTAAATATACATGTTTGTAATTAAACTATACATTTTTTAAATATCCGAATATTTTCATTGGAAACACTTTAAAAATAAAGTGACATTTTGCTCTATTATACATTGCGGCATCACATTCGTCAATACTTAACGCGAAGTATACGATTGCATTTTATGATAATATACATCAATTGAGTAACATAACTTTTGAATCACAGTTAACTTGTTTCAGAACATGCATGTAGAAGAAATGTTGCTTTTCAAATTCAATAATTAGTTCAGTAATTCCGATGCATGTGAAGCTCCGTTTGTTAACCTCTGGTCATTCTATTTCGTTAATAATACTTGTAAGCACAATATTTTGGAGGAATATTGCAAGTATTAATATGTGCTGCGCCTAGAAACAAAGTATTAGGCGCATAATAAATGTGAGATATTATTATTATAATCAGACTTGGTTCAATGATAGATTTGATTTATTGTCTCAAAGCCAGAACTGTTTCAATTCTTTATTTGTTAATTTATTTATTTCTACTTCGTTCATCACATTGCATAGTAGGATCAAGATGAACATAAAAAACAATGTCATTAGACTTATAAAGGCAATAACAATCACATTACATTCAAATAAACACTGTATGGAGAAACACACGGTGTTTCAATATATAATAATAATAATAACAATATTTATAAAGCGCAACATATTCATCTCTAGAGATGCTCAAGGCGCATACAAATAATTTGAATTAATATTCAACATACTTAAGATTAAAGAAATAATAAATGTTAACTTGCATTAGATCACACAACATATAGATATATAAACGTGTATATGCCTAAGGTTTGAGACGTTGTCACACATATACCATTCAATTTAACATGTATTCTTTAAGTGATACAAACCAAACATAATAAATTTGCTAAATACTACTTGCAATAGCAAAACTGTCTGAATAAAAATCTTTTACGTTCAACAGATATAAAACATTAACAATTTATTATTTGTGACCCGGCACCACAAAACCACCAAAATGTCGCAAAAAATTATTTTCCTGATTTCATCTGATTATGAAAGAAGAAGTTCTCCTCATTAAAATGGTATATTACTTGTCCAAATTGAAGCTTCCTAACCCTTTCAATTTAGTGAATGAAAAGAGCTGGTGAGGGAGGTTACTGGTATTAAATTGTGAGAAAGAGAGCTTTAAAGTTTGGGGCTATTCAAGCATGCGGAGCAAGCAAACCACAGGGAAATCAATAGAAGGGTGAATCAAAAGGCCATAGCAACCACTATGAAGAGATTTTCAGATTAGGCTGAAATTTGGCCTGATGGTCAAACATAGTCTGTTCATTATGTTTCTGAGGTTTCAATGTGTGGACTTAAGTCTTTCAAAAGTTATTATGTTGTAAATGTATAGAGTTGTAATTGGACAGATTAAGTGAACTGCAACATAGTGCCGAGACATCTGCACTAGACAATGCCTATTCATGGTGGACCCGGAGTCTTTTTGTTCCCCCTTACATAACACTGCTTGTCACCTATCTTGTTTTGTATACATCTGGGCAACTATTTGTAACCACATTATCAGGAATTCTCTCGTCGCTGTCTTGCTATAATAATGTTATTACTCTTGATCAACAAATTCTGGATATGTGATGTACAATCAAGCTACTCGAAGTCGTTAACGGAGAATATAAGACGAACGCAATCTGGAACTCGGATGTGAAAGCGGATACAAACAAAATGGCGCGTCGCACTGATTGCTATAACGGACCAATCACAGCCCGCGTAGCACGACCTGTTAGCAACGACCGACCATTTCCGGACTACGATAATTTCGCTCGGGAAAAGTGATCAAATTTTGGAAGAGACCGAAGGCTGTGCGAAAAAAACTGGTCTAGAAAAACCGTTTAAAACACATCTTTTACTATGTTTTAGACTTCCAAATTTTGATACTAGGTACAGAAAAGACCACTCTTTCAGAAAATGCAAAAAAACAAAAATCTATTTTTTTCACCTAAATTGACATTTTAGCTGATTACGGAGAATCGCTGGTTGCGACTTTTTGTTGGTTTTGTGGTGCCGGGTCACATTTTCACTGTCATTGCCTTGTGACGTCATCCAGATGCCATTTTCTAAAATATTCAACACTTGTTTGATGTATGCAATATAAAGTCATGTCCTTACAATATTTGCTATCTTAACAGTTTATTACATGGTAAGATTTGTCAGCGCAATTGAACATGAATATTCGCCGTTTTCTAGTGTAAGAGAGGAAAAAATGTTCCCAAACGAGTTTATAAACAGACTATATGGGGGTCTCCTATCCGAGGAATGAAATGGTACGCCCATGAAATGACTTCTGTTTCGAATTCATGTCGGCTTTTAAAGTGACTCGGTAACATTGCCTCAGATTCTGAAACAAAATTGGTTCAGCTCATGCTTAGTTCATAGTTCATAGTTCATTTTATTTCTTCTTTCACAAACATTTGTACATAGAGAATTTCAAATAAAGTAACTGAAACAGCAGATTATCAATATAACAAACATAATGTGAAGTAATGTTCAACAAAGACTATAAATCTTGCTATTAACAAAAGAAATTCTATAAAAAAGTTACTTATGTAAGATCATGTTCTGTACATGAAAAAAAGAGGAGACCTTATAATTATAATTATAAATCTTTAGGCCAGTCAGAAATTCCATGACTTTTACAAGCCGATCGCCTGTCTGATTATCATGATATTTATGAAGGGAAATCGAAATGTCATTTTTCGTTTTCCTAACGGTTTTTATAACACAACAGTCTATTAGGGGAAATGAGTATGGTAAAACCGGTCACTCAAAGATTTTTGAGTGACTTCATGATCATTTTGAAGCCCAATTTTGTTAGGGCTTCAATATTACCATGGACCTATTACTGATGGATATTCGTCGTTTTGTTAACGTATGTCGGCTCAATAACATTCCGTACATGTTTTTTGTTTTGATCTCATCATGGACCCAGTAGATCCATGATCTGATGAGGTCCGCCGCCAATAAGCCGCGACAGAATCAAGATGTGAGGGCTCACATGCCTCCGGGTAATAGTGTTGAATTTCACTTTTGTGAGCCCTGGCCCACACATTGCTGCCTCCCTTTTCCTCTTGTAATGTTTATGTATTGCATGATCTGCCAAAATGTCATTGTATTATGCTTTTATGATTGGTCTAATAAATAATAATAATAAAAGATAGTGATTTTACACACGTTAATCTACATGCGCAGAAGATAATATATCGCTTAAATCATTTATTACGCACATAATCAGAAGGCGGCGGATCTCGTTGGATCAAAGAAAGAATCACGTCGAATGTCCATCCGTAATAGGTCCATGATATTACACAATATAACATACACTGATAACACGTAGGGCCATGATCTGAGAATTGAAGATTCAAAGAACTAAACTTTGCCAATCATATCAGGTCTTTTGCCATGTTCTCTCAGAGTGAAAAATCATTCTCCTCTTTTGGCTCCACTTCCTAAACTGCATGGGGCCTTTCTTTTCTTTTCTTTGTTTTAAGAAACTCTATTTTCTCATGCTGTTCCTTAAAATGCTATTTTATTTCGTTGGAATCAGGAAATCGTAGTTAAATCCACGAAATTTCCTTTTTTCGGGAAGGTTTTTTCTTCTTGGTAAAACAATTTTAAGTGCCATAAGAAATCAAAATGCGAATAATGATAATTAGGAGCATTACGGGGCAAGCTCCCAGACTTGGAGGTCCTCGAATGTTAACGAATGGAAAAGGCTGCATGCACAAAAATCGACGCCATTAGTGTCCCACAACAAATCAACCCCACCCCACATGAAATCAGCGCCATCTCCTATAAATATGAGGCACCATCTCACATATAAATAGGCACTTTCACATATTAAATCTTTGCCACATCGCTACTATAAAAGTCGGCGTTATCTCATTACATAAATATAATGCCATTTTCCCTCAAATTGACGCCATGTGTTGAAATCTAGGCCACCTCCATTACATATGAAATATCGGCAGCAACTCAAATTAACAAAAGGTGCCGTATCTTACATATCAAAATCTGCGTCGCAAGTCTCCCATGAAAACCAGTGCCATCTGACTCAAAATCTGCGCCGCTAGTCTCTCCTTAAAGCCGGGACCATTTCACCAAAAGTTGGAGCCTTCTCGCATGAATTTGGCATCGCATATAAAATTGGCCTACATCTATACGTGGACACACGTAAGTACATTGTACATATACATCTTAGCGCTCAATTAGCAAATCGGTATTTTGAAAGGTCACTTAAGTGCCCATTTCCATATAGCACGAGGGGCTTTGCGCATATGCTTTCATGCATGGTTGTGGGTGTGCGCGAAGTGGTTAAATGCGAAGTTAAAAGAAGTTTGCTTTTCTGAAAACTTTATCAGCAGTCAATTCATTTCAAAAAGTTCTATCAGGTCTTTTAGGCCCTCCGTACTTTAACAACACTACACTATTTAACTGTATTTTCAAGTAACGCAAATGATGTCCAATCGAAAGAATGACACAAAATTAGAATTTCCTTATTCATTTCATTAAGACGGAGCGGTGCCAATTGTACTTTTAAATGTATAGTACTGCACACTTAACATGAGGACTTAAAAGTAAATTAAGTGAACTTTCAGAATACCGCTTCTGGTAGATTTTGAAATGCTTGAAATTTTGCACGAACCAAATATAACAACACTTTAGGGATGCCGAATGGATATTGCACGAAACAAAAACGTAAAAAATAAAAAGAATGTATACAGTTTTACTTACATGGCTACTGACACAACATCTACAAAAGTAAGCGTTATGATATTACACAGAATATCATGTAGGCTATAAGACTAACATATTAGCACAAGATGCAAGCATTCAGAAAAAATAAACGTATACACACGAAATGTATTTACATTGCGTTAAGAGGTTTATCAAAGGAAACAAAATACTGAAAATAAAAACAAACAAGATATCAATAGTAGAGTATGTCTCTGCATCTTGAAGTTGTCATCAATTGCGGTTTAATCATGAAAATAACATTATAAATCTCTACGATTAAAAAACAAGGCATAATTCACACGAAGTGATCTTTCATCACATTACTCAACCGACCATTGGAAACTTCCGCAAAAAGAGAAATATTCATATTTCGGTGTTCAGTGCATTGTATTCATTAAGATCTATGTACATGGAACAATCACTTTGTAGTGGCAAGAACGAACTTGCCCTCTAAAACAAACCACCCCCCCCCCCCACAACAACAAAAACAGATAAAGAAAAACAAAACAAAACAAAACAAAACAAACCTCCCCAAACAAGGAAAAGAGAAAAAAGCCAAACTTGCTTAAGTATCAAGCATTAACAACATTGTGACGAACGATAATGGATAATAATGTGTTTCTGCTGATAAGCTTGGTTTTATTAGAAGACTTGTTGATGGTTGGTTATTTTACCTGACTACTAATAAAACTTAAAGGCTTGTAAGTAAGCAACCAGACGGCCGACGACTTTAGATCCCCTCCGAGGGACCTGGTAGTGAGGATTAATGCCTTACCAAAGGGCACTATAGCGCATCGTCTTGGTTTCGCACCCGGGTCACCGGATAACGAAACCACTGCTCTACCGACTGAGCTATCGCGCCTCATTAGGCGGCATCTGACAGGAGACCTAGTATTAAAGAAGAAGGTGTGTGACAGGGATGTATTATAATTCTTGTTCACGCTGCCTCGTCGCCCCCCTACTCTTTCTACCTCTCTCTCTCTCTCTCTATCTCACACACACACTCTCTCGTTCGGGTTTTACACCTTATCCACGTACTCGTCTACAAGTCCTCCTGCTTCTACCTGGATGAGGATTGCATTTAGATCCTTTCTAGTCCGAGTTGATGCAGCTTTCCAATGTTGAAGGAGGTGTATGTACTGCTCAGGTATCTCTTTAAACTCCTTTCTGATACCTTCAGCGGTGCTGAAATCGATGCGAAGAGCAACGGAAAGATGGCTCCACCGATCAGGTGGTAGAAGCCATGATAGTTTCAGGATATTCGCATCCGTCACTTTCTGTTCATCTGATGGACTGAAATTTAAGAAGCAAAACAAGCACTATGCAAGTAAACACACGAAGAATCAAAAGTGTTTTGAATTGATGCAAAACTCATATCATTGCGAAGGGGAACCCTTACTGATCGAATACAACAACTCTCCTATTCAAAATATGTTTGGGGCCCGCAGTAATCAACTGTCAAAAATGTTAGTTTTGAGATCCAGATTTTCTGCCTTCAGCGGTCCTTTGTAGAGCGTCAATATTTGTGACGTCACACACGGGACACGGCTGGCTAGCTGCAGACTAATACACGCGCGACTCCGGTATGCGGCCGGTACTGAGCTGTTTGTCCAGTGTGTGACGTCACTATTCAGAGCTCGCTACGCTCGTGTGTTTGGCTTACGTTCAGGGGCGTTCGGGGGTCTAAGAAGGGTCTTGAAAAATTGCATTTTACGCCTTTCCATGATATGTATATGATTTCTCAGCAAATTATTCGTGTTTTTCAAGAGAAAATCTTTCTATCCATATGTAATTTGTTCTAATTATCAGTTGTAGTGAATTTTTCTTTGTGTAGCTCCTTTAACTGTACTATATACTGAAATAATTTAATAAATACTTCAGTAAGTGAACTTGCAAGAGAATGAGGAATAAAGTTGACCTGGATGAGTGTGCTTTTAATAAACGGTCAAGTCGCGGCGTGGGCCGAAAGGCCACAATATCTTGGTGTGGTTTCTTTTTGTGTGCTTCTCGAGATTTTAGGCTTTCAAGAAGAGATTTAAAGCAAAGGCCGAATAATGAAAGAAATAAGACTAAAAGTAACGAGGAGTGGAGAATTCGTTTTAAACCTCTCCCTCACAATTTAGAAACTGAGTTATTGTTCTCCTGGACTCCGTAATATAAATTCATGTTGACCTGTTATTGAGACGGACATAGGACTGTAGTCGTATCCAGACGATTCTTCCTAGACAGTTACCTCGGAACTACATGTTTAATGTATGAAAATACTAATACTCTAATATTTCTCCATTTTTTTATTTTACATCTAGCATGTTTAGCTCTTGCAGTTTTAAACCGACCCCCCCCCCCCCCGAGAATTGTTAATTGAAAAAAAATGCACATGTCAACTCATTTTCAGGCAGCCAGATGGTCTTTTCGTACTTGTTTGTTCTCTTGTCAAATAGACATGCATTAGATGATCAAATATCATATCCAAGTTTGAGAGAATGGATACGAGAATTCAAGATTTGGAGAATGCAACTGAGTATATGGAATCAGAAATGGGAGAAATCAAAGAAGAAGTTCAAAATATTCAAGCGTCGAAAGCTAGCTATGAATATGTAAATGAGCTTAGAAGAGGCGTGGTCGACCTAGTTAACCGTAGTAAACAAAACAACGTGATTCTACATGGCATCCCCGAAGGGGAAGAGGGAGCTGCGAGCGAAAACAGTGATTGCGTAACATTCGCACGTCATTTTTTCAACACCTATTTGCATATGAAAGATGTGGAAATAGAACGTGCTCACAGAACACCTGCAAGAGTCCATCGAGCTGAGCAGCGAAGCGAGAAACAACCCCAATCAAGACCCCGTCCAATACACGTAAAGCTTCTGCGTTTCGCCGACAGAGTAGCGATATTGAAACAAAGCAGCAAACTTAAAGATGTTAAGATCCGTGGGTCTCGAATAGGTATCAGTGATGACGTCCACAAAGATACAAGGATCGACCATAATAGACTTATGACGAAAGTAAAAGAGCTCCGTTCGCAGAACAAATTCGCGTTCATACCCAACTCAGTGCCCCGTGTCATCAAATATAAAGATGGCCCCAAGGATCAACCCGGCCCCTTAAAAACACTGAGGTTGACCGACCTTGACAACAGCGATTTGAAAATGATGTACTGAAATGATTTCATGAAAATATAGCCTCATATTTTAAGTCACACAAAAACCATTACTGTGTCATATTAATGTGCCGACAACTATGATATTTTTTATATCCATAGCTCCTCTCCTGAGCTTTACAACTATGTCAGGTAGACGGAAAGTGGTCGCCCTGCCGTTTTCCTCTTTCTCTGTTATATTTATTTATTTGTCATGGGTAGTTAGATTTGTATGTTTATTTTTGTTTGCCTATAAGTCTAGGCCTGAAAGCAATTCCCAACAATTCTTATTTTGTTTTGTTTGGTTCTTTTTATTTTGTATGTACTCTGTTTTGCCGTTTTTATTCTTCGTGTACGATATAATGTCAATTTGCTTCATTAACTTTAACACAATTTCATTCGACTGTAAAATTATTTATGCATCAACAGATTATGGCTGACCATACAATTCATGTTAAGATATGTTCTCTCAATGTAAGAGGTATAGGAGAGAGACTAAAAAGAAGATGCATGTTTGATTGGTTTAGAAACATGCAATTTGATATATTTCTTTTACAAGAAACACATAGTGTTAAAAACTCAGAGAGAATATGGACAAGTGAATGGGGATTTAAATGTTATTTTTCTCATGGTACATCTTGCAGCGCAGGAGTATGTATTTTGATTAAATCAAATAGTAATTTGAAAGTTTCCTCAATCCACAGAGATGGTCAGGGGCGAATTCTTTTATTAAATGTAATGCATGATAATACAAATTTTACTGTTGTTAATGTATATGGTCCCAATAGCGACGATTGTAATGTATTTAATAAATTACATGATATGTTAGGAACGTATGGATCCGAGCCTCTAATTATTGGGGGGGACTGGAACACGGTACAAAACCCCTTTCTAGATAGACACCCAACTTCAAAACAATATCACCCTAAATGCTATGACTGTCTTGAAATTTTAAAAGAGGACTATGATTTGATTGATATTTGGCGTGTTGAAAACCCATATAAGATTCAATATACTTGGCAATCTAATTGTTCTCAGAGTAGAATCGATTATTTTCTTATTTCTAGTAGTCTACGGGAGTTTGTTAATGAATGTGATATTAAGTTTGGCTATCGCAGTGACCATTCAGCTATAACTATTGAAATCAATCGATCAGTCCCTAAAAGAGGACCTGGTTTTTGGAAACTTAATTCTTCTTTATTGATGAATGAAAAGATAAAAGAAGAAATTAGGCTATCCATTGTCTCTTTTTTAAATGAAACTGAGAAAACAGAAATGGAAAGGAAATGGGAATATTTTAAATTCAAAATAAAGCAAAAAATAACCTATTTGTCTAAACTAAATAAAAAAGAAAATAATCGAAATATAGATGAATTAAGAAAAAGAATTGAAAAAACACAACAACTTTTAAATTTGGATCCTCAAAATGATGAATTGAAAGAATTGATTGATGTTTATGAAACGGAATTGATTAGTTTACACGAAATTTACATAAGAGGTGTAATGGTTCGTACAAGAGCAACTTGGATAGCAGAAGGGGAAAAGAATACACGATATTTTTTTAATTTAGAAAAACGGAATTTTGATAAAAAACATATAACAAGATTATCTGTCGATGGGAGACTAGTGATTGAGCCAAAAGATATTTTGTTCGAAGAAAAGAATTTTTATGAAAGACTGTATTCAACTAGACAAACGGAAAAGGAAAACAATGAATTTTGTTGGGATGAATATGACTTACCCGTTTTAGAAGAAGAATCTGCAGTTTTATGTGAAGGTCCTATTACAGAAGCTGAATGTTTTGAAGCAGTAATGTCTATGCCCAATGATAAAACGCCCGGATCAGATGGGCTTTCTGTTAATTTTTATAAAGTGTTCTGGCAAGAGTTAAAAGATGACTTATGCCAGGTATTTAATAAATGTTTTGAAAATGGTGAACTTTGTTCCTCAATGAGAAGAGGAATAATTACTTTACTCCCTAAACAAGGAAAAGATAATTTATATTTGAAAAATTGGCGTCCAATTTCTTTATTAAATACAGACTATAAAATATTAGCTAAAATAATAGCAAATAGAATAAAAAAGGTACTTCCACTCTTAATATGTTCTGATCAAACTGGTTTTATGAAAAATAGATATATTGGAGAAAATATTCGTTTGTTTTTGGACATGATAGAATTTTGTAAATCACATTTTGTAGATGGTCTTGCTTTTTCTATTGATTTCGAAAAAGCATTCGATTCTTTAGAATGGAATTTTTTGTACATATGCTTAAAGAAATTTGGTTTTAAGGAAAATTGTATTCAATGGATAAAAACACTTTATAATAATATTGAAGGTTGTGTACTTAATAATGGATATTCCTCACCGTCATTCAATATACAGAGGGGTGTAAGACAAGGTTGCCCTCTTTCACCATATTTATTTTTAATTGGTGCTGAAATTTTAGGGGTGATGATTAGACAATCAAATGATATTATAGGGATCCGTGTAAACGACTCGGAAGTGAAACTTAGTCAATATGCAGATGATACTGTTATTTATTTATCAGCGACCGAGGATAATTTAGAAAAATGTTGTAATATGTTATCACTATTTGCAAGTATATCAGGTTTGAAAATAAACATAGAAAAGAGTAATATCGTTCGTTTAGGTAATTTTCAGGGTACTTTATGTATAGATAAGAAATTTAAATGGGTTTCTGATTCATTAATTTATTTAGGTATAAAAATACCTGTCTCAGATGAACTTGATCTATATGATTTAAATTTTGAAGAAAAAATTAAAGAAACTGATAATTTGCTAAATGTTTGGAGTAATAGGAGTTTGTCATTAGTTGGAAAAATTGCAATAATCAAAACACTTGTGATTCCAAAGTTTGTATATTTATTTAGTAACACTCCTAGCCCACCAAAAAAGTTCTTTGACACTCTTCAAAAAAGATTATTTAAATTTATTTGGAACAATAAAGGTGACCGAATAAAGAGAAGTATTATGTATAATAATTTGAACGATGGTGGATTAAAAATGACGCATATAGAGAGTTTTTGTAAAGCCCTAAAAATTGCATGGGTAAAAAGAGTTTTGGACGAACAAAATGACGGTCATTGGAAAAAGTTGTTTTATGCCAATACTAAACAAATAGGTGGAGTGTATATATTCTTGTGTAATTTTGTAGGAAGTGATTTGAACTATAGCGGCATAAATGGATTTTGGAAAGATATTCTGTTTGCTTGGTCACACTACAGGTACTACAACCCCGTGAAATTTAAAGATATTAAGAATCAATCGCTATGGAATAACTCTCATATCAAAATAGATGGAAAAACAATTATGTATAAAAACTGGTTTGATAAAGGAATTTTGTTTGTAAAAGATATAATGAAAATAGATGGATCATTTAAAACTTTTTTGGAGTTACAGGAAATTTTACAGTTGAATCAAGGATGTTACTTAGAATACTTTGCATTGCTATTTTGTATGAAAAAAGAATGGAAAAGAATATTGAAAATAGGTGATTTAGAACAAGAACGAGAAGAAGATGGATATATGAAATTTATTAGATTTAAAAAAGTAACCAAACCCTGTTATGAAAAATTAGTGTCTACATTTTGTTTAAATTTATTGAATACGAATCAATGTGAAAAATGGTCATATGATTTGAATGTAAATTTGAGAGACTTAATTCAATGGCAGAATAGATTTGAAATTATATATTGGGTAACGCTAGACACAAAGATTCGTGTATTTCAATTTAAATTTATCCACCGTCGTTTGGCGACGAATGATTACTTGTATAAAATCGGCATACACAACTCTCCAGTCTGTAATTTCTGTAAAAAAGAACCACAAAGTTTATTGCATTTGTTTTGTACATGTTCTAAAATTCAACAATTTTGGTCTGATATAAATGCTTGGTTATTAAGAAAAAATGTATACACTCGAAAATTTTCATACCTAGATATTTGTTTTGGTTTTGGCGAAAAAACTCACCATCTTATAAATACAATTATATTTTATGCAAAATATTTTATTTATAAAACAAAGTATGAAGAAAAAAATCTTTCATTTTTACGTTTTACAAAAGAACTAGATTTTCTTCAACAAGTAGAATATATAATTGCATTCAGAAAAGGAAAACAGAATACACACAAACAAAAGTGGAGACCTCTAATTTAATTTGATTTTATATTTGATATTTTATATTTGATATCTAATTAATTCGTTTACATGTTCATTTGTTTACTCTGAATTGTATTTTATTGTATTTGTTATGCAGATCGAATGTTATAATGAACAACGATTGTAAATATCTTTGATTTGAAGCAATAAAAAATTATTAAAAAAAAAAAAAAAAAAAAAAATATCATATCCACTAAAATAAATAAAAACAAATATTCAGACGCTTCGCTCGCTCCCACAGTTTAGAAACCAGGTAGTTGATATTCAGGCAAAACACATCAGCCCTGTACATTCATGGGTGTATGTTTAATCAGTTACCCGCGACGTAAAACTAAGATAGAAGGAAACTGAGATTTGTGACGGGACGTACATTTATGTGTTTTACCGCATTTATTTTGAATACAGATTTGTTATTCCCCAGATTTTCTAACGCTTCATTTCAGTGAGTAGTGAGCACCTTTTTTTCTTCTTCATTTTGCCCCCCAAATTTGAAAAAAGTGCCGACCAATATTCGGGGGGGGGGGCAGCCCAAGGGGGATGAAACCTCCTAACCCCCCTAGATGCGCCCCTGCATACATACACAAAAACATGTAAATTATGGTTCAACTCACATTTCATCGCTGGTTGGTGAAGGAGCGTTCTGTTCCGTAGTCTCTTTGCCGATCCCTGTCATGAACACAAATTGTACCGGTTACCAATTTTGTAAACACTCTTTTAAAAAAAAAAATCGTCTACTGATACAGCCTCTCCATATTTCCTACATGTGCCTGCCCCTGAGCTTCCTACATCTCCGTTTCAAGCTTAAGTATATTAAAAAAAGGTTATCTACATGATAGTATGATTTCACAGATATGACGTAAAAGGGAACTGACATACGATCCAAAGCCAGCGTGTCCAATCCCCAGATCATCTATTTTTCCTTTGGTCTATTAACAGATTTCCTCCACTATGCAAATGGTCCGGTCAGCGTCTCGTACAATCATTATTTATTCTACATAGCAGGTAGGGCAAATCTGTGATGATGTGGTTCTAATTGCTACTCCCTCAAATCAATAATTTGTACGACTTGATCCAATAACCATTTGGTCCATCAATTTTCGGTCTATTTCCCATTTTGTCTGTAATAAAATAGTCTGAATCCCAATTACTCCAAGAACCATTTGGTCCAAACAAATTTGGTTCATAGCTTATTTCATATACAGGTAATCTATTTTAATTTCGTCTTCACCATATAGTCGAGTGAAATATACGAATTAGTGGTGGCCCTTATTATGATTAGAGTTAAATCTTAGTCATAATAATAATTAATTTTTTAAGTAAATGAATACAGATCTACATATACATCATGATATCCAGTTTGGATGGTAAAGTCGCTTAACCTTAACATTATACTTTTTTCGATGATGCGTTCATTTCATTTCTGGTTTGCGTTTATGCACCACAGGTCGTGTCGTACCGTGTGCCTTAACAATATAGGATGTCATTTTGCCGCAATAGGTCCTTTGTGAGACGCTATGAAATATTGATAATCAGGGATTAGAACAACTAAGAATCTCCATTCAAAGTTTTACCTTGGAAACGTGTGCTGAATATGATCTTCTGTTCATCGGTTCCAACCACTTCAAGTTTTACATATGTTTCATCACTCTCCTCGGTTAGATCGAGCACAAAGTACTTTGTCGCTTTCCTCTTGTCGCTCATGTCCCTGTATTGAATAGCCTGGGGAAATTGCCCGATTATATAATTACTTTGCATCATTATTGTATGAAATATGCGCCAAAACGCAGAATGATGTAGAGAGTACTGATGAAAATAATGAAGAAAAATTGACTCTATTTTTTTAACTTTGTCCAATCAATTCCCTCCTTTCGAGTCTAATTTCGTCAAAGTAAATTCAATTTCGTCATCCTCGGCTGCCAACGTACAATTTCGTAATTTTCAGTGAATTTCATCAAAGAGTCATTCAAATTCGTTCGTTTGCTATGATTATATACGTATATGAGTTACATTACGTCTTTTTTCTTTCTACCCGAACCTTGCTTTGTGTATTTGTAAAATTAAAAATATTTGTATTCCTATTAGGGTAGGCCTATGAAGATTTATTGTCATTATCATCACCATCAGAATGGTTCAATTGAGTTATTTGGCACTTTGTTTTACTTTTCCTCCTGTTGGCTCTGCATTAATTGTTCTTACCTGTTATCATGATAATTCCTTGTCTTATCTTTGGAATAATTAATGAGCAGTGATGAGCGAGCAACAATACAATTTCACTAACGCTACCAATGACATGAGTGACATGTAATGTAGGCAGCAAGCCATTGATTAAGGAATTTTATATTTAGACATGATACTATATGTTATAACAAAGTAGTCGTGTACAATCTTATGCTTTTGTTTTAGTTCTCATTTACATATTTCGTATTGCATGACTTATTGTTTGTTTAGAAAGGTGTTGTAAATGTTTTATATTATGTTTTATATATCGATTGTTGCATTACATTGTAAAGTGATTATAACTATGTCTATAAACAGAATATTGATGTACATCAATGATGTTTAATAAATACAATACAATACATGTCGGTTTTATGTTAAGAATCAAGAAAAGAAATCTGCTCTCGGGGAAAAGTCCTTGGTTTCATTAATCTTTTCAAGCACAATAGACCTAAAAAAAACCATTGGATCGGTTTCAACATATGCAAGCTAAACGTTAACATCCTCATCAGACATTTAGGTGAATTCAAGTCAATGAATTTTATAAATAAGCATGAGATGGCAATCGGAAATTACGTCACGATTAGGAAGGACCGAAATCGTCATGATGGTGGTGTCGCCCTCAAGGTTCACACATTATTAAAACTGGAGTTCATGGGCTTCAATCCTTACGTAATACCTATTGTTCAGGGGGGGATGATCTATTCATTCATTCCCCCTGAACAATAGGTATTACGTAAGGATTGGCGCCCATGCTGGAGTTTGTGCACCACGATTCCTCTAATGATTTAGAAAATGTCGTTTTGAATAAAGATGGTATATTAATTGGTAATATCTATTGTGATATGTGGTATGTGGTTGTGGTATGTCTCATTCCAGAATATACTGTGAAATTGGAAGGCTGCTAAAAAGTGTTCCCATACATCAAAATTGAGAGAAATCGTCACCGGGTAATTTTAGACCAATTTGTATTCTGTGTTTCAAAGATTTAAGAACGATTTGTACAACCCCACTTATTAGGATACAGCCAAAAAAGTATATGCTGTGTAGAGAACAGTCCGGATTTATATCGCTACCCTTACTAATAAAGGTCTCAGATGAGTGGCTTAAAGCCATTGATAATTCAAAGTGCACGGATGCTGCATTTGTCAATTTGCGTAAGGCATTCTATACTCTCTAACATTAAATTCTTAAATGCATAATATTTGGTATAACTACTTGACCAGTGACTTATTCAATAGCTATTTATTTGAATAAAGCGGGCTCCCGCATTGCTCATTTTTAAGGCCGCTCTTATTTATTATATATGTCTATGATCTTGCCAATAATCAAGTCAAGTAGTTTACAATTGTATGTGTATATAGATGGCACGGTGCTTTAATACTATGATATGTCAGTACATAAACTTGAATCAACTTTAAAAAGTGACATATTTTTAAAAATGTCATTGGGTGAATGAACACAGACTATTAAGAATGTAGTATAAAAAGAAAAACAGTCGTACAATTTATGTATAGACTGTGTCCTATTTATTTATATATCATAATGTGATTTAATGTTCGACTATTGTTTTTATAATGAATTAGTGTGTCTTTGTTTGTTTTCGCTTTTATTTTTTTAATTTCAATGACATTTACAATCTTGGAATTGACACAATTTCAGATGTAATCTGACGAAAATGATTGGACAAGTGTTGGAATTGTTTAACCATCGAACTAATTGAACAAAACAAATACTTAAATTAGCAAATTAACAATTTCATGCTTCTAGATTGGGGGGGGGAATACAAATAGACGGGAAATCCTTATTCATTATTTCACGTATTGTTGTAACTATATTGTACCGACAAAAAACGAAATAAGTAATTTGTAGCTGCAATATAAGTCTCTTCGTTCAAGGTTAATTAAATCGCAACACAAAGTCATTTACTACAAAAAAGCGACGTATTTATTATGATCATTATACGGTGTTAGTCCAAAAAAAAATTACACCAAGAAAATTGATATTTATTATAAAAAATACGTCTATGAACAGAACATTTTTTTACTTGTTATAAAAGAGTGTTTTATACTAAATCATTTGGTATAATTTTTGTGTGGTATGTGTTCACGCTTCAACGCACAGGAGACATTGTTTAAGAGAGTGCAAACGTCGACTCGCGCCAAAGAAATCAGACGCGGAACCAAGGGGGTGGGGGGTGGGGGAGCGGGCCATGTCCCACAACTCCCCCCTCCCCCCCCCCCCCCGCCAAAAAAGAGAGAGAAGAAAAGAAAGGAAAGGGAAATGAAGAGAAAGGGAAAGAAAGGAGGGGAAGAAGAAATGAAAATGGGAAAAAGAAGGGAATCAAGGGGGGCGAAAGTGCCTTGCCTCCCCCCCCCCCCCCCCCCACCTCAAAAAATAGATAAGAGCGAAGGAAGGAAAGGGGAAAAAACAGGAAATGAGGAGATAAAGGGAAGGAAAAAAAGAGGAAGAAGAAAGGAAAAGAAGGGGGATATCAGTTGCAATTTTCCCGCCAAGTTGTGAATCTGGGGGGAGGGGGCAAAAGGCCCTTGCCTCCCCCCTCCCCGCCAAAAAAAAGAGAGAAGGAAGGGAAAGGGAAAGAGGAGAGCTAAAAGAGAACAAAAAAGAGGAAGAAGAAAATAAAAGTGTGAAAATAAGGGGTAATCAGTTGCGATTAATCCCGCCAATGTGTGGATCGGGGAGGGGGGCCGAAAGGCCCTTAGCTTCCCCCTCCCCCCCCCCCGCAAACCTTAAAGAGACAGAAGGAAGTGAAGGGAAAGGGAAAGAGGAGAGAAAGGGAAAAGGGAAAAAAAGAGAAAGCAGAAAGGTAGGGGAGATCAGTCGCTATTTTTCCCGCCAACAATGTATAAATTGGGGGGAGGGCAGTTTCCCCCCGGCCCCAAATACCGCTAAATACCGGTGATTTACAAATGTTGCTGACATTACATAATTTTGCTCACTTTTTCCTCACTTTTTAGTAAATTTTAATTTTTGATGCGTTTTGTTGGAAAATGACAATTTCCTTAATTTACAGTCAGGCAAGAAATATGCTTATTTAGAGGCCTACATGTCAGGGCCCGCGAAACGGCGCACAGTGTTTACTTTGGTCCGCGGTGTCAGAACGTGTGTCACGCGCCCCGACGCGCCGTGATTTATGAAAGCGAATCCTTCATGATTCAGCCGCGGACCTAAAAAAGAAGAAAACAAAATCGGGGCAATGTGGCAAGGGAAATCGGCTCTAACATAACAACGGGCGAGATCGGGCAGCCAAATCTGGTATCAACTTAAAGCTTAGACATCAGAGAAACTGGTGGTAATAAAATTGAAGCGGAGTTCTGAGGAGATCTAAACATGTTCTTTGCATTTATGAAAAACATGGATAATTTGTCAATTTTTCAGTGAATTACCCTATAGTATATCATGAAGACTGTGTTTCTATCAATTTTAACCCATTCATGCAACGAAATGAACTATCAGGAATATGACTATTAAGTCATATCAATAACTTAAAAACTACATGTTAAATCGAAAGATTTATAAAATAAGTCACTTTTGCACTAAAACTGTGAATATGTAGGATTTTGCTGTTTGAAAGAGTAAATTTATACCCTTATTGTTCATACCGGAATTAAATATTTTACTGAGGTATTCCTCAATGTGTTACTTTTCAACTGGGCAAGACAAAAGTTGGAAGAAAAAAAATCACCAAAAATGAGTTTTGGCGCACTTTAGTTCGTCCCTGGCCCACTGTACGGCGGGGCTCGGGGGCCTCGAGCATGAAAATATGCTCATCTGCCCGTAATCAAATTCCTAAAACCCCTGAACTTCCGGTGGCTCTGCCCCCTGGACCCCACCTAGGGCCCTAAGGCGGACCTCTGGATGCTAATCTAACAGTAATTTAATGCCTAAAACCCCTGGGCTTCTGGCGGCTCCGCCCCCTGGACCTCACACCAATTAGTGTCCTGCCAGTGTCACAAATAATGTATCAAAATATATTCACCTGACCGTAATTAAATGCCTCAAATTCCTGAGCTTTCAGGGGCTCTGCCCCTGCGGGCCCCTGAATGCTTATCCGACCGTTGAAAAATTCCTTAAACCCCTGAACTTCCGGTGGCTCTGCCCCCTGGACCCCGCCTAGGGCCCTTAGGCGGACTCCTGGATGCTAATCTAACAGTAATTTAATGCCTAAAACCCCTGAGCTTCCGGGGGCTTCGCCCCCTCGACCCCACCAAGGGGCCTCATCTGTTTGTAATTTAATGCCTAAAACCCCTGAGCTTCTAGGGGTTCAGCCCTCTGGCCGCCACGCTAATTAGTGACCTGCCAGTGTCATGAATAAGGTATCAAAATATGCTAATTTGACCATAATATGCCCAGATCCCCTGAGGTTTCGGTGGCTCCGCCCGTTGACCCCCGCCGGGGCTTTGACCGTAGGCCCCACGCCAATTTACGCTACGCTCTACCTGATCATAAATACTTTAGCCTCCCCCCACCCACTTTGTAAAATGTTCAGCGGGGCCTACATGTAAGAGGGGGGGGGGAGGTGATGTGGATTTTTGTTTTGTCTGCCCCCCCCCCACGTTTGCTCATTGCTATTTACGCCAATGCTGGTCACCATTACGTACCAATAGTTGGCTCGCATGATTTCAAATTTGGCCCCCCCCCCCACCTAAGAAATTCTGGATCCGCGCCTGAAAGAAATACATGTGATGTTGGAATAAAACAATTGGGATTTGGGTATTAATTCGGTCTTTGCAAATCCAAATAACATCCCTCACAAAATTAATCATGCCACACATATCAAATATCAAAGAACATTTGTTCGCATTTGTGTGGGTGTGTGTGTGTATGACTTTGTTACTGCAAAAAGCAAAAAAACAATGCATCTTATTTGATACATTCAATTCATTCTCCACTTTGATACTTTGGTGCAAGTCGATTTTTTTGCACTCTCGAAAACAATGCCTTCTGTTCATCTAAGCGTGAACACATACCACACAAAAATGATACCAAACGATTTGGGATACAACATTCTTTTAAAACATGTATAATAATCTGTCGTTCATTGCTGACTTTTTAGAATAAATGACAATTTTCTCAGTGTAAACTTTTTTTTTGACTCACGCGGTATTAGTGCTTTTAGTATCATTATCAATAGCATATTTTCATTATTTTTGTATTCGAGTATATATGCTATCAAGGAACAATCGGTATCCCTACTGAAAGTTATAATAGTGATCTACGAAAATATAATTAATTGCACGACTGTTAAAACTAAATTGAACTGTCCATGTTTCCATATGGCCCTTGTTTCAATTTGTATACAAGTATAACAATACCGTGAAACAAAGTACACTTACATATCCATCTGGTTCGGGACTCTGCTCACCCACCTGGCAAGCGACTGTTAGTGTTCCCTCACGAAACACAATCTCATCGTCATCGACCTTTACAGGCTGGACATAGGGGTCATTCAATGCATGGACATCCTGCTGAAAAATCATGTGTACAAAAAGGATTCTGATAAAGTTATCTGGAAATTAAGTAGATTACGAAGTATTACACAACTTCTCTCAGATGTACTGTATGTGTATTTTAAATAAAGTACGCGCTGGAATTGTCCTATAAAGGAATAAGCTGCGGTTGTATGGGTCAAGCAATTAATTTAGATCAGTTGAAAATGGGCTTTATCTGTCATGAAAATCAGGGATAAAAGAAATGGCATTGATTGAGAGAAACAGTTTGACAAATATAGGGCCAGGGTCTTCTATTCACAGTTAGGGATGTCACAGATATAGAGGTATATTGTCGGCATCGGGATATTCATTCTTTGAATTGATATATGAAAGTGGAAAAGTTACATTGTATAGTCTAAAATGCATTTATCAAGATGTTTACTTTAGAGTATGCTCGATGAATATTTACGACCAAGGCTTAAAGAGCCAAAAAGAGAAACAATATTGATATTAAAAGAACCAAAAGATGCTGAAGGAGGTTAAAGTTTTGTTTTAACGTACAAATACTTATAGTGAGAGTAATAACTTAGCTTGATTATTAAAATGCAGACAAGACTCGAAAACTATTAATTTGCGACAAATATTTGTAATGGAAGAGGCACAGGTGGCCCCCAACTTTTCTAGGAACCCTCAGAATGCCCCTTTTACATAGGACAAGTGCCCCTTTTTCTTTGTAAGAACTGCCCTTTTTCATCTCTGGTAAGTGCCTCTTTTCAGGTACGAGAAGTACCCCTTACCACCCCTGAGAAGTGCCCCCTTCACCTTTGATAAATGCTCCTATTATAATCTGACAATTACCCCCTTTCCTTCGAAAACTGCCCCTTCTTCTTTTGAAATAATTGCCCCCTTCCTCTTCTGATAAGAGATTTTTTCTTCTTTGATTAGTGCCTCTGTCCACCTCTTATACGTTCCCCCTTTATTTTGATGCGTACCCCTTATCCTTTCTAAAAAGTGGCCCTTTCCCTTCTCATAAATCCCCCCTATTTACCCCCAATAATTGCCTCTATCAAAATCTGACAGGTGCCCATTTTCTTTAATGATAAGCGCCCCGTTTCCATTCTTATAAGTGCCCCTTTTCATCTCTAGTGAGTGCCTCTTTTCAGGTGCGAGAAATTCCCCTTTTCACCTCTGATATTTCTGCCCTTTTTTTATTTTGACTGGTGCCCCTTTTCCTTCTTAACTAGTACACTTTATCTTTCTGATAAATGCACTTTTCCATTTGTAGTTAGAACCCCTTTCCTTCTCTTAAATGCCACTATTTTTCTCTAATAAGTGATCATTTTATTTTGACACGTGCCCATTTTTCTTTCTAATAAGTACCATGTTTCCTTCGGGTGAGTGTCCCTTTGCATTTATTATACGAGCCTTTTCCCTTTTCAATGCCATTATAACATTCTGAAAGGCGCTCTTTTCCTTCAACATATAATTACAGTGCTTATATAGCGCCTAACACTTACTTTGTCAGAAGTCTCTAAGCGCTCTACAATAATGCAGCATAATTACCCTGCCTTTCTCCATTTATGTTGAGTGTCCCTTTTCACATGTGATAACTTCACCTTTTTTTTTACTGTGACACGCGCAGTTGTTATAATTGTGTTACTTAAACAAGACATTTTCAGTCTTTCTTTATTAGATTGTGCTTAAAAATCATCAGGGTTTGTTTTTGGTCCTCTTCATAAGATGTAATTTTTGCTCGCTCGAAAATCAATGTTTAGACCATCACACCCAACTTCAAAGTATGTTGCTTTAAAAGCAGTATCTTGTACCATGTAAGTGAGAAACAAATATTGATGTCATCCTGGTAATGTAATCACAATCCTGACGATGTAGTTGTTATAACAATGTCTAACAAGTGTTTAATACTCTGAGGTTTCCCTTTGTAGGCGCCCCTTTTTTTTCTCCAGAAAGTGCCCCTTTTTGTTGGTTCCCCCCCCACCCACTTTAGAAGACGACCCACCACCTCTGGGGGAGTAGCATATCCTCACCATTGACGCCAGGATAAACATAGCCTTCCTGCAGTGATGAGGCATAAAATAGGCCCCCTCGAAAATAAATAAATAATAATAACTAAATAACTAAGTAAATAAAACATGAATAAATAAATAAATAAATAAACAAATAACATAAAATTAAATAATAATACAAATAATAATGATAATTTTTTCAAATTATCTGCTTACCCATCCTTGGTCATGAGGCTTCTTGACAAATCGAACCTCAAGTTTTGGTTTTCTGGAGGGAGGCATGCGTCTGGGAAGAAACGACATGCATGACAATAATATGCCATTACAAAATAGCCAGTCCCGAATCATGGCAAAGAATCCTCCAGAAAAATGGCTGACTGAGACCTCTAGCCACCGTTCCTGCACTGAACAAATCATGTTGGAAGAATCTGGGAGCCGTTCAGGTGTACCTTTAAAATAAAACAGAACGAATTCAATTCAATAAAAAACGACAGGAAGCGACTTAGATATAGGGACGTTTCTTAGCTCATTATGCTTAACATAAGCATGCATCGTATTTTTGCGACTGGAATACGATTTAAAAGGGAAAATTACCAAAGAAAACCAGACTTATTTTATTTTATAACTTACAAAATACATAATTTTTTTTCGATAGGAGGACTAGACATTGTCAAATATTTGACAATTAAATTCAATAAACACAATCGCCCTGAAATATTTCTCTCATGTATTTCTCTTGAGTAAGGGAAGAAGAATTATGTGTACATAGGCCTTAACCTACTAATTGAAGAAATGAACATTAATTTTTCTAATGACCGTGATTAATCTATCCTGATACCAAACTACCCCCTGTGAAATTTTCTTTGAAATTAACAAATGTATAGTCTTTGCAAAGGTCCCCTGAATTCACAGAATGCGCCAGTCGTCAGAATGTGTTCAGAGTAATACATTCCTTGGAATTTATGTTGATCGCAAATTGACATGGAAAAAAAAATCATAACTTTTTTTGCTACATATTTTTTTTATTGATTGATTTTCTATGTATATTTTGTTTTCAAGACAAATTGTAAAACAGCCTCTTAGGAACTAATACTACAACAAGCTCTGCTTCTATTTAGTTCCTCTTTTCTCGTGCTATTACTATTATATTTGTCATTTCTTTTTATATTTTATGTAATATACTTATTCATTGTATTATGTTTTGCATGAGAAATAAATTCATTTGAATTTGAACTGATTGGGGATGCAAACATTATCGTAATGGGTGGATCATGACATTACGTGTACATGTATTCATCATTCATAATGTATGAACATCAACGTCAAAAGCTTCATTAAATCAATGGACATGCCTCCTATAAAGCTATTTTGGGCAACATTGCCATTTTAATTCGGGCCGTTCTTTGTAACTTTTGCGTTGATAGAACTAATAGGAAACAAAACAAAATGATTTAACACCAGGGTATAGTCAATTCTACTAGCAATGTTGTTATCAAATTGTCAAATTTCATAAATGTGAGGTCATGAATGGGTGTCAAAGTTTATGAGTCTTTCTGCGAACCATTCTTAACATAATGTATTAACGTACATTGAGTTCCCGACTGGTATTGTATACATTTTACGTGGATATTTTCAATGTAGCCGACATCGCCATCCAAAAATTTAGAAACGGCATTGATCATATGTTATTGATCATATGTCAGATCTTATATCATATTTGCTACCTAAAGTTGTGACAATGTCTATACAGCTATAATCATAGTTCACCCATTGCGAGGCTTGATGAGCTATCCCGACTTTGAACACGTTAAATGATGTAAAGTCTGCAGTGGCAATGATGGCCAAAGATGACTTTGATGTGAAGAGGCGAACCCCCCCCCCCATTACCAACGGAAGATATGAAACAAAAATCTTAGAATACTAGAAAAAGAATCATAACTCATCCCATTAAAATGTTGCTTGATTAGGATTCGGGTTCTCGACCTATGCCAAATAGATTATATGCCAGTTCACTAACTATTATGCAAACTATTATCTGATTTTCTCTTAAAACACAGCCCGAACATTTTTATACTTTCAGAAAGGCTGAACACGTAATTTAGTTACCTGACTGATTCCAGGAATACAGTATGGTCTTTACTTGGTTAGGAACAGTGACTAATGCACAGTGAGGTATTATCAGCTTTGCCGGTTTCTTAAAGCGTAGCCCAGACGGGTAACACTGGAAGCCATGGCTGACTAGAAGCTCGTCCTCTTTAAGTGTAAGGCCATTTGGAATCTCGGTCAGTACCCGAAGGCTGATCTCTTCTTCTTCGTCAAGGGCACCAGGTGGAATGTGAAGTATAAACCCATGGAATTTGGTAGACAGCTTTCCTCCAAGGGCCCCAAAATGTCCAGTTGCAGATCTACCATCTGATATTAAACAGCAATGCAAATATATGTATTAATAGTATACTCTCCAGTACATGTATGTTAAACCAGCTCTGAAGTATCATGCTAGAGCTATACAGTGCATGTACCCACACATGACATAAGAAAGTTGTCCAGAATATAAAATGCAAAAATAACGATGAAGCAAACAAAAAATGTTTGATACAAGAAAACACACAACATAAAACAACGTACGATAGTTAAAGAATTTTTTGTTTTAAAGTGATATCAAATTATTGTAGACGATGGGTGCGAGGTGTACGAGGAATTGACAGTGGTCATAGTTTTAAAATACGATATAATGCATATTGCACATAGTAGCTACTCTATATTCCTTCAAGCTACCCATCCCAATTTTAATTGTCAATATGGCATGAAAGTAATTTTTTGTCTTGAATTTATATTTAGCTATAGCCTAGGGAAAAGCATATCAATTGATTGAATGTTAAATTTCCGGTATTCTTAACAGCATCTTTAATTTCCGTGTTTCATTCATTTTGATTACTCATGAGGCCTATCCAATAGTTGCTCTCTAACCTATATGGCTGAGTTCAAAGAGACCTTAGAGGATAATTTATTTATTTATTGTATACATATTATGTTGTACATACGATGAAAGGCTCAGTTTTAATTGAATACCCTCAATATGTAACTGTGGATTACAAGAAAGTGATTTGATTGATCATTGTCGTTTACAGACTATAATTGCATAATTTATGATACCCTCGGATTTCTCTGCTTTCGATGAGTCCTGCACAGAATCCCAAACCAGCTTCAGTGTCTGGTTTGCATTAGGCCCTGAAGTCTGAGATGCTTTCCAACGTGAGAGCATTTGGATGTTAGCGTTATTCCTGTTGTACAATGTGCGATGTTCGATGTGTTGTAACTCTGACTTGTTGAATCCTAGCTTCCCGCCAATCTCATAGAACTTCTTTGGTCTGATCTGGCGGGCGAACGCAAGCAGTGTCCTGCCAGGAATTTCTCTGTATCATTGGATAAAGTCTATGTTAAGAAACCAACAAGTATATTTTTCTCGTTTCTTCAAATAATTCAAATCGCCGAGAGATTATAATGAGTGTTCAAAGGTACTAGTATGTGGATGATCGTGTGTGTTAATGTTGTTTTTCTCCTTTTATGTTATTCTGCCAGGTCATTTGCACCCCTCATATCATCTTTTTTCCTCTCGATTTTTCTTCTCGTCGATTGTGTTTCAACGCAATTCAGACTATTCAACTGTATTCCTGTTGGCTCCCTCCACATCACTATAATATGCATTCTGTATTCTTGTTTCCATTCCGTTTAAATGTGATTCATTATCTTAAATAGTTTCCAATTATTATGTTCTTATGACATTTCTTTTGAATTTTGATTATATTTTGAATTGTCACAATTGTTTGTCTTACAGTCTTTTTATCCATTTGTAAGGAATTCGTTTACTGTATTGTAAGTTGTTGAGACTGTTTTTAAACATTGGAACATACAATTTATACTTGCTTTGCATTAAAACTTATGCCTCACATTAACCGTCTTGTATTAAACACTGCAGTCAGTTTATTTTCATTGGCGGAAAGAAAGAGCACTGGACCGACGTTCAATATCAATTCTATCAACACCTTAGTAAAATATTGATATAAATTAGAATCTTACCCAGCCGGTCCAATGTCTGATGCACGTAGATGAAGCAAAAGTAGAACAGGAAGATATAAACATTAACAAAAAATAAGAATACAAAAGTAATAATAAACAATATACCTTTACAAAAGGGAATAAAACTAGTTGTTAGCCTCGTTTTAATACGCCAAGCCAATTAACTATTGTACTTCTCTCATACTCCCGTCTACATGTATGATGTAGATAAGTATTAATTTGAGTATCCCACCGTCTATTTATTCTATTTTGTCTGTTTAGAACAAGATGACATGTATTTTGAAGTGTAATATCTTAAAATAACTCAAATACTTAATTGCCACTACAATTCAGCCCTTGGTACAACCATATTATGTCTATGGTACAACGCGGTATTGACCATTAATCTAGAGCTCTAACCTATCTATTTCTTGACTGCTATGTGCCATTAACGTCTCGAAATTGGTTTACTGGACCTTACTTTTAATTCTATACTGAACCATTACTTCTAGCAGCGCACAACACGGGAATACAAGTTGTATGAGGTGCTAGTATGCATGCAATACACATATAAGTATTATATATTATCCTGATTATAGCACTCGATGACTCTAAGTTGCTTGAAAAACAACTGGAAGTACTTGTGTGTACTCGTCCCTAAGTTAGCAGAAAGGTTGAAGCCTATTGTTTTACAACAATTTGGGTTTAATGCGGGTACCATTTCAAAAACAGTGAATTTCTCCTTTTTTTATTTTTGTTTCTAGTGTATTATAGGGTAGTCATTTTCTTCATGTTAAATGGACATCGACTATATATATAGAAAGACAAACCGACACTTTGTTCAAAAGTCAAACCTGAAATGGCCGTTTCTTCTGCTGGTGAATCTATAGATTCCATGAGTGACAGAAACGTTTCCTTTGCTGCTTGGCCGGACGGTTGTCTCTTTATCCATGTCACCAACATGTCATAGATGGCCTGCTCTTTGTCATGGAACCTCCTGTATTCTATGACATCCAGTTGTTGTATGGTGAAACCAAGAGCTACTCCCAAATCATAGAACTGGTCTACCGTCATTGTTTGCGCTACTGTAAGGACATCAATGTCTGGCAGGTCACTTTTCAAGATTTCTTCCTGTGCCCTGCAAGACAAAGTGAGGGTTTTGCTTTGTTGTGTCTAAATTTGCTTTGTTGAAACTACTTTAAAACGATGGTTATAAAGGTATGCAAAAAATTTGACGCTAAACGACTTACGGCAGGACATTTCTTTGTATTTGTCCATATTCATCAAAGACCCAGGAATTATTACACGACATATGTGCTACCGAATCCAATTTTGATCACCTTTGCTTTGCAAAGTACAAAATAATGAGGTGAGGGAAAAATTTGTTCGAGTCCTGAATGAAAAACAGAAAACAGAGGTATTGGTTTGAGCTATTCCTTAATTCTTAAAGAGTATAAAGATTCATTCCTTCAAATGGTTTACATGTAGCTTTGTTCAGCATTGTTATTTATTTACTACACATTAATGCCTAAATTCAAGTCAGGACCGAATGTTACATTCCAATCTATAAACGCAACCTCAAATTTGATTGCCTCATCGGCCCTATCAATATTTTTGACGAAATGGTGCGGTGAAACGGAGATATGTCATCGAATCAATTTCTGATCACATTTTGCAACGTAGAAATAATGGGATGCAAAAAGTACTTGCATTAATACAAATATTTTCTTCAACTCACAAAATGGAAAACAAAAACAGATTTGAAACTTACCGAAGAAATGATGGGGGCTCAGAAGGAGATAGATACTCCTGTCCATCTACAATTTTCGATAGAAAGGGCAAATAAAGAGTATATGGGAATGAATTTTGCTTTTTTATTATTATTATTACTACTATTAAACAATTTCCTCTGGTTATGGTCTCTAGTTTTCAAAAAGTTTGCTGAACCTTTTGTCCATGATTAAACGTACAGAAGAAGTATATGTATAAAGAGTCATGGGAAAATGAACATTACAAAAAAGCGAATATTCATATGCCCATATTTCGTATTTCATGACAAACTGCCAGACCAGTTTAAGCTCTCCTCGATTCAGAGCTCGAGACTGGATCAAGAAAGGTCGGTCGGCCACTGCTGCGCTATAAAGAGAAAATTGGAAAGCAGTAGTGGAGGACAGGAAGCAATGGAGATATATTGCGTCGGAAGTATGCGACAAAGTAGATGATTGGAGGATTAGTCAAAACTGTCAACGACGAGCAAAAAGACACTCAAGAAAACAAGGATGAACTTATGAGAAACCAAGATTGTTGTGAGGAGAAGAATTTTGTGAATTATTTTATGATGTTTCGTATGTTTAAAATATTTATGTAATTGCTGTGTATCTCATTTTTAGTTTATAAACAACAACAAAAAGTGAATGTGTATAAGTTTTCATGAATGTTCTGTGTAAAACCCGTTTACGGGCATTAGGTGTATAAATATGTCTAAAAAATCATACCCAAAAGATAATAAAACCCATTCCGAACTGAATTTGATTTCATTTTTTGGATAATTTTGGGTATTCATTGCTTATTGAAAAACATTACACTCGGATGCAATTATTTATAAGCGCTAGATATCATTTTTTCGTGAGATTCTCCAAAGTGTTCTAGTTATTACGAGTTATGAACTGACTGATAATTTGTCATTAAGTGCACAAATATGATGAAGAAAGATTATACCTGTGTGTCTGATGATAAAAACAGTTGATCGAGACGCCCCTAGCCTTCCAGCCTGTGTAATCGTAATAGTTATCCGTGTGAAGTCCTCATCATCCTCCGTAGGAGTCACGGACAACAATATGTTGTGTCTAATCTTGCCATGAACATCCTTCAAAGAGAGAACCTGTGATATTGAAATAAAAGAGAAAAATAACAATACTAAATTTAAAACGATGTCATTACGAGGAAAATTACAACAAAATCGAGATGTGTATATTTATTCATAGCATCTCGTGTAATCAACACGATCACAACTTTTTTTGTTGTATTGAAATTGTCTTTTTTATTTTTTGGTCACTTCACAGTACATTGGTTTGACAAATGATTCACACACCAGTGAAAATGAACATTTGATTACATAATACATTGAACGTTATACAGCTTATTAACCTATCAACAACAACAAAAAATCTTTCTTATCTGACAGTAGATATCCATTGGGCCATGCCCTGCCACCTGCTGTCATGGGCAGCTTTTTTTTCTCATTGCGTATAGCAATGTATCTCTCTATTTTATACGGTTTAATCAATAAGGAAATGAAGTTAGAAATATTTGGTTTAACTAATTTGCATCTATTTAGGTAAATTGTTTTCTTTGCAATTATTAATATATGATTAAAAAGAATATAATTCTTCGACAATATACCAAGAATTACCGTTTTTTCGGTTAAAATCGAGAAATCAAACATAGTCCAAAAATCTTGTACTATTGTACATTTCCAAAAAAAATGTTCAATCGTTTCATTTTCTAGGTCACAAAAAGAACATAATGGGGAACTAATGACTTTCATTTTATTCAGTTTATAATTCAAATTCAGAATATTATTTAATACCTTAAACTGAAATTCTCTGTAAATTACATCAATTGTAGTTGAAATGATACCTGAACGAGCCAATAACAAGTACCAAATGCACCAATTAGGGGAGTGTGTATGGTAAGCATTATATGATTGGTGGTAAATGCCCCTCTCTTCCTATTTGATAAGAACTGCATCTCCATTATACCTTACGCATCAAAACAAAAATAGCTTGATCATCGAATGCAGCCTTTGCTATGAAAACACAAAAGTTATATATTTGCTACAGATTATCATAGTAAAAATTAACACGTCATATAAATCCTTTTGAGTTTTGATTACCTTGCTTTCAACTTGTTTTCCTTCATGCTGACACGTCACTGTGACGTCACCAGACTTGGATTCAACACTGAAGGGAACAGAGCGATGGCTCTTGTGGTACGACTGCTGTTTCTTCTCCTCTCGTATATCCTATTACAAAGGAAGAGCATTTATGAGAAACCGCAATTTCCTTTCGGTGAAGAAAATGTGTTAAACATCAACAGAAAAGTAGTGACTAGTTAATCACTCTTAGAATGAAATGGTTCTAAATGTTTATTGGCATTGAGAACGCACGGTTCTTCATAACCCTAGAAAAAAAAATTTAAAAGCTAAATAACTTTTCTTTTTACAATCCGACTGTTTTGGAGAAGAAAGAAAATCCATTTGAACCTATGGACCATTTTTGTACTGTAATCAAATTCATTGCATAAATCTTTGTTAAGTGTCTCGTTAGAATTATTTCATTCACCTGCTATGAATAATTGTTTGTCCATGGTCAAATTGCGAATTGCATACATTACGTTATGTTAGGTATTAGACAAGCCATAATGTTTTCATCCTACATAGCAACAATTAATGTATGCAATCCGCATTCTTACTATTCAAATTACAATTATTCGTGTAATAATTTGTAACGAGGCACTTGACAAAGATGTGTACGTAGCAATAAATTATAAATGATATCCGCATTCTGACTATTAAGATATTATTTGTGCAAATAATTGCGGACTGTGTCTTGATGCTACGGTTGAGTAAAACTGTCTTTCATAATACGTTTCACTCTATCAAAGGAAAAGATAATATGACTACAAGGAAAGTAAGTTTTGAGTTACCTAAAATCTTACCTGAAATTGTACATTGGAATTATACAAAACTTATTTGACCCTCTGTAACCATGACAATGAGTGAATTGTTATATGAAGGGCTCTATGTAGATGTTGAAAGACACGGACATTGGGTGCTTAATACGGGACAAGATATGATAGCATTACATTTTTTAATTATATCATTTAAAACGAATAATAACTATTATTCCTTTAAAAAAGGACTTTAATTCATCGCGTAGCAATAAGACGGGCTTTCCCCAAAATAGAAATCATACTGCCTGAAGAAGCCAGTGAACTGGTGAAACGTTGCGGAGAAGTTGTAAGTAATACATTCCAACAATTGGTTGCTAATAATCACGTGCTTTATACTGACCGCTTCGATCCCGGGAAGGTCTGCATGCATCTGCAGGTGAACCTCAAACTTATTGCCTCTCTCTATCTTGACCGGGATGTATGGGGTGCACATCAGTTGGTGTCGGATCACCTGTTGTTCGAGAGGAATAAGAACCCACCACTCTGCACAGTGATCAATGTACAGCTCAAGATGTCTCCTGTACACTCTGCAGTATGGTGGTTCGTCTGGTGAGCTGGATGATCTTTTTCTTGATGTTCTCGGTATATCTGGTGTCAGTGGGTAACAAAACAAAATACGTTTTTTGTTGAGAAATGTTATTTATCCAATATTTATATTCATAGTGGGTGTTCTTGTGAAGAATATTTATTTTAAATGGTTTTGAATTTAAGAATCAATATTAAAAAGCCCCAACTCCCCTTCACTCCTTCCCCTTTACTGAAAGTTTCCACAGATGCATGTTAGTTTTAAATTGTTCCTCATGACGTTTTGGCACTGTGATGAGGCCGATAACTAGAGCTTAAACTATTAACTCCGAGATCAAAAACAGTAGTTAAGATTCAAGAGTCAAGGCTCATTGTCTTTAAGAATACACTCGATGGTGACCGGTACTACTAGCGAAGACGAAGAACAATACAATAGATTTCAGGGAAAAAAAAATGTTTTCAATTATTTTAACATTATGATGACGACAATGGCTTCTTCTATAGGGCAGGTGTCAACCTCAGATGGGCGCTCATGGTGCTTGCTCCACAATATCTTACAAATGCTAAAAGTGTATCTCGGTGCATGAAT
The DNA here is from genome assembly GCA_035222895.1 of Strongylocentrotus droebachiensis. Lineage (NCBI taxonomy): Eukaryota > Metazoa > Echinodermata > Echinoidea > Camarodonta > Strongylocentrotidae > Strongylocentrotus > Strongylocentrotus droebachiensis. The sequence goes on along the minus strand of JAVYIG010002960.1, from coordinate 79,376 downwards.
ATGCATTTATCCCAGCATGAAAATAGGTTATTTTCTTAATCAGACCCAATAGACTTACCCTTGACTGAATCCCATACACGGGAGACGATGTCTGGTTTCACTCGATCAGGGTTCGTGACCAAGGAATAGTGTGGCATCCTGATCCTAACAGGTTGGTGGAAGATCATGTTTGGAGGATCACATCTGATCCCGTAGCAGACCACTGATTCATCATATTGGATGTCAACACTGGGAGTGTCTCGTAAGAGGGTTAAAGTGATCGTGCACGGGTCACTCTGATGAACAGCCTCCGGAGGGATATACAGTGATACTCCATGGTCTTCGATTTCGATTTCCTGACTGGTATTCATTTCGATTTCAACTGAGACGATGGAAGGAGTTGATGGTTCATCTGTTATTTATTTCAAACATAAGGAAATGAAAGAATAAAAAGAACGGACATAATCGACAAAGTAACTGTAAATTAAAATCGGGATAGTCATTGGAATGATATACCAATAATATCTTTAAATAAAGTTGTCATCTCATTTCTGCTCAAAAAAAGATGCACTTTATTACAACTGCAACGGTTGAGTTATTTACCCAACCACTGACATTTCCTCCTGGTTTGTAATACTGTATTTGAATTACGGTCAATAGTAAATCAATAACGTATTATCGATATTGCTTCTTTATTTACATCCATCTGTGTGTTATCTGGTCATTCAACGTTCATCTCTCGTATTAGGGTCATTGATGGAGACCCGATACTTAGTTTTTCATACCTGAATACGAATGCAGTTTTTGTAGGGAGTACGTGAGCGAGTTGGGTGTGCGATTAAGTAATATAAATGGCCCAGACAATGAATTCCTAAATTCTTTGTTCTTTGGGATGGAAAACTGAAAACAAATCTTTGCTTGACTTTAATCTTTGACTTAATGAATAAGAAAAAATAAACGCACTAGTTTAGCATTTACACTAAGAAAAGCTGTTTGTGTTTGAAGGATGTTCTTACCTCGATAAGACTGGATCTCCTCTAAAGAAGGTAATCTGAAATTAATCAGTGCAGATGTAATAAAGTCGATAAGTCATTTCTAAACAATTTGTGCTGTGAAAACGTGTATTTGTTTCCACTTATGAAATTTCACATAAATCATATTGATATGAATCGAACAACTGTTAAATGTCAGACACTTATCGAGGCCCATATTTAAAAAAAGAGAGACACTAATCTTAGCATTGTGTAGGAACAGAAGAAAAATACCTATTTTTTGACCTGGTAATGCGGTAAAATACAGTTCTCACATAACCCAAACAATTAAAGAACGACAGTTAGTTCATATTTTCTTAACGAATTTTGTTAAACAAATAATATGTATTTATACATGTATAGGATAAAGTGGAGTTTACGACCTAACGTAGGCTTCACTTACTAGCCCCGAACAAAGTAATAGTCACAATTGTCACAAAATATGTACAAGTTATTGTTTGAACAACACATTTATAATCAACTGTTAAGATTTACATACTATAAGGCTAGACTTTCTAATTCAATACAAAATGATATCAACAAGATGAAGAAATGCATTATTTCCTTGGGTTTTGATCAATCTTTTGTTTTACAACTGGACTGAATGTTATTATTTTATACTTAAAAGTATCACCTCGACAGAATCATCTGTTTGACAACTTCGTCCTTGGCATATTGGATTGGTAGCCTGCCAGTCTTGTCCCTCACATCTAACTTGGCTCCATTTTCTAGGAGATAAAACACCAAGGCCTTCTCAGGAGATAGTTCGCCCTTGTAATACTCATCAGAGATCTGAAACATAAAAATGTATATGCTTTTTTACTGCAACAGTATCGTCTATCAATAGCCAGGGTGGATGAGCACCATATATACGCGAAGTTTAACGCTGCCTCTTGGATTCACAGTTGTGAAAATTCCTATTTACGTTGTACATTTCCCCCACTCACACAAACACACGCACACACACCAACATAAACATTTTCTTTGGCCAATCATGGGTATCAGATTTTAGGATTCAATAATGACCTAGACGAGCAGTATATGTCGGTGACACCGCCATAACGACTTCATGTCGACTCCAAAACTGACCAATATTAGCCCGTAACATAATTTTTTTGTTCAGACTCTCGTCGGTCTGGTGTCGGTCTCGTTTGTGTTACTGGGGTACTACTCACCTCTTTTAGTGTACCCGAGTCATGCATAATCCTGTCGCTCTTATAGCAGAGTTTAATGGCTTTATGGAGACACGTCTGGCCGTCAGTTGATTGGACATTGATATCAGCTCCCTCAGAAACTAACTTCTCAATAGTGGATGTATGACCGTCTTGGATGGCAAGATGGATATCCGTTAAATCTATCTGGCCGAGCTGGATATAAGAAAACACGCAGCATGAAAACTTGAATTTTTGATTTAAAAAACTGCTATGAAAGCCAAAGTTCGATAAAGTAAAGTAGATCAAGTGATCAATTATTCAGTGATAAGTAAACTTTCAAGCAATCCTTATGATATGTGAGAAACATGTATATTGACAAAAAGTTAAGAAACAGGACTAGGGTCTCACTGGTGTTTTATGTATGCTTAAGAATAAAGTAGTGGTCACCCAAATGTAGTAAGATTTGAGTTGGTCAATTCTAAATACGTGATGATAAGTAGACTTTGCCTCATATGCCTGATATCCACTAAATTCAATTAAATTACTTGTCAATCTACATGCATGTATTGTATATATCGGGGTAGATAATTTCAATAGAGTGGGTTTTTAATATTTTTACCTTTGAATATGAGCGGTCGATGAATAGATCAGCGATGCTTTGATACCCGAGGTATGTAGACAATTGTAGAGGCGTGTGACCATCAATGTCTCCTGTGTCAGAACGTGCTCCTTCTGCTAGAAGGACTTTAACAATAGTAATATTACCATGCTGAACAGCTTTGTGTAAAGGTGTCCTACCATCATTGCTTCCCTTATTCACCTCAGCGCTTTTACTGATGAGATGTTTGATGATATCAAGATGACCCTGATGAGCAGCAACGTGCAACGCTGTCATACAGTCATTATCTCCCTTATTCACCTCAGCTCCCTGACTGATGAGATATTTGGCGACATCAAGATGACCTTTTTGAGTAGCAACGTGTAGTGCTGTCATACCGTTATCATTTATATTATTCACCTCAGCTCCTTGACTGATGAGATATTTGGTAACATCAAGATGACCCCTTTGAGCAGCAACGTGTAATGCTGTCATACCATTGTTTTGTCTATTATTCACCTCAGCTCCTTCGCTGATGAGATATTCGGTGATATCAAGATGACCCGTATAAGCAGCAGTTTGTAATGCAGTCGCACCACGAACATTTCTCTTATTCACCTCAGCTCCTTGATTGATGAGATATTTGATGATGTCAACGTGACCCTGATGAGCAGCAACGTGTAATGCTGTCCTACCGTCATTATCTCCCTTATTCACCTCAACTCCCTGACTGATGAGATATTTGGTGATATGGAGATAACCCTTGAGAGCAGCAACGATTAATGCTGTCATACCGTCATTTTCTTCCTTATTCATCTCAGCTCCTTGACCGATGAGATTTTTGGTGATATCAAGATGGCCCGTATAAGCAGCAACGTGTAATGCTGTCGCACCTCGGCCATTTGTCTTATTCACCTCAGCACCTTGACTGATGAGATATTTGGTGATATCAAGATGACCCCCCTGAGCAGCAAAGTGTAAAGCTGTCCTATCGCAATTATCTCCTTTATTCATCTCAGCTCCTTGACTGATGAGATTTTTGGTAACATGAAGATGACCCTCCTGGGCAGCAATGTGTAATGCTGTTCTACCGTCATTATCTCCCTTATTCACCTCAGCTCCTTGACTGATGAGATATTTTGTGACATCAATATCACCCATATAAGCAGAAAAGTGTAATGCTGTCTTACCGTCATTATCTTCCTTATTTCCCTCTGCTCCTTGACTGATGAGATATTGCGTGACATCACGATAACCCTCCTGATCTGCAAAGTGTAATGCTGTCATACCGTCATTATCTCCCTTATTCACCTCAGCTCCTTGACTGATGAGATATTTTGTGACATCAATGTGACCCATATAAGCAGCACTGTGTAATGCTGTCTTACCGCCATTATCTTCCTTATTCCCCTCTGCTCCTTGACTGATGAGATATTTGGAGAGATCAAGATGACCCTTATAAACAGCAAAGTGTAATGCTGTCTTACCGGCATTATCTCCCTTATTCACCTCAGCTCCTTGACTGATAAGATATTTGGTGACATCAATATGACCCATATAAGCAGCAAAGTGTAATGCTGTCATACCGTTGTTTTCTTCCTTATTCCCCTCAGCTCCTTGACTCATGAGACATTTGGTGACATCAATATGACCCATACAAACAGCACCGTGTAATGCTGTCGTACCGCCATTATCTCTCTCATTCACCTCAGCTCCTCGACTGATGAGATATTTGGTGACATCAAGATGGCCCTGCAAAGTAGAAGCGTGTAGTGCTGTCCTACCGTTATTAGTTCTTTTATTCACCTCAGCTCCTTGACTGATGAGATATTTTATGACATCAAGATGACCCTCCTGAGCAGCAACGTGTAATGCTGTGTCACCGGCATTATCTCCCTTATTCCCCTCAGCTCCTTGGCTGATGAGATATTTGGTGACATCACGATGACCCTCGCTTGCAGCACTGTGTAATGCTGTCCTACCGCTATTAGATCTTTTATTCACATCAACTCCTTGACTGATGAGACATTTGGTGACATCAAGATGACCCTGCATAGCAGAAGCATGTAGTGCTGTCATACCGTTATCATGTATATTATTCACCTCAGCTCCTTGGCTGATGAGATATTTGGTGACATCAAGATGACCCTCGCTAGCAGCACTGCCTAATGCTGTCCTACCGCTATTAGATCTTTTATTCACATCAACTCCTTGACTGATGAGATATTTGGTGACATCAAGATGACCCTGCATAGCAGAAGCGTGTAGTGCTGTCCTACCGTCATTATCTCTCTCATTCACCTCAGCTCCTCGACTGATGAGATATTTGGTGACATCAAGATGACCCTTCATAGTAGAAGCGTGTAGTGCTGTCATACCGTTATCATCTATGTTATTCACTTCAGCTCCTTGACTGATGAGATATTTGGTGACATCAAGATGACCCTGCATAGTAGAAGTGTGTAGTGCTGTCCTACCGCCATTATCTCTCTCATTCACCTCAGCTCCTTGACTGATGAGATATTTGGTGACATCAAGATGACCTTGCACTGTAGAAGCGTGAAGTGATGTCATACCGCCATTATCTCTCTCATTCATATTAGCTCCTTGACTGATGAGATATTTGGTGACATCAAGATGACCCTTCATAGTAGAAGCGTGTAGTGCTGTCATACCGTTATCATCTATGTTATTCACTTCAGCTCCTTGACTGATGAGATATTTGGTGACATCAAGATGACCCTGCATAGTAGAAGCGTGTAATGCTGTCCTACCGTTATTAGTTCTTTTATTCACCTCAGCTCCTTGACTGATCAGATATTTGGTGACATTAAGATGACCCTGCATAGCAGCAACGTGTAGTGCTGTCATACCGTTATCATCTATGTTATTCACTTCAGCTCCTTTACTGCTGAGATATTTGGTTACATCAAGACGACCCCTAAAGGCAGCATTGTGTAATGCTGTAATACCGTCATTTCTCCCCTTATTCACCTCAGCTCCTTGACTGATGAGATATTTTATGACATCAAGATGACCCTCCTGAGCAGCAACGTGTAATGCTGTGTCACCGGCATTATCTCCCTTATTCCCCTCAGCTCCTTGGCTGATGAGATATTTGGTGACATCAAGATGACCCTCGCTTGCAGCACTGTGTAATGCTGTCCTACCGCTATTAGATCTTTTATTCACATCAACTCCTTGACTGATGAGATATTTGGTGACATCAAGATGACCCTGCATAGCAGAAGCATGTAGTGCTGTCATACCGTTATCATCTATGTTATTCAACTCAGCTCCTTGACTGATGAGATATTTGGTGACATCAAGATGACCCTGCATAGCAGAAGCGTGTAGTGCTGTCCTATCGTCATTATCTCTCTCATTCAACTCAGCTCCTCGACTAATGAGATATTTGGTGACATCAAGATGACCCTGCATAGCAGAAGCGTGTAGTGCTGTCCTATCGTCATTATCTCTCTCATTCAACTCAGCTCCTCGACTAATGAGATATTTGGTGACATCAAGATGACCCTCTTGAGCAGAAGCGTGTAGTGCTGTCCTACCGCCATTATCTCTCTCATTCACCTCAGCTCCTTGACTGATGAAATATTTGGTGACATCAAGATGACCCTGCATAGTAGAAGCGTGTAGTGCTGTCATACCGTTATCATCTATGTTATTCACTTCAGCTCCTTGGCTGATGAGATATTTGGTTACATCAAGATGACCCTTTATAGTAGAAGCGTGTAGTGCTGTCCTACCGTTATTAACTCTTTTATTCACCTCAGCTCCTTGACTGATGAGATATTTGGTGACATCAAGATGACCCTGCATAGCAGAAACGTGTAGTGCTGTCATACCGTTATCATCTATGTTATTCACTTCAGCTCCTTTACTGCTGAGATATTTTATGACATCAAGATGACCACTGAGGACAGCACTTTTTAATGCTGTCATACCGACATTATCTCCCTTATTCACCTCAGCTCCTTGACTGATGAGATATTTGGTGACATCAAGATGACCCTGCATAGCAGAAACGTGAAGTGCTGTCATACCGTCGTTATCTCCCTTATTCACCTCAGCTCCTCGACTGATGAGATATTTGGTGACATCAAGATGACCCTGCATAGCAGAAACGTGCAGTGCTGTCATACCGTCGTTATCTCCCTTATTCACCTCAGCTCCTTGACTGATGAGATATTTGGTGACATCAAGATGACCCTCTTGAGCAGAAGCGTGTAGTGCTGCCATACCGTTATGTTGTATATTATTCACCTCAGCTCCTTGACTGATGAGATATTTGGTGACATCAAGATGACCCTGCATAGCAGAAACGTACAGTGCTGTCTTACCGTCGTTATCTCCCTTATTTACCTCAGCTCCTTGACTGATGAGATATTTGGTGACATCAAGATGACCCTCTTGAGCAGAAGCATGTAGTGCTGTCATACCGTTATGTTGTATATTATTCACTTCAGCTCCTTGACTGATGAGATATTTGGTGACATCAAGATGGCCCTGCATAGCAGGAGCGTGTAGTGCTGTCATACCGTTATTAGCTCTTTTATTCACCTCAGCTCCTTGACTGATCAGATATTTGGTGACATCAAGATGACCCTCCAGAGCAGAAGCGTGTAGTGCTGTCCAACCGTCATTATCTCTCTCATTCACCCCAGCTCCTTGACTGATGAGATATTTGGTGACATCAAGATGACCCTCCAGAGCAGAAGCGTGTAGTGCTGTCCAACCGTCATTATCTCTCTCATTCACTCCAGCTCCTTGACTTGTGAGTTTTTTTGTGTCATCAAGATCACCTTGCCTTGCTGCAATGTGTAAAGGAGTAGTGCCAGTATTGCCCTGGTTCCCTTTTGTATACTGCGGAATAGCCGTCCTTGTCTCCTGTATCCATGTTAGCTCCATGATTGAGTATAACTATCATTGCTTTCAGACGTCCGAATGATGCAGCGAGATGTCAGGTTACTTGTCCATCTGTAGTCGCCTTCTCCGCATCAGATACATGATTTATGAGATTTTCATCGACCGTCTCCTGGCCATACTGGAACGCTCTACTCGAATGGTTACGATTAAGATTCGGAATCTTTTGTTGCAGATAAACCAGTTGCATTCTGCACGTTACTAGCGTAAGCATACACCACACTTGGGTTTTCTTTCTCGCAATGTACAGTTGTTATTTTTGTCGTTGGTTCCAAAGTTCCAAAGTCCTGTGCAATGAACTAAATCATAGTTCAAATATTTGTTATTCCTATTCCACTGTTAGACTTCTCTATTTTCTCCTGGGGGGGGGGGAGGGCAATCATATAAAGCGAGTGCATTATTGACCGCTCCTTCTTCCCTTTCTAAAAATAAAGGGTGGAAACGTGTATTACGTTCGTCTCTTCAAGGAGACATACATTTAGACTACGTAGAACATTTTCCAGGAGGGAAATCGTCCTGCACAAAGTCCATGTTTTACATGTTTTTATAACACAACTCGTATATGTCGTTTCTTTATAGAGTTTCGGGATAATTTTGTGTGTATGTGGACACGCTGTTAGAAGCATAAATTTGCCCCCATTGACGTATCTTACTACACAATAATTAAAATATTAACGCTGAGTGGAGGACGCTGATTCCTATCCTAATTAATAGTTGAATTACCCATGAAAAAAATAAATACTAACTCTGATTATGGTACTGGTTATGATTATGATAATGCGGTAAAGGTGAGGAAAAAAATCCGATTGTAGAGTACATGGAGAGTGCATGTCTTACCAAATACATTTTTACAAAGTCTTCTTTATGGAAGTCCTGGTTGAAAAGAAGTCAACGTGGTGTTGTGGCCTTGGGTAAGACATACAGCCTAGGTTGCCTGGAAAGCTTCTCTTTGAACATTAATCAGCTTCTTTGGACTCGGGTAGACATGAATTTGTTAATATGTATCAATATTTACCACGATTCATAGTTACACATTGAATGGAGAAAGCAAGGTAAAGTATATAATATCAATCCAAGAAGATACCAAAACGCCCCCCCCCCCCCCCCCGCCTCCGACGAAAGGGGAGAACATGTGTATTATATTATTATAAATAGATATATGCATCAAGGTGGCCTTGGAACAGCATAATTCAATTCGGTTTAAATTTCATATGAGATTACACTGAGGTAATAATGGCATTGCCTCGATTACAAATTTAAATGCATACAATACAGACGATTAATATAATAGACAAGTTCGTATATTAATAAACACATTTCCCCCCATTGCCAACTATTGCCTTAGCCAGCTCCTTCTACTTCAATGGTCATATAGGTTGAATACATTTATTTGGGAAAGCTCTGTGATAAACACTGCTAAGTATTGTAATAAATAAGGATTTTTACAATAACTTTAGAATGTCGACCTGTTAAAAACGACACACGTCAAATACAAATGATAGCTGCTTACGACCTTCTGGACTTGATTATTTCCTGCTTACATGACGTATTTTGCATTTCAGTAAAGGGTTACTGTACTTTATCATCTATGATGCCAGTATTAAAGGAATATAATTATGTACATTGTTTGGAAGGAGACAAAACACAATTCAAGTCTATTGTAGATCAATTGAGTTTTTTTGCATGATCGGATCTGATTTCATGCACATTTTTGTGATGACAACTTATACTGTGCCATTAAAGCACTGTTGTTCAGACCCTGCAAGTGAATCCCATTCATTATTCTGCCTGGTATTCTTTGTTAAATTCTCTTGGGTTTCCCTTTTGATTACGTGGCGCCTGTTTTTGGCATCGCTTCAAATACTGAAGGGCGCACCATTCTCCATGTGTACCCTACATGAACTATATCGCCTTTGTTATCCAGTTTGTGACAAAATATAATTCAGTAAGTAAAAGAGACTTTTCATGGCTTATCTCTTTGCAGCTAGCCAACAAAAGTATTGAACTCTATCATTTTGAGGAAAAAAATGTCAATGAAATTTACAGAGGGGTAAATCGAACACCGGAAGGTGTTACTTTCTACATGTTCAACCAAAGGCATAGATAACATTAGAAATAAGAACATTTGAGCGATAAAAAGCTGAACTTGTAAAAGAGATTTTTACAATGTCTGGCTATGGTACGATACGTATAACATTCTGGGCTTTTTATCCAACCTAACCCCGTTCAAGAATTAGGAAGAAAACAATCCTACCCATACCACCAACCTACCACCATTTTACATCTTCCACTCCACCGCTACGACGTACGATCTACTGCCACTTTATCTCTACTGCTACCCTACCTCTACTACCACCCTACTTATACTCCCACTTTACCCTTTCTACCACCCTACCCAAGTGGCGGATCCAGGGGGGGGGGGGGCGGAAGGCCCGTCCCCCGCCCCCTCCCCCTGAGAAAAAAGTCATGTAAAATCACGTGATTTTTACCTTTTTGGGGGGTTGGCCCCCCCCCCCTGACGCTCAAGGGGGGGGGGGTGCAAATTTTAAAATTTCCGAGGACCCCCCCCCCCCCAAAAAAAAAAAAATGTGTTCACTACCCCCCCCCCCCTCACCCCCCCCCCCCCCCCCACCACCACCCCCACTGAGCGAATTTTCGACCGGCGCGATTTTCAAATTTTCGGGAGCAAAAAAAAAAGAAGAAAGTTGGGCCCCCTCCCCTAAGAAATCCTGGATCCGCGCCTGCCCTACCCCTACCACCACCCAAGAATTAGCCAGCCGCTGAATAAGCGGGGGGGGGGGGGGGGGGGGAGAGGTTTTTTCCCAACCGAGCAAAATGTCAAATTTTCAAATTTCGAGACCAAACAAAAGTGTCCTCTTAATACCCCCCCCCCCCCCCCCGCTTATTCAGCGGCTGGCTAATTTTTTGCGATTTTGTTGGGACACCCCCCCCCCCCAAAAAAAAAAAAAAAAAAAAAAAAAAAAAAACACAAACAAATAAGTGACTTCCTACCCCCTCCCCGCTTATTCAGCGGCTGGATGAGTCGTTGCGAAATTTTCGGCCTGATTTAAAAAAACGTTAACCAAACCCCCCCCCCCCCCCCCCCTCCCCTTGAAAAAATCCTGCGTACGCCACTGACCACCAGAATATTCTGATTTTTTTTTCTTCTTTTCAATTTAATTAATTTACCAATAGCAATACAGCAATACATTTTATACAATGATGTTAACATAATTATATAAGAAGAGAAACTATTGGTGGGTAAAAGAGGCTTAGTGGGTGTGGTATTTCTTCTTCTCGAGTCACTACGTCACAACGTTCACTCCTAATTAGATTGTCCCAATCCAGTTTTGGATGCATTGCGTCTGTAGTGAGTGTGGTGTACTGGGATATTAAAGGGCAAGTCCACTCCAAAATAATTTACTTCCAATAGAAGCAGAAAAATCAGACAAACCAATCAAAAAAAGTTTGACCAAATCGGATAACTAATAAGAAAGTTATTAATTTTTAATGACACGAAAAAATTTAAAAATCGCAAGACAAATTGGTAACTCACTCATGAGTCTCTTCATGTCCTCACTATCCACTAGTTATTTTCTTTATACAGTGTATCGATAATATAAATTCCCTATTTTCCCCATTAGAATCTTATTTCTTCACACCAGCATCCAAGTTAATGATAGTAATATGCTTTTGTGTGGATGCACTAATATAGAGTAATTTTTTTCCAGTTAAATCATGAAAAAAGTGAGTTTTTATGAACTATTTATATAAACTGACGCTTCGTTGAATAGAATGTTAATCTTTCAACTCATGAAAATATTCGCACTATTGAACTCATAACCATTCATTATTTGTATAATATACAATATTCAGAAAATAGTATCAATTCTTTAAAGTTTATAAAATATTTTGTGAAATGTCTTGCACGTAATGATTATTATACAAATCATATAACCTAGGCAAGGCATGGGGATATCAAGTTTTGGGGGATAAAAAGATAACTTAGGATTAAACTAAATAGTGAGGACATGACGTCACAAACTGATAACCAAATTGGCAATTTGTGTAGCGATTTACATTGTTCCATAGTTTTACATGCTTTTTCAAAAGATCATAATTATTAAACTTTCTTATTAGTTATCCGATTTTGCTCAAACTTTTTGTTTAATGGTTTCTTGTGATTGTTTCTGCTTCTATTGAAAGTAATTTATTTTGGAGTGGACTTGTACTTTAAGCTGACCACATTAAATAGCATAGGAGAAGTAGTGACTGGTATTAGAGGGCAATGTCCTCTCAAACTAGTCTTTTAGTAAAACAGTAAGTGAAGTGAGAAATGAAGGAGGAAAATACTACGACGTCATTTGGCAATTCAGACATTAATCCACATTTGCCACTCTCCACCTACGTGTAACTGGGTATCCGGCACTTGCTGGGGGTAATGATAAATTTAGGGGCCTCAGGAAGAACATCATTGATGCTGATGAAGCTGCCCTGTGTTAACAAAATTATCATTATTATTACTTACATAATTTTAAATACGTAATGATCGTCTAGGAGACCATAATAAATCCCGGGACAATGCATGCCCTTTTTACCATTAAAAACAATATACAAAAATTACAAGAATAACAACAACAGCAACAACAAAACAACGATGAATCAGCAGTCATGGGTTAAAACGTGAAAGAATAAGTGCTTTTATAATCAATATCATTTACAAATCACAAAATAATTTTTGAATTTATGTACGATGTAACTTACTTGAAATATAAATCTATGGAAAAGTGAAGTTATAGAGGCTCAAAATATAAGGGGAAACTGACCATTTACCTCCACACTTTATCTCCCCCGTTTTCCGTCTCTTTCATTCACTTTTCACAAAGTACGATAGCATTCCATAAGTTATATAGACAGTCGTCGTTTTACTTTCTGTTTCAATGAGAAAACATTCTACAAACGATTAAACTACATAGAATACGATCGCAACTGTTTTCGAAAACTCAACCTAGGGCATTGTGAATACTGAGGCTTGTGCGTCACCTATTGAACCGTGCGAACATGACAATGAAGTATTACGTAACCCCAACATGATTTCTATGGGATTTATAACAGGGTATTGAAATCGCCCTTGAGTTGATTTTTCAAAAATAGTCGCGATCGTGTAAAAGGTGAGTAAAAGTAACATAAATCACAAAAAGGAGACATTTCATTACTAACATATTATTATCCGCCAGTTGAAAAGGACACGATACATATAATAAATTATGAAGTTTTGGACTGAAGTGACATCTAAATAGAGCTTGTATTATACGTCAGCTCCATTTGTCCATTTAAATTGTTGCTCGATTTACAAGCGTTACAATAGTTAAGAGTAACGCGAGCATCATTTTTCTATATCAGATCACGATAATCTGCAACATTTTAAGTGACCTATTTTCTCCCTTGAACTGCTCCCTGTAATAAGATGTAGAATGTGATAACAAAATTTGGAAGATCTTCGAAGTATGGATAGGTTCGTTTATTATTAAAAGCATCGCGTCTACTCTTTGAGATATATATATTGACAATAGATAAAAGTGAATATATTTTAAAAACTTTATTAATCAATTTTATGAGTTACAGAGATTGACCAATAACGTTCCTAGAAGATATCAACGTTATTTAGCAAGAACAATTCATATTCCCACAATCATTTCATAAAAAGAGGAAAGAAAAAAGATATTTCAACTTGAAACATTATCTCTTTTTTATAAGGGGTACAGCTAAACTTGAGATGTGCTGATTGAGTTATATTTCGATAAAAAAGGCGCTTAAAATGCAGTAGACTGTATATGTGAACCATAAAATGTCAAGTAACAATGACTGCCCGCAATCACATCAACTGAAAACTTCAATTCATAACTTTAGACAACTACGACCAACTATGACTATGGTTGACCAGCTCGATTTTAACATCTGTTTTCATTTCATTATTTAGCTTTTAGTAATTGTGTACCTTAACCATTTGGCAGATATCATATCACCTTGGATTTTAAGTGTAGGTTCCTTTTGATTCTCTGAGAATCCATGTTTCCTTATTACCGTACCTCATGACTGTAACTTTAATGGATTTTCTTTCATTTTCATTCTCTTACTACAGCACATGTCATGTAGGGAACAGGGTTCCTTGATACACCCAATACTCCTTCAAAAGAAAGAGGTGGTGAGTTGTCAGGTTTCTTGAAGGTGAATCGTTGAAGGAGGCTTGTAAACCCTAAGAATGTCTCCATCCGGGCTAGCTGCTCTCCAGGACAGGCACGGCGACCTGGGAATTGTATGAATGAACAATGAAAGAGAGGGAGATGAAGGGAAAGAGAGAGAGAGAGAAAGAGAGAGAGAGCGAGAGAGCAGGATGGGGAGAGAGAGAGAGAGAGAGAGAGGAGGAAGTAGGAGGGAGAGAGAGAGAGAGAGAGAGAGAGGGGGGCGAGCGGCGTGGGGATGATCGACGGAGAAGGAGAAAGAAATGGATTTATAATCAACCCTCTCATTATCTCCAATATACAATGTACATCCCTTCTTGCTTCTTCACTACTAAAAAAAACTCTCTCCATTTCTTGCACTCAGAAGTTTCAGCCATTATGTTGGTAATTTTCTCATTTTTATATCAAAATGGAACATTCCAGTTGATCACTGGGCTCAATTTTACATTATCAAAAGTTTGATAAAGCAGGTTATATTAGTCTTTTGTCCGAAAGACAGAATATTCATCACGTGGCGAATAACTGCCAATAAACTTGTCTTACCACTGCTGAAAAAGATGAGTTCATCTCTCTTGATAAGCTCTCCATCTGCGGTCAGAAACCTCTCAGGTTTGAAGGCCCCAGAACCTTTCCAAAGCTCCTCGCTGTTCAGCACCTCAGAAATGTTGGACACAATGACGGCGCCCTTTGGTATAGTGTAGCCTCGTATGGTGGTATCCGCAGCAGCCACGTGGGGCACACCTAGTGGGACAACCACACCCTTCCGTTGGACCTTGGAAAGTACCATTCCGGATTTAAAAACATAAATAAAACTCTGATAAACAAAACAATGAATTCATTTTTTGTTTACTTTAAGGAATTCAAGATTGTTTTAAAGGAGGGGACATGTGCCAGTTGTGTCTCTTAGACAAATTAAATCCACCGCGGTGGAAATACCTGTCGCTATGCCCCCACACGCCTCCCGTGTCTCTCCTCCCTATGTTCACATCATATGAACATTTTAGATATCACGTTCTCTTTAAGTTGATAACATGTTGTTGTTGTTGTGTGTTTTTTTTTTTTTTTGGGGGGGGGGGTGTACTACATATCAAGAAATAGTTTTAATGGCAGCCGCATTCTTCAAGGAAGAGGGGGATCCGGTTTTGTACAGTGGGAGGGGATCCCCCTTCTTTTATCCCTCGAATTTGAAACAGAATAACTGAAGATCTACCTCTAAGATAACGGCATTGGTGTAGGGAAGATCTTTGATGTCATCCAGCCTTGGGATTCGTTCTCTGCCAACCACGTGATCAAGTTCATCTTGAACACGTGACTGAACCTGTGGGTAGGCCATCATGTAGAGGATGCACCACTTTAGAGTAGTAGCCGTCGTGTCAGACCCAGCAAGGAAGAGATCGGCGATACAACCGGTTAAATTGAGTTTGGTGAATGAAGAAACTTTGTCCTGAAAGCAGTCGAAAGCAGAAAGAATTGCCTTTAATAACGTGTTGGTAATAGGGCCAACAACATTCTGGATACATTCTGCATACAACGTTCTGGTATTGTTTAAATTGTAATACGTGTCACAAGCAGAATACAATCAGGTGATTTTTGTAGCGCCTCAGAGCGTTGCCGATATGAACACACTGTGGTTCACATCTGTCATACTTTGAATTTAATTCTTCTGATTTTGTGCAAGTTTTCACTGTGAATAATGACATACATATTACATGTTGGCTGCAAAAATAATTTGATAGTATGGATTTCGTGAACAAACTGTGGTTGTCCCATAATTTATACATACTTCTTAAAACCTGTTTGTCCTACGTCCCATTAGGACGTTGAGGGCGGGAGTAAGTTTTAGGGTAAAGGTTAGGTTTAGTATTATGATTGGACCAACGAAAAGCAGAACAAATTGAACGTATAGGAACCATAAATCGTATGACCACTGGAACAAAGAATTGTAGAATGTAAAAGCATCTATCTAAGTTGCTTTTACTCACCTTGGTTGCATCCAACTTATTGAGGTACTGGTCGATGAAATCCCTCTGATTTTCCGGATCCCAATTCTTTTCATGAGACTCAATCTGAGACTGGATGAAGGCGTTCAAGCTCCGAATTGTGTTTGTGATGAGCTTCATTTTACCAAACGGAATCTTGGAAATACCAGGAATGGGAAGAAACAAAAACGATCCGCCCCCTCCCGACAATTTTACGTTCAAGTTCACGAGATGCAAAATCTATATAAAGAGAAAAAAGAATGATGTCTTAGGCTATTTAAGAATGATGTGTGTGACAATAAGGAAAGCAAAACTCTTACTATCTTGTATAAAGAGTTGGGGGAACCTGGTGGTCGTAGGATACATGTATTATAGTTGTTCCTTCCCAGGTTTGGAGACAGAAGAGCGTTAATTCATATTAACTTACACAGAGTTAACGCCCTTCTGGCTCCAAACAGACGAGATGTAAATAATGAACATGATGAATACAATATGGAATAACGCCATCTCTCGGAAGGGGGGGGGGGGGTAGTGAGCACTCATTTTTTTTTTTGCTCAACGGGGAAGGGAACAGTGATTTTTTTCTTCTCAACATCCACCGCCCCCTTGAGCGCCAGGAGAGGGGGCCGCCCCCCCCCCCCGGATCCACCACTGGATGAGAGAAAGAGAGAGAGAGAGAGAGAGAATATGGGAGACATAGAGGCTGCCTTAAAATCAGTTTGACTAAAATTGATCATCTTTAATATGAATTCACAAACTGTCATTCAAGTACTGATGTGACAATCCACAGGAATTATCAGTGAAGTCAGGATGATACATATTCAGCTTACTTTCTTGAATGCGTCGTCGTCGTATGTGTACTGTGTTCCGAAGATGATAGAGCAAATGATGTTGGAAACGGCTTGCATAAAGAGAGTGCTGGGGTCAAAAGGAGAACTTTTCTTTTCTTTGATGACTGAAGAAAGCTGGATCATCTCGGCTGATACGGTATCCTCATAGCTCTTCTTACCAACACCAAGACTCCGGAATACAGAGTGGGTGAACTTTCGCTGCTCCTTCCAGACTTCTCCGTTAGAAAAACCAATTCCTTTGGAAGATATCAAACATGGAGTTTAACATGATGATAGGATTGTCATGGTTATATATATTATAATTTAATCTGACTAATAAAATAAAATTACACAAGATGAGTAGTGAATTAGTGACGGGGCTTTTAAAGATGTTAGATCCCTTGATGATGTTCTTTTATTTATTTTTTATTTTCCTTTCATCGAGAAGACGATTTCGTTTCGATATTTACTGAAAGGAGTTAAGGTGATTATTTTGATTTACTCGGATGGATCTCGGAAGTTCCTTTCGAGGTTTGGGAGTTCCTTTGATACTCAAAATTATTATGCGAAGGGCTATCTTCCATTGCACAAGAGTTATCACATTTCTGGAAATAACTTGCCAATTTTATTCAATCCTTACCGCTGTTCTTTAATCCCATTATTTCTTGAAGTAGTCGGCTGCTGAGTCGGTCTTGGAGATCGGGATGACGAAATGCTTCGAATATGACTGGGTAGGAGTTGAGGATGATGATCGGCTTCGGACCAACGTAGAAGGATACCATCTCACCGTACTTCTTGGACCATGATGCGAAGAGAGCAAGAGGATCCGACCCACCCCTGCGATTAACAAGAAAATATTACACATTGTATTTCGGCAACGGAGTCAAAATTTGATGTTTACCTTGATGTTTACCTTGTGCTCCTGTCTTGCGGCCCATGGGATCGCTGATCTCCGAAATAGCGGAGGAAGAACAAGAAGAAGAAGAAGAAGAAGAGGTAACAAGATACGATATAGGTATGGGAGATAGAAGAGGCAATGAGAGAGAGAGAGAGAGAGGGGGAGAGATATTTAAATAGATAGATAGTTAGAGAGTAAGTGAGAGTGAGAGAGAGAGAGAGAGAGAGAGAACGTGTGTGTGTATGTGAGAGGGAAGGAGAGAGACAGAGACAGATGGGGAGATGGGAAAGGGTCTAGCTTTATCAAAAGGAGACGGATTGAATGAAAATGAAAGTAAGATAAAGATATAGGGAGAGGGAGAGAGAGAGAGAGAGAGAGAGAGAGAGAGAGAGAGAGGGGGGAGAGATATTTAAATAGATAGATAGTTAGAGAGTAAGTGAGAGAGAGAGAGAGAGAGAGAGAGAGAACGTGTGTGTGTATGTGAGAGAGAAAGAGAGAGACAGAGACAGATGGGGAGATGGGAAGGGTCTAGCGTTATCAAAAGGAGACGGATTGAATGAAAATGAAAGTAAGATAAAGATATAGGGAGAGAGAGAGAGAGAGAGATCGAGAGAGAGGACGTGTGTGTGTATGTGAGAGAGAAAGAGAGAGACAGAGACAGATGGGGAGATGGGAAAGGGTCTAGCGTTATCAAAAGGAGTCGGATTGAATGAAAATGAAAGTAAGATAAAGATATAAGGAGAGGGAGAGAGAGAGAAAGAGGGGGGGGGAGAGATATTTAAATAGATAGATAGTTAGAGAGTAAGTGAGAGAGAGAGAGATCGAGAGAGAGGACGTGTGTGTGTATGTGAGAGAGAAAGAGAGAGACAGAGATAGACAGAGACAGCTGGGGAGATGGGATATAAGGAGAGGGAGAGAGAGAGAGAGAGAGAGAGAGAGAGAGAACGTGTGTGTGTATGTGAGAGAGAAAGAGAGAGACAGAGATAGACAGAGACAGATGGGGAGATGGGAAAGGGTCTAGCGTTATCAAAAGGAGACGGATTGCATGAAAATGAAAGTAAGATAAAGATATAGGGAGAGAGAGAGAGAGAGAGAGAGTGAGAGAGAGAGAGAACGTGTGTATGTATGTGAGAGAGAGAGAGAGAGGGGAAGAGATATTTAAATAGATAGATAATTAGAGAGTAAGTGAGAGAGAGAGAGAGATCGAGAGAGAGGACGTGTGTGTGTATGTGAGAGAGAAAGAGAGAGACAGAGACAGATGGGGAGATGGGAAAGGGTCTAGCGTCATCAAAAGGAGTCGGATTGAATGAAAAGGAAGTAAGATAAAGATATAAGGAGAGGGAGAGAGAGAGAGAGAGAGAGAGAGAGAACGTGTGTGTGTATGTGAGAGAGAAAGAGAGAGACAGAGATAGACAGAGACAGATGGGGAGATGGGAAAGGGACTAGCGTTATCAAAAGGAGACGGATTGAATGAAAATGAAAGTAAGATAAAGATATAGGGAGAGAGAGAGATCGAGAGAGAGAGAGAGAGAGAGAGAGAGAGAGAGAGAGGGGGGGGGGGTCGGGGCGGGAGAGATAAATGATAGAGTTTTAGGTACACAAGGGGGTTTATAGCTTTTAAAATACTGTAATGAGAAACACGTACTTGAAGATTTGCCAGGCTACACCCAGGAGAGGTAGTCCAGTGGGCCCGGGTGGAAGGTTCTTGGGCTTGGTTATCAGATGTTTGACCAACCAAGCGGTGAGAAGACCAATTACTCCAGCAAGCAACCAATATCCCGGTTCCGCCTCTGTTAACCCCATGATGGACATTGATGAATCTAAAGAACAAATATTTAATACTAAATGCTTTACTATTGATAAAGATCCTCATATATGGAGTACTGTTCCAAAATATCCAAAGAATCAACCTTCTGTATATAGTTTTAAACGTTCCTTTCGATTGTTTTTTTATTAAATTTGTACTCGGCAACTTGAGTATCATTTTTTTTCCTTCTGTATTATGTTTTCCTAGTCCCTTTTACTGCTTCCACCTGCTTTCCTGTTCTTCTTAATGTGGTGTAAATTATGTACTTTCTGTAGGGGTCAACGTTCAACAAGCAGGGGCGTCGCCAAAGGGGGGGGTGTGGGGGGGGGTGCGACACCCCCCCACCTGTCAGGATATTGTCGGTAAAATCGCGCTGCCGTCGGGAAAAAGAGAAAAGGGGGAGGGGAAAAAAGAGAGGGAAAAAAGAGAGGGAAAAAAAGAGAGGGAAAAAAAGAGAGGGAAAAAAAGAAAGGGAAAAAAAAGAGAGGGAAAAAAAGAGAGGGAAAAAAAGAGAGGGAAAAAGAGGGAAAGGGAAAGAAAAGAAAAAAAGAAAAGGAAAAGAAAAGAAAGAAAGGAAAAGAAAGGAAAGAAAGGAAAAGAAAGGAAAGAAAAGAGAAGAAAGAAAGAGAAAAAAGAATGAATGAGAGGGGGAGTGGGAGTAAAAGAGAGAAGGGGGTTGTTGGGTGGAGTCGTCTCGTCGAGGGAGCAAGAAAGACACGGGTAAATATGTTGCTGTGTCGGGTCAGCTGTGTCGGTATTCTTGCTCGATCCTCGTGTACTATATCAATGCAGAAGTTTGAAATCGGTGAGATGTATATTGTCGGTCGGCCGACAAGTTTTTTTTCCCCTACGAACTGTGACTTGTTATCCGCTGTGACGACTTCCAGAGTGAATACAACTACAATACTTGTATTTTCTCGAAGTTTCACTTTCCTATAATATCAGCTAAAGAAATCAGGGGTTTAAAATTTTCGGGGAAACTAAATTCAAACAAGGTTTAAGAGTCAACAACGGTACGACGAATCGTCTTCCTTTCTTTATATTGTGATGAAACGCCAAAAATTCCGCGCTTTGCGCGGAAGGGGAAAACTTCATTTAGACGAGTCGAGAACGGTACGACGAATCGTCTTCTTTCTCTAATAATTTAAGGAAACGTCAAAGCTTCCGCGCTTTGCGCGAGAGGGGAAAACTGGATTCAGACAAAATTAATAGGGCTTATTTGGAGTCGAAAACGGGAAAACGAATCGTGTTCTTTCTCTATTAATTTAAGGAAACGTCAAAGCTTTCGCGCGAGAGGGGAAAACTGAATTCAGATGAATAGGGCTCAATAAGATTAAAAAACGGTACGAGGAATCGTCTTCCTTTCTCTATATTGTGATGAAACGCCAAAAATTCCGCGCTTTGCGCGGAAGGGGAAAACTTCATTTAGACGAGTCGAGAACGGTACGACGAATCGTCTTCTTTCTCTAATAATTTAAGGAAACGTCAAAGCTTCCGCGCTTCGCGCGAGAGTGGGAAACTGAATTCAGACAAATAGGGCTTATTAAAAGTCGAAAACGGTACAACGAATCGTGTTCTTTCTCTAATAATTTGAGGAAACGTCAAAGCTTTCGCGCTTCGCGCGAGAGGGGGAACTGAATTCAGATGAATAGGGCTTAATAAGATTCGAAAACGGTACGAGGAATCGTCTTCCCTTCTCTATATTGTGATGAAACGCAAAAAATTCCGCGCTTCGCGCGGAGGGGAAACTTCATTTAGACGAGTCGAGAACGGTACGACGAATCGTCTTCTTTCTTTAATAATTTAAGGAAACGTCAAAGCTTCCGCGCTTCGCGCGAGAGGGGGAAACTGAATTGAGATGAATAGGGCTTAATAAGATTCGAAAACGGTACGAGGAATCGTCTTCCTTTCTCTATATTTTGATGAAACGCCAAAAATTCCGCGCTTCGCGCGGAGGGGAAACTTTATTTAGACGAGTCGAGAACGGTACGACGAATCGTCTTCTTTCTCTAATAATTTAAGGAAACGTCAAAGCTTCCGCGCTTCGCGCGAGAGGGGGAAACTGAATTCAGACAAAATTAATAGGGCTATTTAGAGTCGAAAACGGTATAACGAATCGTGTTTTTTCTCTAATAATATGAGGAAACGTCAAAGCTTTCGCGCTTCGCGCGAGAGGGGGAAACTGAATTCAGAAGAATAGGGCTTATTAAGAGTCGAAAACGGTACACCGAATCGTCCGCTTTTTCTCATAATTTAATGAAACGTCAAAGCTTTCGCGCTTCGCGCGGGAGGGGGGGGGAAACTGAATTCAGAAAAGGATAAACAGTCGAGAACGGTACAGCAAATCGTCTTCTTTTTTATAATAATTTAATGAAGCGTCAAAGCTTTCGCGCTTCGCGCGGGAGGGGGGGGTGAAACTTCACTCAGCCAAGGATTACCAGTCGAAAACGGTACAATTAATCGTCTTATTTTCCTAATAAATTAAGGAAACGTCTAAGCTTCCGCGCTTCGCGCGGGAGGCCCATCACCCACACCCCCTATTGAGCGCGCTTTTAAGTGATTCTCTTGCCCACTACCGCCCCTCCCTAAAATAAGATCCTAGCTCCGCGCCTGCATTAAAATATATAGCTATGATGCTGACTAAATTGAAGAAATAATTCGTATATTTATGTCGCCGAGGAAAATGACCATTTTGCGCATATGCAAGTACTATAGATAGTCCATAGGAAAAACAATTTAGACTTCGGCCCCAGGTTTATAGGGTTGAATTTGTAGATATTGGACCTTTTATTTTGTCGGTAATTGGTGGCTAGTTTTGTCGGTAATCGTTGGCCTCTACACCCCCCCACTGAAAAAGATCTAGCGACGCCCCTGTCAACAAGGCTAAATGCTCTTTTATGTTGACCACCCATTCGACATAAATTTGCTTCTGAACTTATTTCCTTGTTAATTTTATTATATTCTTATTATCTGTAATGTTACCAGGGGCGTAAATCCGTACCGAGGAGTGGGGGATGAT
Source organism: Strongylocentrotus droebachiensis (assembly GCA_035222895.1). Taxonomy (NCBI): domain Eukaryota; kingdom Metazoa; phylum Echinodermata; class Echinoidea; order Camarodonta; family Strongylocentrotidae; genus Strongylocentrotus; species Strongylocentrotus droebachiensis. The sequence goes on along the minus strand of JAVYIG010002960.1, from coordinate 56,898 downwards.
CGGCGATAGCCATCACATACAACACGCCAGGCGCGTACGCAGGATTTTAACATTTATAAATCGGGCCGAAAAAATCGCAACGACTCAGCCGACCGCTGAATAAGCATTTTTTTCAGGGGGGATGTTTGTACAGGCCACCCCCCCTACTTCAAGCCAGGGGGGATGCAGCCCCCCCCCCCCCACCCCCCCCCCCCCCCCCGGGATTTACCCCCCTGAATGTTACCCTTCTACGTGTATTTATGTACTTACAATTTTTTATTTATTTATTTATTTATTTATTTTTATTTTTATTTTTTTTTGGGGGGGGGTAATACTCTGTATGTTTTGTATATGTCTTTTGTTATGAAGAATGGAATAAATACCATACAATACCATACCAAAGGTAAACTGTATAAAATACGATCTTCATTACTAGAAGCCTGTCTTGACGCACATGAAGTGTGAGTTGACCCCTTATAGTAACCACTTGATATTTACTAATTTGAAATCCAGAACGTCCTTTTTCCTGTCGTTCAGAAGAGTCTATTACATTGTTTTCTTTGCTACTGTCAGACTACATACTTTCTTTCTACATGATGTCTGCACAAACTTTTTTGTTATTTTTTTCCGGGGAGGGTGCATGAGGGGTCTTGCATTCAATTTCCCACATGTGCCTCGCGTAAAATCATTTATAATCAACAATCTGTTTGTGGTGTGGGAGGGGGGGGGGGGGCTGATGGGGGCTGAGCCCAAGCTTTTGGTGTTCAAGTCATTTACATAAATGTGTGAAGCTGAATGTGTACGGCAAATGGATTTAAACGATTATATTCCAGCGATTACTGATACGCTGACAATTAGGAATTTTAGTCGAATCGCAAATTTCAGCCTTAGAGCAAATATAACTTACCCTAAACCTTTGATTTAGAATTAAACCAATCCAAGTGTAAATCACACTGCATATTTGATGTAATATAGCCCGGAGTATATTTCAGATCAAGGAATTTAAAGGCTTTTCCAGTATCTCAAAATGAAATGATAAATATGAAGCACATAATACCTCTTTCATCAATTTACCAAAATTAAGCTAACTATGCTAATCAGTATTCTTGCATTTGGAGAAAGATAAATTTAAACTCCTTTGCATCTAAACAGTAACAAAACAAGTCGGAATACATTTAAATTTATTTAATATTTCTTCCTATCATTGTTACGAGTAATAATAACAAATGCGTACTTACGTTGTATTTTAGATTGATTCTGGATATAATATTCCAAATGATATCCTAGATCCTGGATAAATTCCTTCTACCCTGAAGAAAGCGTACTCTCAAATGAACGACAAGTTGAGAGTCTATATCCACGTAGCAAGCTAGCAGACAATCGAAAGGTAAACAATTATATGGAACATTGCCAAATCGAGCGGCTATATTTCCTTTACGATAATAGACCGATGACCGTTTGCCACTTGTTAAAGTCCAGTTTGCTCAGTACGAATAAGAAATTGTGCACTTTTTGCTGATAACTGGGATAACTGTTCACCCATTTTCTGAATATTGTTAATGTTGTTGTTGTTGTTTTGGCGGGGGTAGAGGGGGGTTGATTGGTATTTCTTCGGGGGGGGGGGCAAATCCAAATCCACTATTTCCCCTACAATAAGCTAGTAAGGAAAAACAAATAATATATATCGACAATGACGCAGCCATAGGAGGGGGGGGGGGGGGGCACGTGCCCCCGAATCGAATGGCGACAAAAGAGAGAAAGTGAGAATCAGAGTGAGAAAGACCTAGATAGAAACATAGATATATATGCCTATGTAGAGAGCGAGGGAGAGAGAGAGATAGAGAGAGGGAGGAGGGGGGAGAGAGAGAGAGAGAGAGAGAGAGGGAGAGAAAGAGAGAGAGAGAGAGACAGAGAGAGAGACGGAGAAGGGAATGGAGGGGGAGGAGAAAGACAATGAGACGCAATACCTTTCGCATATTCATCCAGTCAATTAATATTTCTAGTGCCCCTTATCAGTCATCAATGGCTGATCACACGCCATACCCATGTTGATCAACAAAAATGAGTATCAAACAGCACTAAAAAATCTACAGGTACGTCAATACATGCTTCTGCAAGTCATTGCTGTATTCAGAGCGTACATCTGTGCATGGCTTTGTTTAAAATTCTTTCTCAAACTAGGTTGACATACCATGCGTGACATCTTTTGAAATGGTTCATAAACACGGTCGAGGATTGCGACCTCAAAAGTCAAATCAAATGGAAGTCAGGGGCAGGGGGTTGTACTATATATTGGACATTGATCCAGAAACGTCTCTTAATGAGCATTGCTGAAAATAGCGAGGTTCAATTGTGACACCGCAATTCGAGATTTAAACGATCAAAAAGCAAGGTAGATTTCCCTCTTTCCTTTTCCGAAAAGAACAACAATAGCAACGATACAGTCATTAAAAAGGATATTTAGGACATAAGGTATGCTTGGAGTACAATTTTTTCCATTTCCCCCCTAAGCTCATAGTTCTATATAGGATGTTGAAAACTATGAGAGGATCAAATATTTTGGGTTGGGATTAGGAAGCAGATCGGGGTGTGCTTCCATAGTATGCCCAGAAAAAAATGGACGTTGTGTGACCTAATAAGACTATTTGACTAATGTTTACATGTACACATTTAATTTAGATTTATGACATTTTATCTGTGTATCCATATAAGATAATCCTCAGAACGGTCGTGAGATTGTGAGCTTCCAAAATGTAAGAATCGCTTTTAAAATCAGTAAATTGGTATAATCAGAAGGTCATGTTTGCTTGGGAAAAGGTTACAATCATGAGTCTGCAAGATTTTATCGTTTGCAAATCACATGTGAATGCAAATATTATATGCAAGAAGTCCTTTGAACTTGCATGTTATAGATATTGACGTTAGCGGTATCACTGGACCGTTAAGTGTTTTTATACTATGAAGTGCATGGGCAAACAATGTGTGTGTGTATGTGTGTGTGTGTGAGAGGGGGCTACAGAGCGTGTGGATATACACAAAGTGATAGAAATGTCTGATAGAAATTTATTTGAGAGAATTTAGCTAATACTCCTCTATTTTCCCCATGACTCTAATACAGTCTCTCTCTCTGTTACTCTCACTTTCTTTCTTTCTTGTCGGGTAAATCTTAAAATATGCAGGCCCTCTAAAGTGACGATGACATTTTAGGATGCGAGATTTCAAAGGCCCTATAGTTGGGGCTATGACAATGATGAAGCAATTATAAAACTCAACATACTAGATAATGAGAAGGAATAGAGGGAGGAGGAAGAGAAGGAGAAGCAGTAACAGGAAAAGAAGAAGAAGACGAGGAAGAAAACGAAGAACAAGAGGGAGAAGAAAAAACATGCATAATATATTATTTAAAAGCTCTTCAAAATGATGATTGTATTTTAAGGAACAAAATGGACGTATAGAAGGAAATTTAACCAAATATTCAATCATTTGTATTGTATTTCAGAAAAAGAACAAGAAAAAAAAGAGACGAATGAGTAAAAGAATAATGAACGTACACGCAAAAAACTGAGGTGCTAAATGTTGGGTGCTGAGTGAGATTCTGCACTTGAAGTGCCAAAATCAGCCCTTGACGGGTTAACTTTAACAAGGAAACCGAAACGTGCTGAATATTTGAGTGCAGAAAACGAGTGCTATAACAATATGCAGCACTTAACATCGAGTGCTGACTGCATAACCTGATCTGATTGGTCGGTTAGTATAATAGCTGTTACCTTGTGAATATTTGTTTTTGAATCAAATTCAGCTAAGAGATTCTTACACTCTTCATTCTCCAGGTCAATACCCAAGGCCTCAAAAGTCTGAATAACTTTGCTCCTTAAACTGTCAACAACATCAGTATTCAAAGCTGTTGCAGCAGATAACACTCTGTTTGTCATAGCATGGGTCATGTTGGTGTTTGATAAAAGAGAACCAATGAAAAATGCAGCTGGTCTCACTATGAACATGACAGACAATGAAAGCGGACAAAATATACAGTTCCTCAGGTAGACAAAGGAACATCCCTCGACTGCTATTATGTAAAATGTGTAGAACAGGTGAATGTGCATGTGACACCTGTTCTACACATTTTTACATAATAGCAGTGAAGGGATGTTCCTTTGTCTACCTAAGGAACTGTATATTTTGTCCGCTTTCATTGTCTGTCATATTCATAGTGTCTTGTACTGTCATTATGCATTGCTCCATCTTGTTCTTGTAGTAGGCCTATCATATCATCATCATCATCAAATGCATCATCTGCTGCAGGATTATGCACTTCACCAACAGCAACACCCAAATCAGCATCAACTATCCTGTACAACTTCAGGTTCAGGTTCTTCTTGTGGATGTTGGTTTAATAAATGTTTCCTGTAAGAGTTGAAAGTGGTAAATGACGAAGGACATCCACCTTGACCACATACCAAATGTAGATGGGGCATGTCAAACAACGCATGAGTTAGCACTTGCACAAGGGCTATTCTGCTAGCACCCAAAAGAGAGCAAAACTTGGCACTTTAAGTGCACAACAGTCAGCTCCTTTGGGTGCTAGCAAAGTAGCCCGGGTGCAAGTGCTAACTCAGCACTTCGAGTGCAGTCACTATGCGAGCTCCTAAAAAGTGCTAAAATTGAATCTTTAAGTGCTAAATTTAGCACTTTTTTTTTTTTAGTGTACATTTACGGTCACTTTTGCAACGTTAGTCATACGAAATCTGTTCTAAAACGTCCCAGTATAAATGTACAAACCGACAACTACTCCCATATAAATATTAAATGTTTTCTTCGAATCATATAACTAACAAACTAGAGAACACAGTCAGTGGCGAATCCAGGATTTTCCTATAGGGCGGGGGGGGGGGAGGGGTGAACACTCTTTTCTCCCCAACTTCCACCCCCTCCCCCCTTGAGCCAAAAAAGTAGAGGTAGGATGGTAGTAGAGGCAGACTGAAAGAACGGATAGGATAGAGGTAGGGTGGTAGTTGATGTAGGATGGTAGTAGAGGCAGGAAAGAACGAGTAGGATGGTAGTAGAGGTAGGGTGGTAGTTTAGAGGTAGATTTTAGAGTCCTCTTAGATTATATTAAAGCTACAAGCAGATTTGAAATGTTCGCAAAGTGCGTTTTCCTCTGTGAGTATATGGTTATGATTGAAATGTTTGAATATCATCAGTATTAAAATCATAGAGATGACATCCTTATGATTAAAATGCACTACTAATGGTTAGGGGATATTAAATATACTTAATTTTGCAAAGTAGCACTTCGCTGAGACATAAGCGGGAAGGGGGAGGGGGAAGCGAGCACTATTTTTTTTTGGCTCAACGGGGGGGGGGGGGGGGGGGGTATGGAGCTCTATTTTGTTTTTACTCACACCCCCCCCCCCCCCTTTGAGCAACAACAACAACAAAATAATTGTTTTGTCCAGGGGAGGGGCCCCGTCTTCTTTCTTTTTTAAAGGTAAAATGAACGTTACCATCTTTTTTTAACCCATTTTTGGCCAGGGGAAGGGGGCCCTGGCCCGCCCCCTGGATCCGCCACTGGGCACAGTCATACTCATACATCACTATTCCCTAAGAAGATACAAAGACGGCTGCTAAATTGGTTTGCGAATTTCGTTTCTAAACTTTATTAAATGCAACAAATGTTCATCATTTTTGTACAGGCTTTTGTATGATATAATGTTTACATTTTACATGTTTGAACCGGTATTTACAAGTCAATTATAACTATTTACAGTACGAGGACCAAAATGTACGGTCATTTCAACAATCAAAAACTGTTTACAGTAATCTAAATTACTTCGAACATAAGAAAGGAATAACGTTATACAATCAAATCATAACTATCATTGCCAAGAAGTCGTATTTCCCATATGCGTGTACTAAAATGAAATTAAGGTATAATAATCATAAATCATGAATATTGTAATATTGCTAATTAGGAATAGACCAGGACAGAATATTAACAAGTTTGGTGAGTTTTTTAAGATAATAAACCAAAAAAATCAAGGGGTATAGGAATACTTAGCAAAAGCGATTCATCACATATTTACATCACCACCACTTTACATAAAGTCCAATTACATCTCTCTTGTAAACCGTAGGCTAATAAAGACCTAAATCGTCTCTTCATTTGGACGACTTTATACTTGACTATCACCTCGGAAAATACCCCAATTTTAATACCGCAAGGAAAAACACTTAATGATAATTATTCCAATTAATCTACATTGAGGGGATTTCTCATAGGGGTAGTTTGTCCGAGGACGGTAGGTCTAATACAGAGGTTAGTTGTCCCAGGCGAAGTTTGTCCAGGAATGGTAGTCTACAGGTTGGTTGTCAAAGTGGTAGTTTTGTTCTTCTCCTGGTAATGGTAGTCTAGCGACAGTTGTCCTAGGGAATGTTTGTCCCGGAATGCTAGTCCAGGGGTAGTTGTTCAAAAGTAGTCTTCCGAGGATTATATTCCAGGGACAAAAGGGTCCTAGATGTTCAGGTGTAGTTCTTCTGGGGATAGAAATCTATCGTGTAGTTGACCTAGTGATAGTTTTCCCAAGGATACTAGTCAAGGGAGAGTCCCAAGGGTCGGTTGTGTTGGACAATAGTCTACGCAGGTATTACTTCATCGGTAGTTTTTTCCTGGGATAACAGTTCAGTGGGATATTTCTCCTAGGAATTGTGTGTCCAAGATGGTCATCTAGGGGAAAGTTGTCCTAGAGGTAGTCTGCGGATAGAAGTCGAAGAAAATTTGTTCCTTTGGGTAGCTCGTCTGGTGATGCTAGTGCAAGGGCATTAACAACTAAATTGATGATGGGTTCTAAGAGTAATTTTCCTAGGGCTGGATTTTCCAGAGATAAGTGGTAGTATATGGGATAGTTGTTCTGAGGATGGTAATCCAAGTGGCACGAGCAGTTATACCAGAAAGATTTGTTGTCTAAGACGTAATCCAATAGAGATTTTCCTAGGAATAGTTTCTCTGAGGATGGAAGTCCAGTATGTAATTATCCTCGTATACGTTTATTCAGGGATGCTAATCAAGGTGTAACTGTCCCAAGGGTAAATTATCTGGGAAAGTTAGTCAAGGGTTTAGTTGTTGTTGTTTTTTGGTATTATCGGCGTTTCATTCTTTTTTAGAATATTTACGCCTTTCACTTTTTTTTTTTTTACTATTTGTAAATTCGTACTCTTCTAAAATCATTTTTTTTTTAAATAATATAATCTCAAATATACTGATCCAGGAAAACCCCTCACCGCAATTGGCACCTTCCTGCCAGACCGGCGCGGTACATTGCGCAATCTTCTCGGCCATCATTGACCGAGTTTAGTTGTCCCAGTGGTAGATTTTATGGAGATGATTGTCTAGGGGACAGTCGTTTCGGGAAGGTATGAACGGTAGTCCAGTGTGTAGTCCAGGGTGAATGTAGTCCAGGGTGTAGTTACTCCTTAGAAGTTGTTGGTCATGGGAGGACTTTACACATGTCAGTTGTCATCGGATTAGTTTGTCCGGGGATGTTAATCTAAGGGGTAGTTTGTCCAAGGGGTAGCTATCCTAGGTGTGGTTTGTTTGTGGATGGCATTAGATTGGGTGGTTTTTCCCCAGGGTAGGTTTTCCAGGAAAGATAGTCTTCGGTTTGGTTAATAAGTTTGCCTAGGGATGCTACATGTAGACAAGGGTAGTTTGTCTGGGGTCGATAGTCAAAGGTTTAGTTGTCCTCGGGGTAGATTTTCTGGGGTTGCTAATTCAAGGAGAGAGGTGTTTTTTAGGGATGGTAGTTGAGGGGTACTTGTCCCGGGGGCGATTTTTTTCCCTACGAACTTTGAGCTCGCGAGGGGAACCTGCGCAAGCGCACTCGCGAAGGAAACCAGCGCATGCGCAAGTGGAATCCGGTAGGGTGGCTCATAGGGTGATAGTAATTATACAAATCATTCTTTTGTCAACTCATCGCTAGCTCAATCGGTAAAGACAGCGTGATACTAATAGAACGTTGGAGTTGACGTGAGGGTTCAAATCTCAGTTTATTTAATTATTTGCCTTTATAAATAGTGAGGCAAAGCAATAAATAATCAAAGTCCAATTGTTTGTGACCTCTTTGCATGCGTCAAGTATAACAGTTCGTAGGAAAAAAATTCGCGTCCCGGGGTGGCCTGTCTGGGATGCTAGTTCAGGTTTTTTCTCTCTGGAGCTGGGAATGATAATCCATTGTGTAGTATGTCATAACGGTAGATATCCTAATAAAAAGGTTTTTGGTCTAGGTATGACTTTACATGAGAAGTTGTCCTAGGGGTACATGCAGTTTGTCCGGGGACGGGAGTAGTCTAATAATAATAATACTCAATTCTTTTATAGCGCATAACACATTACAGGATAGCATGTCTCTATGCGCTTTAAATAGAAAGGAAAGAATTCCAAGGAAAAGTCATACAAATTAGCAAATCCACTTAGAAGCAAAAATGTTGTATTTGTCTCGGGATTGTCTGTCTAGTCAAAGGTGAGGTTTGTCCAAGGGGTAGTTGTCCTAGGTGTAGTTTGTCTGTGGATTGTAGTAGAATGGGGGCTTGTCCGAGGGTAGTCTGTGAGTGAAGGAAAGCTAGTCCTTCGTTTATTTGTCCTATAGGGGTAGTTTTTCTATGGATATGGAGCAATTGTCACGGGGATGTCAGTATGGAAAGCTAGGCAAGAGTGTAGTGTGTCTAAGGAGTAGTTGTCCTAAATGTAATTTATCCAAGTTTTTTAAATATTTTGTATAAAGGGGTTGCAGTTTTGTTAAGGAAGCTTGTCCGAGGATGGTCATAACGAGGGTAGTTGTTCTAGGTGTGGTTGGGTATGGATGTATCTATCTTTGGGGTGATTGTTGGTAAAAGTTTCTTCAAGGACTTTTGTCCATGGAGTAGTGTCACTAGATGTAGTTTGTCTGCATACATGGGGAAGATAGGTGAGGTGTTTGCTGTCTCATGAGTATATTTTCATGGGATGCCATTATACAGGATAAATATCCCAGGGTAGTTTGTCCAGGGATGGTAATACACAGGAAGGTTATGATGGGCTGGTTTGGTTCGAGGGTTCTAAAGGAGGGTCGCAGGGACCATTGAGGTTTTTGTTGCACTGATACAATGGCTGTAATACATACATCTCTCTAAATTGTGTTGTATACAAATCTGTTGAGAAACTTATTTTTCTCACAAGAAAATAAGAATTGTAATGACATGACAGGGATATACACAAATTGCAATTATAGAACTTAATGATAAATAATAAAAGTAAGTGTTAGGCACTATATAAGCACTGTAATTATTTATTATTTATAACTTAATGATAGAATGTATCACTTCTTACTATTCATATAACAATTTCATATAAGAAAAACCAATAATACATTTCGGTGAATAAAAATGAAAGAAGTCTACAAGCATATTAGATGGATATCTATTTCTCTATTTGTTGATTGGATATATTTTTCTGTTACAATATGAGAGATTTAAATCAATTAACAGAATCACTTTAACAGAAATGTCAGTATGCTATTAAATTTTGAGAAATTGAAACAGTCATTTCTTAAACTAAAACAATGATCAAAGACACAAGAATGATACCATCGCAATATAAACTCCTGCTTTAAATCTAGTTGTTGCCTTCTTGTAAAATGTTACATACTTAACCCGAATACCTACATATAATATGAAAATAAGAAAGTTGTAAGTAATACATTATAAAACACTGTCCATATTAATAAAACAAGCCTACATGTATACAGAAAAGTGTGACCTATCATTTTGTATACAATCATATTAGGACTAACACATAAAAGCTGCAGCAATAACCTATCACCCCCCAAAAAATAAATCACAAAGTAAAACACAACCAAATAGTGTAAAGCAGCAGTATATAAGGTCAATACATTGCACATATTCTCAATCAATCAATAAATAATGCTAACAAGATAAAATGTATTACCACAAGAATGATATAGAGAAATATAATAAAATGTAATTAAGTGATAGTTCTGATCAATTAGGTAAATATAGTTGTCTCTGACAAAGAACACCAATAAAACAAAATATTTACTTTTTATCAATAAATTATGAGAAATACTGCTAGAGTTGTCATTTTAACGTCAAATACATCACGATTAGAAAATAAACTGTCAACCCAAAAACATACATCAGTTTCATAAAATCTTTCAGAGGTAATATATACAATGTTTCCATAAATTCTTGGAAATCACATCAATTGTAAAAATAATATAAATTTCTTCTACTGTAGAAAAGCACATCCTAAATGTACAGTTTTAATGCTGTCAGTAATAAACTAGAAAAAACTAAGATATATGAACATAAACATTTTATATATTTGACCTTGTATCGAAAAGTGATGTCAAAAATTAAAATACGAGAAATTCAGATAAATTTCTTAACAGACATGAATTTCAGTTACCACATAAAAAGAATTAAGTAAAGAATAATGCTTAAGAATCATAAGTACATGTACATTGTATGTGTATACAAATAATATTATAGTCCTGATGTATACCATTCAATCATTTTTCTCTTTCTTTCAGACATGCTCCCACAGACATAGAATGCACCCCTCAAAGAACCAAATGGACCAGCAAATACAGGTACTTCCACCTGTTCTACAGCTACACTGAATAGGCATATGGTAGAAATGAAATTCTTCATACCCTTTGCAAAACTTGTAACTTGTGAGAAGCAAAGATGGGATAATACAAAGAGGGATCAGTGACACAAAGACGTAACTCCATTTTGGCCATTTTGAGAAAAAGTGGTTTATGTGTCACTGAGCACTTCGGCCTTAAGGAGTTAAGTCTATGTTTCACTAGCCATTGGCTTCAATGGGGGTGTTGGGTGGAGTTAAGTCTTTGTGTTTCCTGGGCTTTTCTGAACATTTTGATATCAAATACTCATTTTGGTAAAATATGGAGTAACGTCTTTGTGTCACTGAACCCTCAACATGATAATATGTGCTGATCATCATAATACTATTGCTAAATAAGGATGTTTTTAACTAAGCTGGACTTCTCAAAAGGAGACAGGAGTATACTCTCACAGTAGAGTGGCATTTTTCAATGAGAAATGTGATCCCTCAGATACAAAGCTGAGGTAAAGCTGGCTAAATTTCAGATCTTTTCATCATGTACACCCTTATTGACAATGATTCTTACATATATCACAGATATCAACCAGAACCTATAAGGGGAAGCAAGCAAGGCACCAGCATGTACTGTATAATCATTGTTTAAAACTGCTATAAAATGGCAAGTTTACTGTTCATATTTCCATCAGACATTTAGCATGAAGTAGACTCTCTGACTTGATCGCTTCTTTCTATCCAGAGACCAACTCTCAAGCGACTCATCCCATATCTCAAGGAATTCTTCATCTTGGATGGTTTCCTGAGCAGTATATGGGAGGCCTGCAGCTCTGTCATTGATGCTTGGGAGATCAGCTAGAGAAAACAAAGAACCTGTACTATGCCTATGCTCCAGCGGAGGCTTTGCTCTGAGTTTCTTCCTTGTGGTTACACTGTACGTGCTTTCCGAATGCTCATGTGATGACGGAGTGTCCTGGATAGAAGGGCCCCGATGTAGATCTCTTGGGGTTGGTGATGAGTTTGGTGGAATACTTGTCAAGGAATGTATTAATCCTGGTGATAACATTCCTGAAGAAAGAATTCCTTTATGGCCATTTCCATTGATGGATCCTGCTTGCCCTCCCATTACAGTGTCTTCACCCTTGAACTTGAAAAATGAAGAATCTTCCTTCTGGGAAGGACATTCTTGGAAACTAGTGTCAGGGGATGTTTCAAGACTGTTACTCTTTTGGATTGCTTTGGCTCTCTTTTCCGCCGCAAGTGCTTTGATGTGTTGCGGTTTAGGTGGAACTGGAGGCTTTTCCTTGGAGCCTTGTTTTACAAGCTGTGCCTTTAGACTTTGGCTCTTAGGTGGAACGGGAGGCTTGGCCATTGGCCTGGCAAATTGTGGAATGAGCTCAACGACAGTCTCTTGCGATGAACCACTTGTTGTCGAATCATAGTCTGAATCAGAGTCGCTATAGGTGTATGCAGACATCTGACGAGGGATTTGACCTAAGAACCTGACTGAAATGCCACTTCCTATCACAGGTCTTGGAGGCACCGGAGGAGGCCTTCCATGTGCTCTTTCTTCATTGGCATTACTTGAACCGACAGGTGCTTTGTCAGGCCTAGCACGTGCCATGTTGCTGCATTTTACAGAGGGGAAACCAAATTCACTTTGCACAGCTCTAATATCCTCTCTATTCTCAACGTTAGAACTTGTGGGACTTCTACCCACCTCTTTGATAGGCGTTATTACTTTGAGTGGTTGGATGGAATGGGAAGTGTAGGAAGTACATGTAGGAGTGGAACCCCTGCTATGGTTCCTCCCATGAAGCAACTCATCATCTAGCACAGTACTCAATTCATCTAAAGACTTGAACATATCATAGGAACATTCACTGCTAACACTCTTGGGTCTAGCTTCTTCTTCTACAATCTCTGTATTATTTTCTTGACCTGTTGTTCTTGCACTTTCATCAGCCTCTGTCATGGAATAACACTGGTCATGGATATCATTAGTTGGAGTGACATTTCCTTCTTCAGAAACTTCCCCCTCTTCCTCTATACTTGCTTCTTCATCATCTACCGGAATTTCAAGCTGTTCTGGATCTGTATCAATATTCTCTGAAGCTGAAGTTCCATCAGTGGAACTTAATGAGGGGATACTTTCACTGCTGAAACTGTCTTCCAGGATTTCAACTTCCTGAATAGGTTTTAGATCAAGGATACTGATGATTGATACTTGTTTAAGATCAGGTGGAGTTTGTTCACTCATACAAGTACCTGGTGAAACTGTCTTCTGTGGATTGTTTGTCAACGTCTTTCCCTCATCGTCAGTGTTGTCACTGTCATCAAAGCTGCGATTGTACTCGCTTCTAAAGGTTCCTATGCTCCGGCGAGCGCCTCCTAGGTGAGTATGTATGGATGAAATACTATGACCAGTGCCAAAGGTAGTATTTGATTCCTTATCACTAATTATATTTCTCAGAGGTGAAACAGACCTGGTAGTCCTTGATGTTTGAACATCACCAGTTGCATCCCCCTCTATTGCATCATTCTCTTGCTTGTCCTTTCTTGCATACAAATCCCCATTTTTCTCAAAGTTTGATCTCATCCGTTGTTCTACTTCATTTGCCACTTCATCCTCGGCTCCAGTAAAGCAAGTTTCAACCAAGAGACTAGAGTCTAGGAGGTTGGACAGATCATTAACACCACAGTTACATCCTCGGACCATGCAAATGTGACTGCTGAAGTCTCCTGCATCATCACCACTATCAGGGTCTTCAGAGGACACATCTGCCAAAGTAACTATGATATCTTCAAGGTCAAGCAACTTTTTGGATTGTTGCTCAACTTCTTCATTTGGTCCTTCTCCTTTTGAGCAGTTCTTCTGTTTTAGGCTTGAGGAAACATGTGACTTATCAAGAGGTTGTTCATGAAAGTACACAATCCTGTTTTTATTGCTCTCATTGCTGGTTTCTTGAGGTAATACAGGACAACTGAGGGGTCTTGTTGGCTGACCATTACGATTCCATGAACCTCGTATCAATCTGTTAAGTTTAGGCCTTTGGTCCTTCAAAGACACTGCATTTGTAACCTCATCAGTCTGAATTGCCTTGTCCTCCGTGAAAATAACCACACTGCTAAGAGCACTTTCATCGACATCTTGCTCCCTCATATGTACAAAGCCATTAGGTTCATGGTCTCCCCTGGGAATCATCTTAGTGCCAGAGTCATCTGGAAGTTCAGATCTGCATGGTGAACATTCATTCTTGCTTGTGTCAATGTCGGTATAGCTGGAACAAAACATCCGGGCCATCTTTGTTGTTTGAGATTCTTCCATGATACCACAAAGGTTCTCAAAGCTCTTACTTACTGGTCTTGTAGTTCTTATGTCTTGGTTACTGGATGACCATACTTTCTTCTGACCACTCTGCATGTACCCATTACTCTCCTTGCTCTCATCTTCCTCCTCTTGCTTGAAGCTCATCTTTCTGATGTCGGGCACACTTCGAGTCATGAATTTCCTTCTAAGAGATGATCTTATTCCTTTGCTGAAGGACTCGGTCTGCTTGGCATCGAACAGTTCGTACTTCTGGAAAAGCCCACTAAGAACTTTTACCAATGACTTCTTTCTTGGTCTATGACTGGAAGAAGAGTGTTCCAGTGGAACTGTATCATCTGGCAGGTCTCCATTCACTTTGGAAGTAAGGTTTGAACTCTTCAGAGGAGTTGTATCTGGTGACAGCCCTGTGCGTGTCAGTGGTCTTGGCTGGTCATGAGTATTCCACCTATCAGAAGAATCTGGAAGATTACAAGAAGCCTCCTTTAGTTCAGACTCGTTGAGAGGGCCTTCAGAATGTCTTGATTGATGCCAGCTATAATCATGGAACTGCGTATTTCCAGTATATTCCAGAGCTTTGGGTGTTTGCACTTGCATTTTGGTGTCTTCAGTACAATTTGGTGGCCCAACATTTGGAGGTAGGTCTTCTGGACTCTTTCTGTATAGGTTTTCTTCCCCATTAGAAGGGCTAACGATAGCATTTAACTCTTTTTTCACATGGTTTCTCTCTTCTAAGGTTTGTAGCTCCCTCTCTTGTTCTGCAAGGCTGGCTACCAGATCAAACATGGAGTCCACAACATTGGAAAGAGAATCCATTTGTCCTTCTGATTCACAATACTCTGGGTTTCGTGTCTGGCCTTGAGAAACCGAATCTAGTTCTACTTCTGTCTGACCTTGTACAAGTTGTTTGACACACTCTTGAGATAACCGCCCTTCTCTGTCCTCTGGATATTGCATATACACTTGAGAGTGATCTACTGAGCTAAGATTATAATGATCTTCATTCTTTGAATAGGTGGCATTACTGTATGCATTGACTACGTCATTATTTCCATTACATGAAGAGAATTTATTAGGATTCCCCTTGCTTGACAGACACATACCCTCATTACTGTTCAAAGAAACGTCATCTTCATTTGACCTTTGGACAAATTCATTTGGCTGTGAAGCCAGCTGAACATGTCCAGGTACATGTACTACAATATCATCTTGTTCTACAAAATCATACACAATATCCTCCTGGTTATCATAGTCACTACCCTGATATTCCTGGAGACAGGGGTCGTCTAGAATCCCATCTGCTTTACTATTACCTTCTACCTTGTATTCAGAGGAGTTTGATAGTTGTGGTAATCCTATTTCTCTATCTTGCATTTCTATCTCTTGCTCTGGCTTTGCATGAACCTCTCCAGAGACAAGACGATTCTCTCCTGAAAGGAGTTCACCTTTTGCATTTTCGGTCACATGATCACTTGATTTATTATTGGTCACATGATCAGTTGATGTATTATTGGTCACATAGTCAGTTGATGTGTCATTGGTCACATGATCAGTTGATTTGTTATCGGTCACATGGTCAGTTGATGTGTCATTGGTCACATGATCAGTTGATGTATTATTGGTCACATGGTCAGTTGATGTGTCATTGGTCACATGATCAGTTGATTTGTTATCGGTCACATGGTCAGTTGATGTGTCATTGGTCACATGATCAGTTGATTTGTTATCGGTCACATGGTCAGTTGATGTGTCATTGGTCACATGGTCAGTTATTGGAGGGTCAGTTATTGGAGTGTCAGTCACAAAAACCTCAGCAGATTCCAGACTTGAGCAGTCTTCAGTCGAAGAACACTCATCATACGACACCATCCCAAAGGCTAGTCTCTCCTTCGTGAAGCGAGCAGACAGAAGGGCCTCCATCTCTGTTGAGATATCATTATTATTCATAGGAAACACAAGATCATCATCGTCTAAGATTCTACTCAAGGTAGGAGCTGGCTCATGGTCATAATGTTCTAACTTGGAAAGGATTCCACTACCTAATCCTTCTTGAGTATCCATTGGACTGGACTCTAGTTCACTTCTAGCAGCAACATCCAAAGACTCTCCTACTGAACTAATGGGAGGAACCTCATGGAGTGCTGGTCTCAGACTCAAGCGGCCATCTTGGATGACTTGGATGATTTGTGAAGGAGAAATTCCTAGGCGGAGGATGTGTATAATCTCATTGAGAGGAACACTCACACTACCATCAGCCTCTAGCTCTACGGCTACCTCACTGGACATGATGCGATCCAAAATGGCATCACAGTCAACAGGACTCAAGTCACAGTCGTCATCACCAAAAACTGAGTAAATAAGAAAAACAAAAAACAATATTTTAACATTTTAGTTTTAAATAAGCGATATTATATGGTACATAGATCAAGAGGAAAGAGAGTGTGACTGTAGAAACATATCGAAATTGAAGAAAATAGTATTATAAATCAATCAATATGAAAAAAGGAGATAGAAATGTACTCGATCTAAAGCAAAAGTCAATCAATCATGGAATTATAAAAAGAGAACAAAATACATGTAAAGAAATATTATTGCTATCATTTACACCCTTCAAAAAGAAAAGATATTTACTATTGACAAGTATATATATCAACCCCAAATGTGCACAATTACATCAAACATATAATGTTATTTGAAGAGTGCATATATCCTGGTAACATTCTGAGTTGTTGATCACATATAGAATGTATTGGGGAATAAAACACAACTTTAGACTAATAACTTTAAGTATAAAGTTACATATACGCCAATAATTGATATCAGATGCTCTTATAATAGAAAGTAAGAGTCAGAACATCAACAACAGCCAAAATATTAGCTAAAAGGTAGGGAAGTAAATAAATAGTTTGTGTGCCAAATATCTAACACAACAGCAAACAAATGCATACATGAATGAATATATGATTGCATGCAAAAAGTGATCACACATTACGTAACCAGTCACACATTATTAAACACAAGTTTAATGTCACAAAGGATTTTACCTGTCACTTTGATCCTTTGTAAGTTGATGGGTTAGAACATGAAATAAAATGATATTAGGTGATTAAAATGTCCTGCATTTGGGGCATGTGAGAAATATCTAAAAACCTTCAATATCTTATAATAAATACAACTGAATGAATAAAATGTTGGAAACTGTCCATTTACTGCAGATTAATGACAATATGAAATCACATGGAATTTCAAAAGGGGTAAATCAGTTCACAGCTAATTGATGTTTTATCTGAAGCAAGCATAATCGATTACTACTAATCAAAATGTAATCTTATTTTGTGGACACTATTTACTTTCAATATCAATCGACGATGTAATAATGAATCCCAAATGATGAATCTTTCAAAATGACTTCAATACAGAAACAAGTTGGCCAATTAAGCAATGTTTGTCTTTCCTCTATCCTGGATCTTGCGAGGCATCCACCAGCATGCAAATTATTGAGACACAACATAGGCGATTAACAGACATTAATGCTGCATTTTTAATTTTATAAGAGAGACATTGTGTTCAGATGTTTGTTAATGTCTGTTTGCCAGTACTGCAGTATATACTGACATTATGAAAATATGTTATATGGACCACAATCTCTACTTCTCCTTGCATTCACTATTGTCTACAATTTTTTGCAGGCACCAAAATGCATTGTAAAAGTGAAATGTGCAACACAAACTTTCTTGTACACATATAAATATGATACAATACACTTTCTATTTTGCTCAAAGTGCAATCTTTTGTATACTTAATAGTAGATGGTTGTTACAAAGCCTTGTGTATCTAATTGAAATTCCATCATTCCATAGGAAATCTTTTTGTCCCTTCGATAGCAATATTGTTAGATTCCAAAGGCTTCATTCACATGTTTCTTTTTATTTAAATAAAATATCACCTTGAATACAGTCAAATCTGTTTAAAATACTGCAATATATTTGCAAATGCAGATATGGAGATGATTAAAATGAAAGCAAAGGTGAAAACCATTCTAGCTTCCTGTCAGTATCAGCACATTTTCTCATAAATGAATCAAAGATTTTCAAACAATAAGCTACCTACAATGTATGAATCGTTATCTATGATTGTAAATGGATGCAATCTAAACAGCCATTATTAGTAGTATTGTTTGAAAAAAATCTGTGATGTTTTCAGAAGAATGTGTGCTTACACACAGGTGAATGCCTTACAGAGAGTACATGTCAAGGGGTTAGTGACACAAAGTCGTAATTCCATTTTGGCCATTTTGAGAAAAAGTGGTTTATGTGTCACCGAGCACGGGGCTTTAAGGAGTTAAGCCTATGTTTCACTAGCCATTGATTTTAATGGGGTGTTGGGTGGAGTTAAGTCTCTGTGTTTCATGGAAAGCCCACATTTTTCTGAACATTTTGATATCAAACACTCATTTTGGCAAAATATGGAGTTACGTCTTTGTGTCACTAAACCCTCGAATGTACAGTTGAATATTGAACTCACCATCATCGCATCCTTCCTCATCACCTTGTGAGCGACCCTTCCTCATCTCTCCTTCATAGCTCCTTCTCTTCTGCCTCAGCAGACCAAAGGTGGGTGTGGAAGTGGGTGAGGTAGGACTCTTGATCCCACCGGTGCCACCACCACTCACATTCATGATGCCTTCCACCAGGAGTGCTGTGGTGCTGTGTCTCCTCCTGATACCAAGCCTCTCTGCCAGGGAGGTGCGTCTCTTGGGCGAGGCCTGATGGGAGGGGCTTCCACCGGTCATCAGATTGACCTCCGTGTCAACGGATTTGGTTCGGTTGCGGCTCGGGGAGGAAGTGGTGCGGGTGATGGAGGAGGAGCGCAGGCCTTTGCTGTTTTTGATGTATTTCTGCTAAAGAGATTATACATTATCATTTCATGATCGAATTCTAGTCATAATTTATTGCTGGCATTACATAATCTTACTTTTACCAGTTTGCTTCTGAATTATCTCATTCCTGTAGGCTTAATACAAGGACGACTGAGTACCCACAGGCAATTAGTTAAATACTGTTAATCGTACACGCATGGTCTAAGTAACGAAACATTAAATAATTAATTACCAAATAAGAGTAAGAGTGATAGAAACTCCAAGTATATAGCAATGCACTTTCAACTACGTCTTTTAATAAAGAAGACACATTTATGTATACTGAATTGAAAGAAATCATGTTTTACTAAAATCCCAAAATTCTGCTTGACAAGCTAAAAATATTATTTTAGAAATTTGGCTGATAATAGCACACTCTTATTCTTTGTGACCTCTGTCAAATATGGTATGATTGTATAAGTCAATCACTTACCTTATCAGTGAAGTCTTCAATGGTGACATGAACAAAGACAGTTGCATGGTCAAGACCCTCAAGATGGATGTGACGGTACCCTGAAGGAAGATACAGAGGCATAACAATAACAACTAATGAATTTAAATGACAACTAATTTAGAGTAATTGCAAGCGTCATCTTAGCAAATGGTTAAAGAACTTGAGGAAAATGAAATTCGTTAGAAGAGCTCTTTTTATTTGTAATGCATGTCAAATTGGTTCAACCCCAATGGTGTCAAAAATTCTACAAACATGTATCTGAGGTATACAATTTTAGAAGACAAATTTTCAATCATTATGTCATTTTCTATTGTTCATATTGACCAAATCTTCATTATGCTATGATATCGTAAATTAATTCATAATTCATAAACCCTTTTGAATTTTTAGTACATAGAGAAGCTTTGCTCTGTTCATGAAATAATATATAACATGACAAATTTGACTGGTTTAATTTGTATACAAGATTGAAAGGGTTAACCTTTTACCTTGACAAAGGCTGGTGAAAGGAAAGGTTGCCTGGCCAATGAAGTCTCTCCCGATGGGATCTTCATCCCATACAACAAACCTGACCAGAGTAAGCTCAGGCAGAGTGACGGGGAACGTCACTACATAGTCCCAGACTGGATTGAAACCTTAGGATGAATGAAACAAAATTATTTAGGTTAATAAAACATACTGGATGCAAAAATATCCTACAAATAAAAACTTCCTCTGAACACAAACACAAAATTTCAAATACATGTATACATATATATGTACATTAGTTACATGGTAATTTCAATAGTCTGGCACATCCTCTATTGAAATGTGCAATCCCCATCTCTTACATAAGTTGAAAAAGTTTATATACCGTAGTGACTTAATTTGACAAGGAGATGATTTCTTACAAATCTTTGCGCTTGTCATATAAGTAAACCCTAAGCATTTCAAATGAAAGATAAATCCACAATTTTTGTTTGGTCTTTTGCATGTTCATATCTTTACACCTACATCATGGAAACTGCTATATTGTATTTCACCCAGTTTTAGCATTGCTTGAGCAGAATATGTACTCTTACAAATTGTTAACTCGTACTACACATTATTGGAACCCAAATCTTACCGTTATCTTGAACAGTCCTAGTCTGTGCCTTGGTGCAATCACCATTCAGACCAACAACTTCAACTTCTACATAGGGGTCAATGATCTAAACAACAACAAAATCAAAGTGACGTTTAAAAGTGTAATAAAGAAAAAGTATTCTTATTTGAGATGTATATATAATATCACTAATTGCTTTGGGACAGAATAGGACATCATTTAAAAGGTTTTAATGACCTCATACATATATACACCTTAATGGAGAACTATGTACATTTTGGGAATATACACAGGCATATCTCTATTCTTTTGTTTAACCAATGTATTTTCAATAAAAATTAAAAATTAAACCATACAATTGTTGCTTTAATCATATCAATACTAAAGCCAGAATCAGTCAGACTGGCTTCTATGAAAATATGTGTAATATTAAATCAAATCATATATGAATAGTAATGGTAGTGTTAATGCTTATCAAACATTTAATTTGTAGGTAACTAAATTGCAGAGCCGTAGAAAAATGTAAATAATCACAATCCATTAACTTATATCCATCAGGCAAACACTACAATTGATACATCAAATCTAATTTCATGAAGAATTATACAAATTTTGTGAAAGTTCACAAAATTCCCACAATCATCTTTTAAAGTACATTCTACAGAAATATGATTTTGATCAAAGAGGATTGTACCTCTCCACGTTCTCCCAGCAGGCTTTGGGGTGGTTTGGGTAGCTGTTGACCGCTGATGATGTGAATAGTCAGTTGCTTCTTCTGGACGCCAGCAATGGAATTATTGGATGTTGCATCAAAATGGACTTTGTCTGTGATATGCATAAAAAAGATGAGTAAAAATGGTTGAATGAATGAAATTGTGACTCTGATATTAAGAAAAAGACTTGATGATCATGGGTACTATCTAAAGAATATTATTAACCTTTCTAACATTTGTTCATTGTATTAATGTCAAGATTTTTTTGTATTTACAAACGAATATTATATAGATTGAGAAATATGAAATACATCTATAAGAAAGTTTTTAAGAACTTAAACATTGGCATTCTAAAACTAATCAGTCCAAAGACTTGTTTCTTTTGCTGCCTGATGTTGACATTTATGAAATATGACAATTTATTTAGCTCCCATTCTCCTGGAAAAATATTAGGAACATACCTTGTCTGAGGATGCTAGGTTTGAGCACATAACCACAACTCCCATTGGCTCTAAACTTAGCTCTCAACAATTGCATAGCACGACCTTCAGTCTGGTAGTTCAGAGCAACTGGAAGAAAAATGGGAAGGGGGAAGGGGTTAATTATCTAATAATTTATTTATTCAATTTATTTCCTCTTTTTGCCTGTTTGAAGGTTAAGTAAAGCCCCTCTAAAGTGTTGGGAGCCTCAAATATGAAAACATTTGATGGCAAATTTCACTTAAATTGCATCATAATGTATAGAGGATGTCATTTCAGACACACTTCTGAAAAGATATCCCCCCAAATGTTTGAAGACAAATATTGATGAAATTTGTAGGCAGAAAACATACAATTTGTATTCTTTCATAAACATTGGATTTCAAAAGCATTTTTTTTCTTCAAATTCCTCACAGAATGAAAAATTTTTTTTTATTAAATGAAAGATGAGTGGTTTTCAAGCATTCTAATACTTAGTTTTTGAGGCAAATGATCAGTTACATCAATAAGAGACAGACATAATTTCACATTTTTGGCTTACCAAGCTGGCATCCACAGTTCCATAGCGGCTGAGGATTGAAGTTACTGGAGTCTATCCGATAAGCCGATGGGTAGACTCTGCACATGTTGTGAGTACTGAAGGTAGCAAAGTCTGCAGCTCTCGTCATCGCAAGATTGTTTGCCCTCATCTCACCAAGCGAGGGCAGCTCCCAACATGGCACTAATAAAGTGAAAAGAAATGGTATTGATAACAGGACCCTATTTCACAAAACTTTCACAAAATTACAGTTTTTATTTTAAGCTAGTGAAATCCTTGCTTCTGATTGGTTATCAGCAGATTTGTCACTAATTTTGTCATTTGTCATTAAAATTATTTTGGAAGATAAATATTCAATACATAAGTTTCCAATTAATGCTGCTGCATGCAATGGAAGCCATTGACTACCAAATTATCTTATTCCTGTAGGCATAACACAGGGACCACTCTTAAAGTAAATAATTCTGTGTAAATCATGTAAGCATCCAGATACAAATAATAATGAAACACCATCAATCCGTCAAGACAGAGATGGAGAGAGAGTGAAAAGAGAGAGAGAGAGAGAGAGGGAAAGAAAGAGAGACCCAGTACATGGGGTTAATTCTTTACAAAATGAGTCCCCTTCTGTTCCTCCACGGACAACTGCAATTGAAATCTTTAAATTGGCAGTAGGTAGTGTATATACAATTAAAATCTCTATCTGATTAAGATATCAGGCTAACATCATGCCGCCCTTGTCATGTGTAACTTTCACTAAAAGAAATTTATTTATAGTACAAGAAAAATACATGCCATACAATGGAAGAAGTTTACCAGTAAAAAAAACAATATATTTTGTAATTCCGAAAATACATGCCATACAATGGAAGAATTTTACCAGTAAAAAAAACACAATATATTTTGTAATTCCGAAAATATGAAACCTTCTAACCCAGCTCCATGAAAAGTTTCCTAAGATATAATGTAGGATAAATCATGCTAGAATATTTATGTTATGCTTACATGTGCGTTTGGGAACTCTCTTTTCTTTGTGCATTGCAAATTTGAACAGAATTAGAATAATAAAGGACTGAATATGTTTCTGAGAAATGTTGGTATTTGAAAATGACAAATACCAAACAGCTGCTGAAAACATAAAAACTCTAACCCTTTATTCTTTTTAAATGAAGACACTAAGAAATATAGGGGTAATGATCATAAAATTATGCATCATTGTCACCACTATGCTTCACCTGATATTTTGTTTTGATTTTCAACAAATCAAGTACAATATATCAAAGAGTACCTTAAAAAACACCTTGAAATATTGCTTGTAAAAGTGAAGACACCATTTGGAATCATTAATAGAAAACATCTAGTGAATGAAGCCTTTAATTAGCCCATTAGTGGTTCAAAGCTAACATTTCCCCATCCGTTATACTGTAGTATTGATGTAAAACACAACGCCTGGCAAAAAGATGTTCTCTGCAGGTTCCAGTTGAAGGCTTTCTAATACTGCTTCGAGGTGGATTTCTAACACTGAAATAATTTGTTTACTTCCACCTTTTGAACCGCATTACCTGCAATTAGGGCTATACATGTACATGTATCTATACCTCACCCTGAATGTAACTTAAAACCCAATTGTGACGCTGGACTCTGCCCTATACATGGAGGACTAAATACAAAACATTGTCATTATGTAAGCTTGTACATCATCAAACTCTTACTGTTTTCTGGGAAGCCCTTGAATGCAACCGATCTGGTGTACTTGACTAGATCTGACAACTGTCTTGAGAGAACAAACGCCCTCTTTCTGTTGGCTGAGCTCATCCGTTGTTTCGCTTGCTCTGCCTGCTGATTCTCATTGGCACCGCCCTCTAAGTCATCATCTCGGGAAGATGATCGATCGTATTCCATACTGCTGTTGTTATCTGACTCGGACGAGTGCTGCAGCTTGGCACGCCTCTGTAAGGTAAAGAGAGCAATCAAAAGTTAAGGCAGCGTACAATTTATTCCTAGTATATTTGTTCTTTTTTTTGCTGGAAAAGCAAGGAGAGCAGGTTCCATGTTATTTGACATTTGTTATATTTCTTCAACATATAATTTATGTTCTTGGATCAATGTCAACTAAAATATTTCTAATCAAATTTCATTGTCCGTCTATTCTTTGCATTCACTTGCATCTTTATAAAGTTAACACTGCCATTTAAAGACCGTCATTACTACTGGGCCAGAAGGGATTATACCACACAGCAAGGTCACTGACAGGTGGCTATCTCATTAACTCAGCTCTCAACTAACATAAGAAAAAGAGGATCATGGGGGACCAACAGGCACCGATTGGGAAGTTTTCTATATAGAGGGAGCAAGTAGCTACAAGTTGGACAGTGGGGCTTTAAACTCTATCTTGAATTCATTCTTGAAGACTTCATGAAGAATACTCCAGTACCATGAACCTCAGCATCTTATCATGAGATATCATACTCTCCCTAAGAAAGTCCTGCCTCTTTTAATATCAGTTAGAGTAAAGTAAAACTACAAATTAAAACAAAAAATAAACTATAATACAACAAAAAGGAAGAGTACTTACTCTTGTAGCTTTTAATTTCCTGAAGGTTCCTGTGAGTCCAGTCTTCCCGTTCTTGGAAGCTTTATTTTCAGTGTTCTTTTCTTTGAGCTACAGGGTGGAATGAAACGAAGGATTTTACTTCATTAGATTGATTATGTCAGAAAATATGTACATATACATTCAACAACATGAGCGCATTTTTATTTTTGTATCGCTGATTTTAACCGAGGTTTGAATACATCTCCATTATGCTCAGGGATAATGTTCGGGGATACCAGTCGATTTTAACATAAAAATAGTTCCAGATGTCTTGGATTCCCATATTTTACACTATATGCGGTGTCACACAGAGGCCAAAAATCTGGATTTTAGTTATCCTCTTAATTGCTGTCTGTCATCAATTATCCCATTAAAAATCCTCTAACGAGGCAAGAAAATACTCCCTTGAAAGGATTTTTCAAGGGATTTTTTAAGGGATTTTTCTGTGTGACACCGCCTTATGACATGCCTGAAACACAGAAGTCAGAAGACCAAATATCAAGCTTCCCTAAATGATAATTTGCCACTACAGTTTCTAAACTAATCATAAATATAACTCAGTCAATCAAAGATTTTCACCCTTCCCCTAAAAAAACCCATTCTTTTTATTTGAGAGTAGATATTAAACAAGTAGTTGAATCACAAGATATTATCAGATTGTGAAAACAAATCTTATACCTGGTAGGGTTGGTATTCAATATAACTTGAAACAACTAACAGTATTTCTTGAACACATATACTTACAAGCACCATACAGATGAATGATGACACCAAATGTTTTATTTTGTAATGCTACTGACAATCAACTTAATCTAAAAATCACTTTTACTCCCAAACTTTATCTACTTTCTTACTGAACACTTTCTTAATGAACACTTTCTTACTCAACATACACGCTTTTGAGGAGTAACCACAGATATGAAAGCCTAAACAGTTTGACAAAGCTGACAAATCTGGAGCTACAGGGTAAGGTACGACATGGTGAGGGTTTAGAGCCTACAGACTATTAAAGGTTTGCTGCTTAAGAAAAGCATTTTGTTTGCATGGAGCATGGAGCAGAAAAAAAGAAAGGCGAGTGTCAGTTCAACAGATGCCGAATGAGAGTAGTTACGCAAGGTGGATGACATGTATACCGTACAATATCCCTTCACACATTCTTTGTAATATCCATCCTCTTAATCATTTGCACTTAAAGTATTGAAATTTACATTATGACAGAAGGCAGAATTACAAAGGAGCAAGTTTATAACACAACTCAGACTCAAATGAAAAGCACAAGCTCATGTTAGTCAGACAGCAAGTAATATGTGAAGGTACAGATTAACAATTTGATGGTTGACAAATATCAGCAAGATTGTTCTAGATAATACTCCACGAAAACTATGATCAGGGCCCCGTTGCACACAACTTACAATTGATGGTAATTTTGCCATCAATGGTAACTACCATCAGATGGAAACTTTGATTTTGATTGGCTGTTGAGCCCTGTTACCATGGTAGTCACCATTGATGGCAAAGTTACCACCAATGGTAAGTTTTATGCAAAGGGGCCCTGATCATCTTAACTATTTGAAATAAGTTTTTAATAAGTACAACACTTGTACATGTAAATTACATGTACATGCTGTGAATTCAATAAGAAACAATCATAGAAAACAAAAGTTGAGCTTTTGTTTGAAAGTTACCAATATGATTGTTTCCAAATAATAATCAGCTAATGATGCAAAATTGAAAGTTATCTTTATATACAAACAATGATTAATCTATACTTGTCAATAAAAATAATGAATTTCTTAGTTAAATGGAAATATGTAATAAATTTGAATGAGAAATAGGCCTAATAGTATTGCTTCAAAGTGAAATATGTGTACAAAGTATGAAACACTTGGTCAATCATTAGCACACCATCGACATGATCTTAAATGGCTGAAAAAACACTTGTGTTATACACTCATACACACAAGCAAATAACATTATATAATGTGAGGTTTAAAGGAACATTATAACAAACACATTTGCTCGCATATAGTAGTCAAATATACAAATTATATTTGTCAATATATTTGTTTGATCTTCTTGAAAAGACTGATTTTTGGTAAAATAAAAAAAGTAAAAGTATCGCATGTCACAGGCTAAATGTCATGTAACTGTGCAAGTATATATTGATATATTGAAGACCATATATGTATAATAAATACTTTTAAACATACAAATGTGGTATGAAACATATATGACATGTCGATAAAATCATCATTAATACGTGCCACAGCGTAATTTTCAGGATAAGAAACTTGAATAATGATAAATTGTTGATAGCGTGCATGTATTGTATTCCATTATGGTTCATATCAAATAGATGTCGTATAGGACACCAATAACTTTTTTATGATGACATTGTTTTTAGAAAGGCATAAATAAGCTTCAAGTCACCCTTCAAAACAATTTCTGTCCTCAAATTCAGCACATTTACTGGCAACCATTAGGGTACTAACTTTTATATATCAGTCATTGTGGGCTTAGGGTTGAGATTTAGTACAAACAACACATAAAATCACTTTCCTGTTTTATTAGTACCATACCATAAAAACACAAAAACATGTAGAGCATTCACAGCATATATGAAGATTGATTCATGATCAATTAAAAATACAATTCATGATTTATTTTAATACTGGGAGTATTGGGGGGCAGGGTCATTACACGACAGGGTCCAATGTAGGTTGCATTCTGGGTAATGAGCAACAGATAGGAATATTAGAAGGACCAAAAATTGCAAAAATTATGTTTGTTAGATGAGATAGACTTTTAAGATGTTTTGTATTGGTGAGGTTATGGATGGGGTCATTTAAGATAAGGGATCCATACAGACAGTTTACTATATGTACAGGGACATCAAAATGGGATTAGGGAAAATAGGATTAAGGGGTCACGTGAACATAACGGACCATTAATTTTATTGAAACAAATCTCTGGTTTAAAAAAAATATATATATCATTAATATTGACACAGTATACCACATAACAATCTGCATAAGTCACGGCACCATTTTGAATTTCAGGGAAGCCTCCTCCACAACCTCCCCCCCCCCCCCCTCCCCCCACCACCACCTTCTCTTCATCCAAATACATATATTAAGTTCATTCCCTAATAACCACACTAAACATGATATGTCCCATGAACACGCATCCCTCAGTTACAATACACACATTAGCTTAGAAGGCAGTAGGAAGGCATTAACGTAAGGCTCATACAAATGTTAGAGCTGAAGGGTAATATGTGCAATGAAAAGATAAAGCAGACATACAAACCTCTGTTGCTTCTAGAAGGACTCTCAATCTGTCTAATCGCTGCGTGCAATAATCAATAGTAAATGATACAGACACAATGAAGTAAGGGAGAAAGATAGACAGAGGTGAATAGAACTTTATTTTTGGCTGATGTGCAAAACTTATATATTTTTTCAAAAGAATCTTTTTGATACATTAATCCTGTTTCTATGTGATGCCCCATAAGCTGTGCAAGCTAGAGAGAATTCAATCTAATAGAAAATTTAGTTGAATATTGAGAAGAGGTAAGGATGCAAATAGAAGAAATGACCCTTTGAAGGAAAATGCCTAGCTGAAATCTTCTTATCTCCATGGTGGAAGATTCTATGAAGTCTTTCATAAAAATAAAAAATCATTATTGAAAGACTTTTTCTGGCTTTTCATAAATATTTCTTTTGGCCACTTTTATGGTGGCAGCAGTGGGATCGATAATCAAGTTTTGATAACAATATGAATATATCAGATATTGCATTGCTCTGGATACTAGATTCAGGCTTGTGTGCACACCCCACACTTTTGACAAATGCTGTTTGATGTTATCCATGTCATGTGTGTATAATAGCACTACATGTAAAACTGCATTCCCACTGCTGGTTTCAGAGTAATATCAAGACACAATCTAGCAACACTTTTTTTAGGAGGGATATTAGTTAGGAAGAATGATCAGAGCCATGCATATACTTCAGAAAACATTTACACAACATATCAGCATGTTATTTTTTTCATGTGGAATCTATTACCGTTTTTCACATTCATTGAAGCATTATATGAATCAATTAACTACACTTGCCGCCTACATCATAGCACAGATCATTATTTATTTCAATACAACTAAACATTTGTGTCACTACTAGTATTGGATTTTTTAATGTGACGCTAATCGATGCTGACATGAGATTCTAAACATTCAACCTACATATATAAATGAACAACACTATAATGATTCTGATCTATATGTATGTATTGAGATGCTCAAACTGACATTCAATTTCTTTCTTCATGATTTTGCTTTGCCTAATTATCTAGTGTCATTCCTTCTCACATTTTGCATAAATCTGCTGATAACCTTATTTTCAGGCCCAGTTCCTGGCTTTCCAAGCTTGAGAATTGGAGGAGAAGAAGGCATCACTTAATCGATATAAAATTACTTAAACTGAAACTAATCAGGACTTAAAACCATTAACTAAAATATTGAATAAGACACGCATGTATAGTCATACTTTATTTGTTTCAAAAGACCATTTAACAATGACACAATAAATGTATGCAATGATTGCCACATACATGTATCTACCCTTATAGAGATATTTTTCTCAAACACTGATCAAATAATAGCAAAGATATTACCAGATAAGATCAATCACTATCTGACACATTAATTGAATGAATATTGTCATTGTTGTGTGCACAGCAGAAAGGCATTAATACCAATTTGTTTTTGTTTTCCTCCAATTTCTTAGTTTTGGAGTTGTATAAACTACAACTGTTAACGTTTGAAAAGATGCGAGGACTAAATATGCTGTAATCAAATCATTAAAATGCCTGTTTTACGATATGACTATTAGCTTTCCCTGTATCCTTTTCATGACCTTCAGCTATGAGCACAACAATAAAAGGCCAAAATATGACTTATAGTTACCATTATCAAATGAGGTAGATTTTTTTATTTAAAAAAAAAATTAAAATCGGGTTAAATTTATCTATGGCCTTAAGAATGATCAGGATTTAAAGCCCATCTGTACTAGTTTGGCCAGGGGGATTATTTCATCAAATCAGCTCTCAATTAACATAAGAAAAAAGGGATCATGGGAGACCAACAGGCACCGATTAGGCATGCCTTGCTATATAGAGGGCGCACATAGCTTTAAGTAGTGCAGTGGGGCTTTAATCAAATGAAGAGGCTCCTTGTCACTATCTTCATCCAAGGTACACTTGAGTGGATGATTCTTACTAACACCCTTTCAGATGTATACTATTGCTCTGCTTCTAGTTAGTACCTCTTTTCTTGTGCTATTTCTATTATATTTGTCGTTTCATTGTATATTTATTTGTAATATACCTAATCATTGTATTATGTTTTGCATGAGAAATAAAATCATTTGAAATTGAAATTATGACATACCTTGTGCGCTATCTTCTGCCATGCCTGTTGCGATGGTGAGATAGGTTTCTTCCTCATCAATGCAAGCTGTGCCATGGCAATAGATTCAAACTTACTTCTCGTCTCGGTCTTCTCCAACTATGAGGCAAGGCAGAGAAATGTGATAATATAGCACTTAATACATCTATATATGACATGCCATTCAAAAGACATGAAAACGTCTTGAAAACTACATTTCTGAATTATTGGAATTGAATTTAAATTTCATCTTGTCTCAGTCTTTTCCAACAAGGAGTGAAAGGTATGTGCTGTTATAAATGGCTTAAAAGGAGAATGTTTGCAGTAACGCTAATGTTTGTGATATTAATCAGATCAAATAAATCAAGATGTTGATTTACCTTGAAGTCTTCATCAAGTTCATCAGCACTATCTTCTTCACTAACTTCACCAGCCTCGAGATCAGCATCATGGTCTAATGGAAGCTTCTTGGCCTAGGAGAGAGAGAACAGGAAGCAGAGAGAGAGAGAGAGAGGGGGGGGGGGGTGGGGAAGAGAGAGACAATGCAAGAGAGAGAAGGACAGTAGAAATAGAAAAAAAGTAGCAAAAAATTACAGTAAAAAAAAGAGAGGGGAGACAGTGAGGAGGAAGAAGGGACAGAGGGGGAGAAACAGAAAGAACAGAATAAAGGGGGATTATATAAATTAGAATACGTTCAAAATGCAGTGATGATCAAACAGTATAATAGATATATAAACAGAATGAAAATAGAAGATATGAAATTGTATAGAGACTATGTCTCTGCATGTTCAAGGAGAGCATATAAATGTACATGTATTTGAAATAAGCATGCAACTAACCTTGATAAGTATTTTATACTTGAGTGATTCTGGAGAAGGAAGTCCTCCTGAACTCCCTTCAGGTGGGCTTGATATGATGAGTTGATCTGAGAGGCATGGCATGTCAAGGAGCATTAATCAACTCTTTCCCTGGGCCTCATACAAACATGATGCAGTAAACAGCGTCAAAAGGACCGCCATGGAAAAATAAAAACCATGCTATGTGCTAATGAATGGCAAGAGGCCCCTTATAGCATACTCACTCAGGTAGTAGTGTGATAGAATGAAAACATAGGGAGATACATGTACAGTATGCTTATGTCATCATCAGCAACAGGTTTTTTTTTGTAGCAGTAGTAGTAGTAGTGGTGGGGGTTGCTGTTGTTGTTAAATATGAAACTTACAGTAATTGTTAATGATTGCTTTATTTCTCCCTCCCTTCTTTTAAAACCATAATTTTTCTATGAACTTAGAGAGTTGGTATTAAGTGTGCTTTATAAAGGTTGCGTATTATTATTTGTCATTTCTGTCCAGAGGACAATCATCCAGGGACCATCATCCATCCTACAACCCACTCCAGATTCCATCATGCAAAGAACTCAAGGTATGAGGTGTCATGGTCAAGTGGATATGTCACCGGACTGTGGATCACAAGATCCACGGTTCAAGTCCCGCCGCGGTACTAATGTCCTTTGGCAAGACATTGATCTGCATTTGCCACTCTCCACCCAGGTGTTAAATGGGTACCCAGTAGCATGCGAAAGTTAATGTGGTTGGATTAGCAAGTAGCGCTTGTAAAAACGATGCCTGGCTGGAATGCTCCCATTGTGTTTGGGTAAACCTGAATCCGATGATCGGGGTAATAATATATATGTGTAAAGCGCTTTGAGAGGGCCTTTGGTCCTGAAGAGCGCTATATAAGAACAAACTATTATTATTATGAAAAGGATACCACCAAGGATCTCTAGAAGGTATCTAGCCATCTTCTTCTGCTGCTCTAAGGTACAGTGATTCTCTATGGACAGGATGACAGGGTAGGGACTGGACATAAAGGCATACTTGTTGACCACTGTGATGACATCTCTGAACTTGATCTTTGTGGTCAGCGTGTAACCATGGTAGATGACCGGTTCACCGTCCTTCCCATCCCATGTGTCCACTAGGTCAAAATATGGATAAAGAGTTATGAAAGTAAAGATACATGTGTAGATTTACTATCTAACCTTTGAAATTAGTACTAGTGTGCAAAACTGAAATTATACAATATTTTGGACAATTTTCTGAAAGTTGAAAGCAACAATTATTGTTACTTATAGCATCTTTAGAAGAGAATTGGCCTTATTTCGCTGAACTTTGACATGAAAACCTAAGTTTATACAAAGGCATGTATACACACTTGTAAAAACAGATAAAATCATGAAAGAAAAAAAACTCACACGTCACATATTGCTACTATCATTATGTACAATATTTTTTTGACTGGCAGTGTTTTCACATCTTCTGTAGATGATGAAAATTGATTCAAATATACAAAAAACATCAAATTTACAAGGAGCATTAATAATTCACTGGAAGTTCAAAAGTTTATGATGTGAGTTAACAACATTTTGACTCTGAGCTGATAACTTTCAACAGATATATATTTGTCTGCATTATTGCTTACATTCCACACATCTGCAGCCCGCCTGCAGGACGAGACCATAGACATCTACACTAGATTGTGACATCAGCTGGTCACCGAGTAAGTACGTGTTGTGTGAAGAGGCGATGTAGTAGTGTGAAAGGGGCTGGGTCATGTCCTGGTTGACCCCTCGATGACCTGAGTTAAAAAGGTCACCCTCCTCACTCAGGAGGTACCTCATCAGTCCTGGAGAGAGAGAGAGAGAGAGAGAGAGAGAGGGAGAGAGAGAGAGAGAGAGAGAGAGGGAGAGAGAGAGAGGGGAGAGACAAAGAGAGAGTGAAAAGAGATATAGAGTGAGAAGAAAAAAAGAGAGATAGAGAGAAAAGAGAGAGAGAGACAGAGAGCAAGAGAGAGAGAGAGAGAAAGAAAGAGAGAGAAAGAGAGAGGGAGAGGGGGAGAGAGAGAGAGAGAGAGAAGAGAGAGGGAGAGAGAAAGAGAGAGAGAGAGAGAGAGAGAAAGAAAGAGAGGGTGGGAGCAGGAAAGAGATAAATATAGTATGAGAGATAACTAGAAAGAAACAAAACTTATATGTACATGTTCATGTATCTAATATGGTAAGTAAATGCACCTAGACATTAATCCTAATCTATCTCTAGTAAGCTGATAAACATGAAAAGCTGCATATTGACAATTATATTAGCTCACAACCTTCAAATGACTTCACAGTTCATTATGTCCAATTATGAAAAAGTAAATCCAATTAGTGCAATGTGCACCAAAAGCTGCTATTTTTTTTTTACTCCATGCACATAGTGGGGCTCATTGTATGTGATCATATCAAGATTAGAAATGTGTGTGTCTGTGGACAGAAAAGCTATTCAAATTTGAATTTGAGTTGATCAAATCATCTTTACAAAGACTTTTTCAAGGAAAAAAAATAAAGCCTTCTACTGTCCTAAAATATAAAGATATAGGAAATCAACATTTGGATAGATTAAACCACCCACATGTTTATGAAAAAATGAGTACACCCCTAACAAAATGTTGAATATTTTAATGTAACTTTTGACATAGTGGGCAGTTGTAACGGCCTGAAATCAATTATAGAGTTGGCATTCTGTGAATACAAATATAAATGTAGGTACATGTACAACATATATGTATTCATGGCATAAACACAGTGTAGCACATTAAGGAGTTACATTTGAATGTTCAATGTTTGTTGAAAGGATGTACTCATTTTAGTTGGATACTGTACATGTTTGCACAAGGGTCACCATGCCCACATTGTGAACTGTTGCTGTGTTAAGAACACAGTACAAGCATTCAATCGTTTCTTGCATGAAGGACCTCAAATTCAACTACATCTAGACATCATCCATCAAAGGCAACAAAGCGTTTCAGAAAGTAATGAGTTTTTTCCACACTTCATAAGGTTTCAGTATTATAACAAGGTATTCAACCAAGAAACTAGAATGATTATCACATCATGGATCTTGGACAAATAAATTATACAAGGATGACTGCTTCTTTGTATGGTATGTACACACACTCTTTCCACCTTTCTTTGTTCGAAATACTGGTAAAAAATAAAACCTGTTAGTATTTCCCCAATTTCTCATCAGGAGTTGCTGCTACCTTGTTTGGCGTTCAACAATAAGGGATAGAGCATCATCGATCTGGCGCTGCTCAGTGACTGCCGGGCTCACGATCAATTGGGCAAAAAGAATTTTCATTTTGGAGTGGACTAAAAAATTATTATTATTATTATTATTATCAAGTTTACTTTTTACGGTATCTATTCATTAGTTGAAGTCTACTACTGCAGGAAATGATTAAATTGTACTTCAATGAATGTATTAAACTACCCCATCCTCAACAACAAACCCCATGGGTAACAATTTAGGATGTTGCCCACTGGAACCCGGTGGTCCATGTGTTATGCCTATGGGAAAGAGAGAATTCTGTAGTCAACAGGTTTAACATTTGGTGAACTTACCATCGATGCCCAGCCTGCCAGTACAGATATTCTCAGGTACCGGTTCATACTTTTCAATGAGGCTATTACATCCCTCCTCATTCAATTTGTTTATATCCTGTTCATTCCTTAGAAACACATCCACATCCTCTAATGTCATGTGTTCCTTGCCACAGCTGTATTCCCTGAGAAGCCCATACAGCTCAGGGCGCATCGACAACGTCTTGTAGAAGTGCACAAACTCATCAAAGTCCAGCTTGCCCAAGTGCTCATCGATGTTAGTATCGGCCTCCTGTGAAGCAAGTTAAGATAAACATGTATATTTGTAAAAAAGGTAGAACAGATACAGTAATGATACAACACTGTTAATAAATTGTATAAATCTTACAGGGCAGCTACTCAAATAAATTACTAGTAATGAACCTGTTTTAGTGGATTTTTGTTATACTTGGTTCCTCTCTTCTGATATTTCATACAACATGATATTATGATTCTAACCTAGTTTGGGGTGTGGAAGAAGTTTATATTTTCCCAAAAATATTGAAGCAGAAGTTGTTTGTACTCTTTGTGTTAAAAAAGAGGCCTTTTAATATACAAAGAGTGGGGGGGGGGGAGAAACAAGGCTTATTAGATAACTGTGGTCCCACTTAAAACACATAATTGGATCAGTTCACTTATGAGAGAGGAAGAGAGAGAGAAGGGGATGTAGAGAGGCTATGAAGAAGAAGGGAATAAGAAAAGTAATGAGGAAGAGAGATTGTCAGGAAAAGAAGGAGGGAGAATAAGAACAAAAGGAAAGAAAGGACAGATAAAAAGAGTTAGAGGAATAGGGAGAGAGGGAAATAGAGAGAGAGGGAGAGAGACAGTGAGAGGGAATAAGAGAGAGAGAAAGTGAGAAAGAGAAAGCGAGCAAGAGGGAGAGGGGGAGACAGACAATGATAGAGAGAGGGGGTATAAGAGAGAAAGAGAGAGAGGGAGAGGGAGAGAGGGAGAGGGAGAGAGAGAGAGATAGAAAGCAAATGTGTGAGAGAGAGAGAGAGATAGAGAGATGGAGAGATAGAGGAAGTGTGAGAGAGAGAGTGGAGAGAGAAAGAGAACTCACCCTAAAAAGTTGTTTGACTTTCCTCTTGCTGAGGTTAACATTGAGTTTGTGAAGAAGTTTCAAGACTTCATCCATGCTAAGGAGGCCATCTCCACTCTTATCTGCTGACTCAAATACTGATTTTAACCATGTTTGAATGAGTTAAGAAACAACAAGAGGTAGATCAGTATGAACTTACACATCGTCTGTCAGAGCCAAAAGGGCCATAACTCTGTGTTAAAGCATATGAATCAATGCCCTTCTGGCTTTCAACAGACAACATGTACCTGTAGTACATGCATTCATGTTTCGGTACACCTTAATGTAAAGGAAGTTTGAGAATTGAGAGATGTGTAGGGTAGCACAAAAAAGTAACTTGATTGAAATATTGATTTCTCCTGACAAATCAAAATACGCTGCACAAGTGAACATTAATTTGCTAAAAACTTTATTTAAATATTATTTAGAAAAACTTGCACTTTTTATTGTGTTTCTTCAATTTTCATCATCAGCAATTCCACAAGCCTCAGGGCAAATAATAATGAGAATAATAAGAGCAAAGAATACTAATAGTGTCTATAATGTAGATAAAAAATAGTGCAAGCATAAAATGTATTGTAAAAATAGTGATCTGCATATCATACCTAGATGTAAAATTATCCTGCAGCCTGTATATAAGCATGGTGGATAATACCACCGATGATGAGAAAGACAAAACCAGTCTGCTGTCTGTTTGATCCCCGAGGGAGGTATTCATATCACTGAGCATAAACATTGTACCTCCACTGGCTTAACGCAAGAAATTATTTCTTGTTTTATCTCGCAATGGATCTCAGAGTGTGTCTCTCCCATCTTTCGTCACCTCTCTCAAATAACATATACAAATCTATCCTCTGCATCGACAATACTGCTGGACGATTATGGTAAACTGTAATGCTGGAGAAACTTGTACATGCACAATGTATAGACTGCAATATGTGGGGCTGGAGAGTATATTGTCTTGCGGATCAATATCTTACATTGTTGGAAAGTGAACCGTAAAGTGACTCACTTTTATATTATTTATTCACAATGTACAACCTACAAGAATACTATACAGTGTATGTGATGAAAAAGAGAACGGATGTTAACGTGACTCAGAATTGACTTATGCAGTCCATACTATATCTGCAAACATTACGCAGAACAAGATGACATTACAAACAAAAAGCCCCTGCAGAAGTTGCAATACACAAATTTCATATCATTTACTTGTCTACAAACTCCATGACATAGAAACACAGTAGTACATTTGAAATGACAAAGCTTGTAAAAACTGTACTTTGGGTGTATAAAACACCTCAAGGTATGACAATTGTGATTTTGTGAACTTAAAACCAAAAAAAAAAAAAGGGCCAGATGGATGTCATTTGATGGCTCTAGATCTTTTGTATAAAATGATATTTAAAATTTCTCTTGAAAGAAAGTACATAAGTGACATGTATTGACAAGCCTGGGTTCTCAAGTTTTTAAAGTATTTAGAGGTTTTGAGCTGACAGGTGATAAAAGTAAAGACTGAATTATGTGAAAGGATATGAGTCTCTAAGCTGATCACTCTGTGCCGTCTCTTCCTGTGCTTGTTCCATGAGATGCCTCAGACCTCTGATCCAGGCCCGAGCCTCGTCTAACGACCCAGCGACGATGTCTAGAGACTCCCAGCTAGTACCATGGATGATGGAGAAGCAATGGCTGGGTTTATGACCCGCTGTACTGGCTAGGTGCTTCTTGAAGATGTCAGTGCAAGCCCCCTCTCGAATCTCACGGACATTCTTGATGTTGACTGCAATCAATCATTAGGTATAGCGGAATAATTTGAGTCATTTCTTAGCTTTATAAGTATGTATTCATATTACTTCTAACATCTGTTTTGTCCTGAAATGTTCATGTAATATTCCATATATGCAATTTTAATGAACTAAATCTTCACTTAAAAAAGTTTCCATTTCACTGAAAATATTAACATCTGAGATCTCTTTTTTATTTTTACGATAAAATATTCTTTACTAGTATTTGCTTTAGGGCAGTTTGCTTGCATTTATAAACTGTATTTCAAAATGTGCTCCACTAATTTTTTTCCCCAAAAGGCAACTAAAAGAGCATTTGTCTCTTCTGCATCCTGGTCTCCACCAATTCTCATAAACCTGGACCTGCCCCTACCTATAGCTTTATGTCCCTTCTTGGATGGTTTCCACCTGATGTAGGACCTGGTGCTATCAAGGTACAGCATCTTAGATGAGGTACGACCTTGACGTTTGACCTTCATCACTGAACTCCCCAAACACATCAACGAGATGGAGCCTGGAATTAACAAATACATAAACAAATCAGTTACTAATGGTGATGATGATGATGGTGGTGATGATGGTGGTGATGATAATGATGATAATGATGATAATGATGATAATGATGATGATAACAATGATTATGATGAAGATGATGATGATAATGGTGATAACAATGATGATGATGATGATAACAATGATTATGATGAAGATGATGATGATAATGGTGATAATGCTGATGTACAATAACTAGGTCTTATGATAATAAATGGGTCATTTAAAACTTTATGTGATTTGGATTAATACATTTTTTGCATTTCTCTACAAAAGGTCCACACATGAGCAAAACATTTGTATAATTTCATTAACAGCATTCACACATTGATAACTACTAAAATACTATTTGGTAAAGAGATGATGTAAGCACAGACTTGGCTGTCCTACAGAGTGACACTAAAGCATCCATTTGTATTGATCCCAGAACCACCTTGTTATAAGACCACTGCTCTACTTCTGAGCCACACCACCGTATTAAAGATAATGCTATTTGGTGTAGATGATGATGATGATGGGCTGCTGGTATGTCTGACTTGATGAAGGGTGTGGTCACAGGGGGATATAGAGAGATAAAGGATGATGTAAGCAGAGAATAGAATAATACTGACTGTTGATATTAGGAGGTGGAGGTGCAGATGATGATGATCTGCTGGTATGTCTGACTTGATAACGGGCGCGGTGAGAGGGAGATGGAGAGAGGCGTGGTGATATTCTGGTGGTGGAAGAGGATCGGCTGCTGGAACTGGCTGAGTCACCTGATCAACGGGGAGAGAGAGAGTGAGAGAGAGAAAGATTCAACCTTCCATAGCAAAATATTGATTTGATCTGATTTATTTGATTGATGATGTCTAGAATAAGATTGTAAAAACATGAAAATACATGTATTCAATTTGAATACTTCATACCAAGGTAGAAACCAAGAATCATTAGATTTGTAAAGTTACATAAAAAAGGATTATGCATATATCCCTGAAATCTCAACCTACTTTTTCCTTTTTTTATAGTGTTTGTTTTGCCAAATTCTGCAGATATAACTAAATGTTATATAGCTTTATTCTCTGACATAAGTTAATGGAAATTAGAAGTATTGAAGTACTGTAACCAACAAGAAAGTGAGAAATTTGAAAAGTTTTATTGCAAAATAATTGTCCCTGCTCTTTAACCTGTTAACTACTGGATCATCTCATTCCTATTGTCTTAATAAAGGGACTACTTAGATCATGTAGGCAACTAAAGTAAGAGGGGAGGGCGTTCATACATTGAGAGCATTACCTTCTTGGTCCCATGAATCTAGGGCATGTTGCTGATGGAGTTTATGAAGTGATTCTGATCTCTTCCTCGTCTCTTCCTCTTCATCCTCCACCACACCCTCATTGTCAATGGTAACACTATCATCCTGGCTGATGATGATCTTTGTCTCTCGTAGCCCAACAGAGGGCCTCCTTGCCTCTCCTGGGATATTATTAACCTCACAATGTTCAGTTCTCTGCAATGACCTTTCACCTTTGATCTCTTCCTGCTGGGGGTCATCAAAGGATGAATCATTAGAAGTGGTGGAGTCGACGGTGGAGGTGCGGCTCACAGATAAATGGGTGGAGCTTTCAACCGTTTCCATGGTAATGATTGTCTCCTGACTTTGGATCTCTCTTGGGTCTTACATCTTCTGTATCTGTGGCAATGAGAATTACATATTCCCCTTATTCATATATTGAAAATATGATAACTGCATTTCATTATGATCTTCAAAATCCAGCACTTTACATGCAAATAGAAACAAGTAAATCTGACAAAAAGAGGCTGAAATAAAAATGAAAAACGGACAGCACAGAAATGATAAGTGATATTGTCTGCTTAATGTCAGATTGGCCACTTTCTTCATGATTAATACCATTGTAAAATATTATGGGCGATAATATTACCAAAATGCATAATAGAGTATGGAAATATATTCTGTAAATAGGGGAAAAACCTTTTTGAACAATAGCCATCCATGGTCATAATACTTAAAAGTTGTGTTTAGACCTTGAAGATATATTACGTGACATTTCCAGCCACAGACAAAAGGCTTCAGAAATATTAGTACTTGAGAGGTAGAGTGCTCTTCAACCAACATTAATGACATTGGTATTTTCCAATTCATCATCAGACAGCAGAGCTTTTAAGAGCCGACATGTGTCGCTCTTCTTCAAACAATCATGCATGCACCAATTTTTGGCAAGGAACAAACAGCTTGGGGCTTGGAATTAGTACCTCAGAGAGACGATGTAATACAGAGATATTCTAATCTTGCCAAGG
Source organism: Strongylocentrotus droebachiensis (assembly GCA_035222895.1). NCBI lineage: Eukaryota > Metazoa > Echinodermata > Echinoidea > Camarodonta > Strongylocentrotidae > Strongylocentrotus > Strongylocentrotus droebachiensis. Next base: position 16,562 of record JAVYIG010002960.1, on the reverse strand, counting down.
TTACAATCTTGTATTTCAATGTGGGTTAATCTGTCGGTAATTTGATTTGGTCTGCTTTCACAAGAAGCATGTATGTGGGCTAATGATCTGCAGGTCCAAATATAACCATCACTATGCATTAGTGCTAGCATTGATTGATTTCCAGTACCATCCTTTCAGGAAATGTGTTTTTGTTATATTTGTCTTAGTTTTACTTAATATCTTTGCAGGATATTCATATTCCTTATCTTCATATCTTTTATGTTTGTTTTCCTTTCCCCGACCCTTACTGTATTGCCAAGTTCACACACGTACATAGAAGTACAATTGTAAGACAAATCACTACCTACTGTATAATGTTCTTAGCGGATAAATACTGAATAAGTTAAACCAACTCATAAAAACGATGTTGATTTAGTACACAGAGCATTACATTTCTTTCCTAATCTTTAATGATAGGGCTTGTAAAAAGACAAGCATAGTAGCAGTATTATTTGGTTGCTGTTGCTGTATTGCAGCTGAAGTGGTACTCCAGGTATGCTTTTATAATTTAAATATTATTTTGATGAAGATCATGATCGATGAAGCAGACTGCATTAGGTTTCTCAATCATTCCTTCATGCGTGACTAAGCTATCACTGGTGAAGGATGGTTAGTGCAGAGTCACTTTACCCATGTTAAATTTGACTATTCATTTAATTTAAACAGGTATCAGTTGATCAGCAAATTGTTGAGTTATATTGCCTTGGAGAATGATTCCATTGGAATTAGGATTACACAATTATCAGGATTAATTGTATGATCCTGTCAAGGTATATTGTTTTTAATGTGAATTACAATAATGTGAGGGCAGAATATACTATTTAGAAAACAAGAAATTTATTAAATCTTATATCATATGTTGATCTCTCCTCTCTCTAAAGCACTGTGCCTCCACAGACATCTCTGTCCTTTTCATTTAGTCTTCTTCTGCCTCTTCTTCTTCCACTTCTTTTTTTGTCTTCCTCTTCTTCCTCTTTCTTCCCTTCTTCACCTTCTCCTACTTATCGCTATTATATTATTCTCTTTACTCTTCATTTCTATTTTTTGTTTCTTCTCAAATTCACTCTCCTCGTACGTTTCTAGAATCTCATACTATACTACTCCGTTTTCGCCTCCTACAATACCTTTTAAATCCAGACCTACTTATATTGTGCTACCCAGTACGGGAGCCTATTTACATACAAGCTATGCTTTTTATTTAGGCTCCTCACATTTTACATTGTTCTACCTAGCCTGTTATATATACGTATTTTGAAATTTCGTACTTATTTTTTGTACATTATATTTGATGTAAAATCTTTACTTTTTATTTATTTTTTCTTGAGTGAAATCTATTCTTATAATAATATATGCCTGTATAAAAAAGAAAAGAACTGTTTTTCTATGTAAAACGTGGAATAAATGAAACTTCTACGATCTTAGTAGTTTCATATCTTAGGAAGATGGCATACCACATGAACAATGTTTAACATCATAACCATAACTATTGAGTTGTCACTGAGAGTAAATAAGAAGAAGAAACAGAGGGGGAGGAGCAAAGAAAGAAAAAAAGAAAAGAGATTATAGAGAAAAGGGAGGGTAGGATATATGTAGAGATAGAGAGAGGGGGCGAGAGAGAGAGAGAGAGAGAGAGAGAGAGAGAGAGAGAGGGGGAGTGAGAGAGACAGAAGATGATGTAGAGGAGGGAAGATGGGGTTAACTACAGAGAGAGGAAGGAAGTGGGACAAGGGAAAGAATGGGGAGGGAGATATAGATGGGAGGAGAAAGAGACAGAGCAAGAGACAGAGAGAGAGGAGAGAGAGAGAGAGAGAGGGGGGAGGGAGGGAGGGAGAGGGGAGGGGAGGGTGGATAGAAAATGGAAATAGATAAAATATAAAGGAAAAGGAAAATAAAGAAAGAGCATAAAAAGGGAGAGTGAAAGAAAAAAGGAAGAGGGTAAAAAAGGGTAAAATGGAATATGATCTAGCAATAAAATAAGATCTTTTACAAAATGAGAGAACATACTTTACTTTTTGGCAGAGTTTGGGAAAGAAGGTATTCACCACAATGACAAGTTTGAAAAGAAATGCTGGAAATGTGCCAAAGAAAATAGAAAAAAAGGGAGAGGAATATGACATAAATGAAACCCCTGGATGAATGTTAAATTGTAATCAAAGTTTTGTTACGGTTATCATGGGATAGAGCAGTACAATGGGTAAAAGCCTAATACTATCATACAAGAACATGACTGACAGCAGCAGACATAGGGGAGTAAGTGTACAATGACATGATGAGGATGAAAAGGAGATAGAGAGGGTGGCAGAGAGTGTGTGTGTGTGTGTGTGAGAGAGAGAGAGAGAGAGAGAGAGAGAGAGAGGGGAAGACAGAGGAGATAAAGAGAGAGTGAGTGAGTGAGAAAGAGAGAGAGAGAGAGAGAGAGAGAGGGGGAGACAGAGGAGATAAAGAGAGAGTGAGTGAGAAAGAGAGTGGGACTGAGAGAGAGAGAGAGAGAGAGAGAGAGAGAGAGAGGGGGAGACAGAGGAGATAAAGAGAGAGTGAGTGAGAAAGAGAGTGGGACTGAGAGAGAGAGAGAGAGAGAGAGAGAGTCAGAGGGGGACAGAGAGAGAGATAGAGGGGGGAGAGAGAGAGAGAGAGAGAGGGGGAGGGAGAGAGAGAGAGAGGGGGGGGGAGAGAGAGAGCAAGAGCTTGGAGGAGATAACTATAGACAAATTAGAGACACCTGGATATATCGACGTTGTGCCATGTGTAGAAGGTAGATGACGAGAAGAGAAACTGAAAGAGGAAAGAATAGGAAGAATGCCTTCCCACCATTGAAAGGCAAATGTGCCAAAAATAGAAAGCTGAAGCGCTCAATGGGATTATATCCATTCCGATCCCCTTGACAGCTATATTACCTCAACGCCAATCACCAATTACCCTCACCCTCCAATCACATTACCAATGCATACATGTTTGAGGTGGCTCCTAACGCATCGATGCGTGCAACCTTCCACATCTATTTTGTTTTATATTCTCCTCTTAGGTCTAGCTTCCTGTTTGCTGATGATGATAATGATATTACTAACTGGGGACAAAGTCTGTAATGAAACTTTTGGTCTGGCATGTACATTTTCTACATTTATGTTCACGTACATGTGCCTTTGGGCATGGTGTAGCATTGTTATTATTATTGCAGTCAATCTATGATAGTGCAAAGTGCATTTAGAATGAGCAATAATTGGTTACATTATGAACGGGTTTAATAAAAAATGATTGTCAATCAATGAAATGGAATTGAATAGAAAGAAATATTTTTTTGTAAAGAATATGATCGATTCTAATAATCAGTATGCAAAATAACTGCCAAAAAAGTCAATACAATCTATATCTATCATAACAATGAATTTAGATGGAAATTTCAGGTGTATCTTGTTTATAGCCATCGCTTAAAGGAAAAGTTAGGTTCCTAGGGAATTGAGAGAATAGTCACTGAGTTAAAGGATGTCCACCAAGATATTAAGTTTGCTTTAGTAGTGGCAGAACAAAAAATGAAGAACCAGATCAATGAATATTTGACCATAATCTGATTAGAAATAAGAAAGCTGTGATTTTTAAAAAATGTAATCGATTAAATACACCTTGGCAACTCTGTGACATATATTTTTCTAGCTCCTCTCCTAAAATATCAACTCATAGATTCATATTTCTCCATATCTAATTTTAATCATATACATGCATCCTAGCGCTTTATAAGGAACGTTTTTATATTTATTTTTATTTATTTTTTATTAGATATAATAATTTCAATATGTTTTTACCCAACTCCAAGGTGAAAGAAAAAATATATTCTTTCACAATTGTTTTAATTACAGAGAAAATGAAAGAAGAGTCAATGAGAGGAGCTAAAAAAGTAAAGCCATAGAGTTGCCAATTTTTGTTCGATTTATTACAACATCAAAAAGTCATGAATTTCTTATTTTTGACCAGTTTCTGCTCAAACCTTCATCAATCTGCTTCTCAAATTTGTGTGCTTTCCTCACGTGCTGAAAACCAACTACCTTTAAATCTTGTTATTCAGTTCTGAGACTATAACATATACGATAACAGAGCATTTTTTGCCTCATTTCAATTTGTATTACACTTTTGATTCAGTACACATGTATTTTTGGCACTAGTAAAGGGGGGGTGGGGCAGCTCGTTTAAGGAATGAAGTTATGCATTTAGATATTTCTTGTAATATTATTGTTTGGGTATATTTAAATAAACAACCTTAAGCAATATCCATAATCCATGATTGTAATTCAGTAAATATAATCTTTCCTTGCAATGCTAGGATTCTGATTAAAACACAATCTCATTTCCCTACAGTGTGTCTTTGTGGTATACGGAAATTAAGTGCAAAACCAATATTGCACATACATAACATAACATACATAACATACAAAAAACAAGCTGTGCTGGCAAATTACCTCTTTTTCTATGCAAATCTGTCACACATTCACTGGATTTAGAAGTAATTTAGCAACGCGGTACAATCAAGACATTATTCCAAAACCCACACGGCTAATTCATGCACAAACGCTTTAGCAACCGCAAAAAAATGTAATATGAACGAGCTGATAAGTGACCGTATTTGTTGGCTTCCATTTCCCAACAAAATGACTCAATCGGATCGATTTCAGTCTAATGAATTAAGTGCAGTTACCTTGTATTTGTACAGGCATGGCATGTGTGACGGCTGAATACCAACACTTGGCGTATCACCATTTTACTCCGAGCTCGCTCTCGCAATCCTATTTCAGTAATTAAATGCTACCTGTTGGGATCTAAATGTTCCAAGGATTTTATTTTTGGTTTTAAATAACAAATTATGTAATGGTAATGGAAAATTATGATGAAGGCAACACAACAGTTTGTGATTTCTCTTAAAGTGGCTATTTTTTATATATTAATTATAATGGAATATTTAATCCTTAAAACCATGCATGAACCTCTTATTATTCAAAGAAATGTATTCAGATGTAATAATTTTGATAACAATTATAATATTAATTATGAGTGCATTAAGATTCATTTAACCCGTTGACTACTGAATAGTATAGGTCCAATAAGCTTAACACAGGGACCACCAGGTTCCCGTAAGCAAAGGGTTAAAAATGGATTACAGGCAAATATATGATCAGCAAAACAAATAAAAATTCAGTGCACTTGTATTCAATTATGATCGAGACAAAATAGATGAGAAAAGATTGCAGGGCCCCCAAGTATAACAGTATTTTAACTACTGATGGGGCTACCCTGATGAAATAAAACGGCATAAATAAAAAAAAATAAAAAAAAATGGGATATTGTGGATACTATAAAGGAGAGATTTAGAAAGTAATGATCAGGAAGGGATCCCTATAAAATATTCAGATTACAACAAGCTTGTAATGAGCTTGCGGCAAGCTTAATATGTGTGCTTTTCAAAATCTAAGCATGTGGCCAACTTGTGGCCAGCTTGAAACATGTAATGCAGTGAAACAAATCTATTCAAACCTACCAGGAATATCAATAGAAAATTTCCTCTCAGCATTTTTTTGTTTATGCATCATTTATTTTTTTGTTTCTCCCTGACATCAGGATTGAGTAACATGCATATTAAAACGATCCTCTTAACAGAGCTATTCTAGGCATTCTTGCTCAAGCATACATCAACAACTGGTAAAAAGAAATAAAATGACAAATCAGTAAAATACTATGAAGACTCATATTGAGTCCTTGCTCTTTGTGGTTATATGTTTAGTAGTAGTACTGCGGTATGTTGGTGAAGGCTCCAGACTCTCATATGCAAGGTCCAGGGATCAATTCTTTGGCAATGTGCTTCCTATATCTGAGTTGCAATTTCCCATCAGTTCTAGAACTATACCTTTAATGTGCTCAATATATCACCTGATGTAAGCCAGTAGAGCATTATATAGCACTTTACACATGAACTATGTCTCTAGGCACTTCACAAATAAATCCCTGTCCTGATCATTGGATTCAGGCACATTCTCCACTCCCTGGGGAGCACTAAAGCTGGTACCATTTTACAGACACTCACAATGCTGAACAAACAACAAACAGGTACCCATTTAACACCTAGATGTAGAGCAAAAATGTAGATAAAACTGTGTTGCTATTAAGGATATAAGGGCCACGAGTATAAACCACTGGACTACATCTCTTCAACTGTAATACTGTATCACTGGGATAATGCCTTTCAGGATCAACAGACAATGTTTTGATCACTTGCAATTTTTTTCGGCGAAAGTAAATAAAAAGAGTTGCATACCAATCGATGATGAATACCAAGGCATTATCCTCCATAACGGCTCCTGGAGGAGGTATATATCTCTAAACACCTGTCTCAATTAACTGCATGATCTATATAGGAATTCACAATGTCTTCTCCTATTTGCTATCCATGTCCTCTTTGATTCGTAACAAGGTTCATACCTAGAAGATAGGCCCAACACCTGCTAATAGTATTCATGTAGCTTACAGTGTATGACATACAAAATAATGTGCAACCTATGCTGTAAAACCTGATGGAGTGGGATGCCACTCTTCTTCAACAAATTACACACATTCTTAGCTGTCCATTAATACACTTTGGTTGCGAAGTACAAAAAGTTGACTACATACAATCATCTGAGTGGTCAGAGTTATACTGTATAGTTAGACAAAAAAAACATGTCTATGGGAAAGGTCCTTAGAGCATAAGCCATCTTTATTATGTTACAAAATTTATACTCAAGTGCCTGGATACAAATTATTTAATTCACCTGTTCAAAATAATTGTATTTCAATAGTCAGAATGCAAATTGCATATATTACGTGTTGTTAGGTAGGGCAAGCCACACTGTTTGTCCTACCTAGCAACAATTAATGTATGCAATTTGAGTTCAGACTATTGAGATACATTCATTCGTAACAGGTGAATGAAATGATTCATATTGAGGTGCTTCACAAAGGCATATGCATAAATTTGGTTACATTACGGAAATAATAGCCTATTATTACGGAGCCCGGAAGGGACATACAAAAATTATAAATATAAACTTGAGCCGACAAAAAAAAGTTAAAATTCAAGAGGGTTTTTTTTCTCTCAAATTTTTTTTTTTTTCTATTTTTATTTTTTTTTTCTTCAAATTTTGAAGTTATTTTTTCTTTGAATATTGCATTTTTTCCCCTTCAATTTTAAGCCTAGCCATCTGAATAAGAGACAGATCTATTTTTAGGAAGGGGAAAATTTGAAGAAAAAAAACTTTAAAATTCTAGAAAGAAAAAAAACTTTAACATTCCAATCACTCTTTTTTTCATGTCCCCTCCAGGGCGTGATTTTTTTTTTTTTCTCGGAGGTAATACAAAGTTTTGGAAAATTTAGAAAATTGGATGGATAGTAATTCTTTAAAATGTTGATATATTTGGATGCCCCTGTGGATGTATTATAAGCACTAAAAAATTTGGCCCTAAAACACTTCTGCTTCTGAGAAATTGAATAATCAATATTTTACCAGTGCTCCCAGTAAATGTCAAATAGCATCTAGGGCCATTTCATGGTGGCTGCGACCATCAAAATCTCAGAATATGCAGTTCTGATATATAATTTCCAAACGGGAATAGCAAATCGATCGATACGGTAGTCAAGAAACATCGTTTTACAGCTAGTGTAATATCAGTCTTGAGAGGGAGCTATACAACATAAAGTTCAAGTTCAGTTTTTTACAATTTCATCACTTTAGACTCGATTTCAACCACGACAATGATCATTGAATATTGTAAAGTCGCATATGCTTCCAATATGTTCATTTGAACCAAATTCATGACCCCATACCAAAACTTTGTATTACCTTTTAGTTTATATGTTTTACATTTTAAAATTTGTAATGTCCCTTCAGGGGCTCTGTATATTTTCATAATGCATGTATAATGTACAACATCATGATCTCAATACATCCTCCCTAAGGAATCTTTGTAATAATGGTAAAACAAGAAGACTACTTAAGAATAATGAACCTTTGGCCATTATGAGCTGCTGACCCAGCCTAACACTCAAAGGTGCCAGACAATCTTGATCTTGCTAGAATTAAGGCCATTGAACTCATTGCTATTTCAGAGTAATGATCCTTCTCAAAAGAATAATAACACTGCTAGTAGATCAAGTTGTAATTTTCCCCACAGTACTTTAAAAAAAGAAAAAAAGAAGATGATTAAAGTACTTGCAGGAAGAACATGAATAATTATATTACAGGCCCTATTACTTTCTGAAATTTTAGGTATATTTCTTTTGGCCTTTACAGTATTTTTTCTAAATAAGATCTTCTTTTACAAAGAATCAGGCATTTCAGAAAAAAAAATTCTCTGATTTTCTCTGATGGAGTTTCAAAATTCAAGGATCATGAATTCAACCTACTATACATTTTGATATGTCTTCAATAAACAGGAGTAGTAGGCATTAAGGTGTCAATCAGCACGTGGATATGCCCCTGGGGTGGGGGAGGGGGAAAAGGCACATGCTCCCTGGCATACCCTGAGTACATATCAGGTGCACCAACATGTACCCCTAAATTGTGACATGGCAAAATGGATTTTGCACTGTTTCTTCAGTCTGGCCATGGGAACAGGTTTTAATTGGCTTCTGGGGGGAAGCTAGATAGATGCTAGGAGCTTAATCTACATAGTTAAGATTATCCTCTACAAACAGATACACTGCTTATGGCACAGTCACACGGCCACTTACGGTAGCTGCGGATGCTTACGGATAAAAGTCCGTAAGCATCCGCAAGGATCCGTATCATCCGTAAGCATCCGTATCCATCCGTAATTCAATCCGCAGGATCCGCAGACATACGCAGATCCGCAGCGGAATTTTGAAAATCTCAAAATTTTGCTGCGGATGAAATATACGTAAGCATCCGCAGAATATACGTTATCCATACGTAAAATACGTAACTCATACGTAAGATACATAAACTCATCCGCAGGATACGTTAGATACGTTAGTGTGCGGATGCCTGCGGATACATAGGGGTACGTAAACACTATTACGTAGGAGTTACGTATGTTTAACGTATTTTTGACATATATATTGCGGATCTTACGATAGGACTTGCGGTAATTGCGTATGCTTGCGGATGGGATACGAATATTACGGATGGGATACGGATGTTACGGATTGGATATGTATGTTACGGTTGAGATACGGATAATATGCGGAATTTTTACCTATGTCTTCTTTCATTTCGGCGGATGTCGCCCATGCCAAATGGTCTTCACTTGGGTATGCAACCCTGGATGCTGCCAGCATCCTCATCATTGTCAGTTCTTCAACTGTAGACTTTCACAGGTCACTCAAGATGGAGAGAGAACGCCGCCTTGTGTTGCTGGATTGTTTGATGGCCATCCAACACAATCAGATGCAGATGAAGATCCTGATGGCCAAGATGCAAGCCATCCTTGAAAGGAGAAAAGAGAGGATGTGTTGGGTTCGTCACTGGATCACATTGCGACCACACCAGGGTGCCTATGGTAACCTGATGCACCTGCTACGCAATGAGGATGTTCAGGGCTTCCGCAACTTCACCCGCATCACACCTGCCATGTTTGCCGAAATGGTCACCCGCCTCACTCCTCGCTTACAGAAGTATGATACCTGGTACAGGAAGGCCATTCCAGTAGGCTTGAAGGTCGCCATCACCATGCGCTACCTTGCCAGTGGGGACTCCTACCACAGCCTGATGTACCTATTCTATGTACCCCACAACACCATCTCACTCTTGGTGTTGGACGTGTGTCAGGCCATCTACGCTGAGTATGGCGAGGAGACCATCAGCAACCCATCTACTCCAGAGGGGTGGAAGGGCATTGCCCAGACCTTCTCCGACCGGTGGAACTTCCACCATTGCCTGGGAGCCTTAGATGGCAAGCACATCCGCATCAAGGCACCCGCGAACTGTGGCTCCCAGTTCTACAACTATAAGTGGTACAACTCGATTGTACTCCTTGCCCTGGTTGATGGCAACTACAAGTTCCGGTGGGTGGAGGTGGGAGCAGGTGGTGCGAGTTCTGATGCCCAGATTTGGAACACGTGCAGTCTGAAAGAGGCAATTGACGATGAGAACATTGGAATACCACCAGATGAGCCACTGCTTCATGACGATCGAGACATCCCTTATTTCGTGATTGCTGACGCTGCATTTGCACTACGCACCACCCTGATGAAGCCTTTTGGTGCCAAGCCACTGACCATGGAGGAGAGGATATTTAACTATAGACTTTCCAGAGCCAGGAGATGTGTGGAGAATGCCTTTGGCATTCTTGCAAACAGATTCCGGTGTCTTCTGAGTGCTATGGCACAGGTGCCTTCCACAGTGGAGACCATCGTCCTCGCCTGCCTGTGCATCCACAACCTCCTGAGAGACCAGGCATCCGCTGAGCAGAATGGCATGATGGACAGAGAGGACGACCAGCACAACATCATCCCGGGTGCATGGAGAGAGGGGGGCGTGCTGGATGACATGCAACAGAGGCTTGCTGGCAACTACACCACCAAGATTGCCAAGCGCCAGCGCCTGTACCTCAAGCATTACTACAATGGCACCGCCGGAGCAGTTCCCTGGCAGCAGCGCATGGCCTAAGCAGTTGGCCAAACATAACAAACAGACAAATCATGCAACTCTTGATGCTTAAATTTGACAACAAAAAAATTGAACAAGGTAACGAAAGGATGTAAATTTATTTATAAAATCTGTGTTGAGAAAATCTTTAAAACTCCTATTTCACAAAACAAATGGAGGAACATTGTTTCAAAACCAATTGTTACTTGGGACAAAATTTATATGATTCCTTTTAAATGTTCTTTATCAAGAAAACTTAGATATTTACAATATAAAATTCTTCATAATATCCTTGGTGTTAACAAGTATCTGAAAACTGTTGGTATATTAAATTTGTGTTCTTTTTGTTCAAAACACTCTGAAACTATTGCCCATTTATTTTGGGAATGCCCCTTCAATCGTCGATTTTTAGATGATTTTGAAAAATACACTCTCAAAAGTGAAATAATGTTATCTTTTAATGTCATCCGTAAAATCCGTAAGTCATCCGTAAGTCGTCAGTAACATGTGTCAGCGGGTTGGCAGCGGATGGGTTCATCCGCAGGTTTTACCCGTAACATCCGTAATTCATACGTAACATCCGTAACTAATCCGTATCGTCCGCAGAATATAGGTAACTTTTGCTCAAATTTCCGTATTGGGGTTAAAAATTACGCATTTTCATTATCCAAATATACGCAGGCATCCGCAGGTCCGTAACATGGCCGTGTGACTGTAGCATAAAAGAGAGGCACACCTAATCATGTTCTGGGAAGGAGTGTTATTGCTTAATAACAGATCAGTGTGATACATTGGTATACATGTCCTCAGGTGGGGCCCAAAGATAACATTTTTGTTAATGAAATTTAAAATACAATTGTCTCAGGAATGAAATGTAGATACAGTGTGTACAATCTATGCACATTTGTAATGCCAAGCATTACATGGCTATAGGAAGAGAGAGTAATTGGCTGAGGGAGAGGAAGGGAGGGGAATGGTGGGAGGGGGTTGAGATAGAGAGAGGGGAGTGAGAGATAGGAAGGGGAAGAAGGGAAAGGGGCAACGGAGAGAAAGAGGTATACACCTACACACAAATATGTATTATATATACGCATATATCATTACTATATACATATATATATATAGAGAGAGAGAGAGAGAGAGAGAGAGAGAGAGAAAGAGGAGCCAGAGAGAGGAAGAGAGAGAGAGATTGCAGGAGTGGGAGAATGAGAGAGCAGAATACATCTATGAGACAGAAGTATGAAAGGGATAGTAGTGCAAGATTTAAAATTAGACTCCTTCCTTACTTGTATTCGTTACATTTGCAATCTGTTCGTTAGTATCTTCTCCCTATACATTTTCATTTCCTACATTTGCTTATTTACTTACATATTCATTTAATTCAATTACTCAACCCAATTCCTTCCTCTATTTATCTCCTCTACATACCAATTATTCCATCTCACCTAGTATGTTCCTGTGTTCTCTTCTAATTCATTATTCATGGTCTTGTATGAATGTATTTAATAGGCACTTCCGCTTCTTACTTTTCGTTTGTTCTCTTTTCCCTTTCCTCTTAATTTTTTTTTGCCCATAACATGTATATTGCCAATGACAGTTACAGTCTTCTAGGGGGCAGCCAATTAACAATAGTAGGACAGAAGAGTTTATAATATATATATATTTGTTTAAATAGCCCTCTTCATTCAGGAAAATACTTTTGATGCCAAGATCTTTGACTGAAAATGACTTTTCTCTCACTCAACATTGATAATTTTGCACAAAAACTATAAGACAATTTTTTTTCCATTTTTTTTAACATTCATAGCCAAATAAAAACAACAACAATTTAAGAGTTTTTGTGGCCATGTCAAAATGCTCAATAATGATTCTAAGAAGCAACTGTCACGTATCAAGTCTGTAATTAAGATGGCAGTAGAGATGTAGAGAAATGCAAATTTGCCCTTCTATAAAATGCAATCAAATCATGCACGCACATCAAAATCAAATAATGAATTAAATCTAAAAAATAACCTCCACCAAGCTATTATATTATCACTGAAAATATGATTAACTAAAATTAATCAAAAGAGATATTATTCAATTTATTATAGAGTCACAATGAAAATAATTCATCTAGCCTGTCACCATAGCAGTGCAATAGAGCCGGCCATCCCAGCCAATCTGAGTTAATTGAAAAGCACTCCTTCCTCTCTGCACCCTCCCCCAACTCTCTGAAACACAATCACATAATCTGTGATTAATACCCACATACCATGACTGTATGCTCCGTCTATGTGGGCACATGGTTATTGAAAGGGAAATAACATCGGATTTCATTCATTTCCGACAGTTTTTGGATCCAGGCGAGTGTGTAATGAAACTATTTCAGCTCTGCTTAAGTTTAAAGGATAAACCCTCAGCAATACTCCTTCGTAATTCATCTGGATGTTCATGTGGGTGCCTCTGAGGGTTAAAGATCCATAATACGCCCCTCCCTACTCCCATTTAAAGATCTTATTAGAAATGAGTCATGGAACATTTCAATACATGGTTCATTAGAATTAGTCAAACTTAAAGGTGGGGTGACATCCAAATATTTATAGGTTGATTCCTGTTGATGTGCAGGGCTGCATACAACTCATATTTTTTTATTCAAACATCTAAATATATTTCATAGATTTTAAAATATTTATTTAAAAAAATTCTCAGACCTGCTAAGCTCCACCTAAAAAAATGCTTCAGATCTCATTCATCTTGTGACATTATCTGTCAATCATTTGTGAACTAATAAGAGACAGTGGTATGTAGCTTCACCAGAGCTGACCACCTGTTTACAATAGACCATACATTACCAACATAGGCGTTGCTATGTCAGACGTGCTGTAGCATCACCAAGAAAAGAAAGGTGATGGGAGGTATTGTATGCAAGAATGCAATTCTTTTGTGAGCATGTGCTGAGCTGGGGGAGTTACATAATTTCATTCATCACTTGGCCTTGAAACATTGAACGATGCCAAGGTAATGTTTCACAGACTCTACCCCCCCCCCCCCCCCCCATCAAGTTAAGTTCATGATTTCATAATATGTGTTCATAATCTGACAGCCCATCTCTTCAATATTTCACAAAAGAAAAAAAGAGAGACATAAAATACTTTATACAGTGAGCTTACAATTACTTTATTGTAATGATTAAATTACAAAAAAACATGAGGGAAGAGAGAGGGGAGTGGATGGGGGGGGGGGTGCATAGCCCCCTTATTTCCATTGTACATGTAGCTACGCCCGTGCTGTAGGCCTAGATACAGATTGAGGCCTTGAAGCCTACATCAAGGCTGTGGCAGGATAATCTACCAAAGACCTTGACTCTCACTCTGTTAGGCAAGGCACAGATGCTTGTTAGCTCGACGCCAAAAATGTTTTGCTTTTGTATCCAGAGAGTAATATGCTCTCGAAAATTACATAAGTGTCATAACAGAGACACTTGATGAGCCATTTGACATTATTTGGCGGCATCTTAAGTTGATTAGGTGAATTATATTGCTACCATGTCGAACCAGACACAGACGTGACAATATGACGAGGAGAGGGGAAAAGGTAAAGGCAAATTGGAGCCTGCTCATGATCTAATTTGGGCCAATCTCATATGAATAATTCCATCAGAAGCCAGTGTTCCATTCCATTACACACTTGAGATAACACTTAATCAGATGTCACGCAGGCTACATTGCTATTAAAACCCCACTGTCCTACTTGTAGCTACTTGCTCCCTCTATATAGAAAACTTCCCCAATCGGTGCATGTTGGTCCCCCATGATCCTCTTTTTCTTATGTTAGTTGAGAGCTGAGTTGATGAGATTGCCACCTGTCAGTGACCTGGCTGGGTGGTCTAATCCCTTCTGGCCCAGTAGTATTGACGGTTTTTAAAGGATTCACTAGGTGAATAGGGAATGCATAGCTGTACCATGGACCAACAGCTCTTGGAGCAGGGGGCTCACTGCTTGGATAAGACAAGTCTCTGTTAAGATTCAATGAAGTTTTATTTACCAGAAAGGCAACATACAAGTCACAAGGTCTTGAAACCAGATCATCTAAGTAAGTCACAAAGAAAGTCATGAAATATTATACAAATTAGCTGATAGCTGGTAGCTTTTCTTTTACTATGACCATGAAATAAAATTGTAAATAGTTTAAGTAGTATTCTTTCTTTAATTCAATACAAAATTTGTTCCAGTGTCCTCAGTTTACCACTTAACCCCAAATAATATTTTACTGCCTTAAATTGATATTTATCTGCTATTAGAGCATGAAGGCTCCTGTCATGAAGTTACTATCAAACTGTTTACTTCTTTTGACCCCTTCTCTTTCTCTCCCTCTTTTACCGCTCTCTCCCCTCTCTCCCATCTTCTCACTCTCTCTTTTCTCTCTCTCTCTTTCTCTCTTCCCTTTTCATTTCTTCTTTATCTCTCATCTAATTACACTCTCTTTATTCCTTTTCTCCTCCATATTTTCTCTCTCTCCTTGTTCCTTTCTTTCTCTTTTAAAATTCTCTCTCTCCCTCCCTCCTCTTTACTCCTTCTCTTTCCCTTTCTCTAATATCTACTCACCCTCTTCCCTCCTTTTCTCTTCCATATTCTCTCTGTCTCTCTCTCTCTCTCTCTCTCTCTCTCTCTCAACATTGTATCTGTCTTCATCTTTCCAACACCTATCTCTCTATCACTTACTCTCTATCTATTGCTCCTATTTCTTGCTCTTAGCCCATCCCCTATATACAAGAACTGGATAGTCCCTGTATCAAGCCTGCAAGAAGTCCATACTGCAGCAGTCAATGGGTTAAATTATCTTTCCCTCCCAATTTCTCACAGCCCATCATTTTCCCACTCCATCTATATTTGTAGCCCAAGGATATTTTCACATGTTCCGCCCAATTATAGTAATAGCACTGTAATTGCTCTGTCATTGGAATCTGTCTGATTATGAAAGCAAAAAATGTCCTTCTGTGACAAGAGAGCAATTGCTTTAATGAAAGCCATGAATGATAATACAAGGGTTGTATTAAAAACATCAGAAAAGGACAATTTGTCGCAGCCCAAAGGGTCATATTAGACTAATACAAGTGGCAATGATATACAAAATGGGAGAAAATACCACCATGGCTAAATTTGTCAAGTAAATGACCTTTGTCTGCAAGAGCCACTGACATGTAAATTACAAAACAACCAGTGTCAAATATATTGGATAAAAATGATGTAATATTAAAGTTTTTGTTGCCTGCTTCCATATATAGGAAAACACTCACAAATACCCTCAGTCACACCGGTTTTATCTCTAATTCTAAAAATAAACAAGTAGACAATTTACAGAGATACCGAGATTTGGTCATGACACTTTTTTTGTCTGATTCTTCTGTTTTCCTTACTATCTCTGTTATCTCTATTCAAACTGTTTTGTTTTTTAATAATAATTTGTGTATAAATTGTATATAGTTTTTGTAATTATTATCTATCCTTTTTAAATAATTTATAAACACTTTGTTATTTGTCTTCTTTTGTATTACAAACTTGCTAAAATAGCCTTGCGGCTGAAAGCAGGTTTTTTAGAACCATATTGATGTTTGGCAAATAAAAGAAAAAAAAAGGGCTGGATCCCACACAAACACCTTTACCATAAGACTAAGACTAAAATAAAACTCACAAAAAGCCTTTAAACACTTTCACTTCTCATGCAAGAAGTTGACCATTACCTCTGATTGTCAAGAATAAAAATTCAACTGTCCATTCTATAGTAATCTTCCAATTTCCTCAAACTAATGGGTTAATTTTTCCTACGCTTACAAATGTAGTCTTGATACCTCTATCTATTCTCCTGGGTAATCTTGAAATCAATGCAGGTGATCCCTCTTTGATGGAAGACTAACTCTGACCATATCAACTTTTCACC